>OY757025.1:43198414-43255848 GCA_963580285.1 Lucinisca nassula | reverse complement strand
AGTAAAAAGGTAAGATCATCAAAATTTAATCAAATTTGGTAGATGGTAATTCAATATTGTACTTAGCTTGACCAACATTTATCAATTCTTAAATGATATATAAGGACAGAAAAGCCATGTTTTAGCCCAAAAAGAAAACAAGTTTCGTGAGCGTCTAACCTTGCAATTAAGGTCAAGGTCACCAAAATCTGAACAAGTCTTTGGTAGGTTGCAATGATATATTGTACCAAGTTCTGCCAAATTTCATTGATTCTTTAATGTATGAGACAGGCTGCAGACAAGCAAAAATCGTCAGTTTCTGTGGGTCTGTGCAATTGAAAATAATATCAAGGTCACCAAAATCTAACCAAATATTTTGTAGGTTGCAATACTATATTGTACAAAGTTTTACCAAATGCTCATCCATTCCTTTATGATATATGGTGCAGACAAGCCAAAATTGACAATTTTGGGGACATGTGCCCTTGACAATTGGGCAAAGGTCACCAAAATCTAATCACACCTTTGGAAGATTGCAATCATGGTATATTGTACCAAGTATGTCAAAATTTAATTGCATCGTTCATGAGACAGGGTGTAAACAGGCCAAAACTGAGTTATTTGGGGCACATGCTCTTGCACATAAGGTCTTATCATATCTTTAATAGGTTGCAATAATATATTGTTCCACATTTCACGCATTTGTTCATGATAAAGGGTGCAGATAAGCCAAAACACAATCTTTGGAGGCCTGTGTCCTTGAAAATTAGGTGAAGATCACCAAAATCTTATCAAATCTTTGATGTGTTGCAATGATATACCGCACCTAGTATGACCAAATTCCATCCATTCGTTCATAGGACAAGCAAAAATAGACGTTTGTTTTTAGGGGGTGGTGCCCTTGAAAGTAAGGTCAAGGTTATGAAAAATCCAATTACATTGGATTGGTTGCAATGATACATTGTACCAAGCTTGACCAAATTTCACCCGTTCGTCCATGAGACATGGCGCAGACAAGCTAAACACCTTCAAAAAGGGTCAAGGGCATCCAAATCTAGTTAAATCTGCTGTATATTGTAATAACTTACTGTACCAATTTTGACCAAATTTAACCAATTCATTCATCAGATAGAGTGCAGACAAAAAATAACAAGAGTACCGCAAGCGGGGCATTATACGCCCGTGGCAATTAGTAAGATGGCGCTCATATATACTGACTGTTGTAAAAGTTTGGGTTTGTGGAATGTGGTGCACAATAATCTCGAACTAATGTGTGCTGTCTACCATTATGGTCTAACTATATATGAAGTTTCAGCTTGATCGGATTTAACTGTGGGAGGAGTTATCGGAAACGAGAAGTTTACAAAAAAAAAAAAAAAAAAAAAAATTCAAAGGGGCACAGCTCTATTATTAATGGGTGGACCTTAACCTCGAAACATTATGCGCTGCCCCACATCATGGTATAACTATGTATGAAGTTTCATCTTGATTGGATGTTAATTGTAGGTGGAGTTATCCGGAAATGAAACGTTTTCCAAAAAATCAAAGGGGCATAACTCTATTAATATTTGGTGGATCATAACCTCGAAACAATATGCGCTGCTCCACATCATGGTCTAACTATTGATGAAGTTTCAGCTTGATCATATGTAAACTGTAGGAGGAGTTATCCGGAAACGAAAAGGTTACAAAAGATTTCAAAGGGGCATAACTCTATTATTATTTGGTGCACCATAACCTCGAAACAATATGCGCCATCCCATATCATGGTCTAACTATGTATGAAGTTTCAGCTTGATCGGATGAAAACTGTAGGAGGAGTTATACTGATCTGAATGGTTCTGACATATATCGCCTTTTATGAAGTGGAGGGATGGAGTTTGGCCCGGGGCACATCCCAGGGACCCTCATTTTGATGTCACTGAATACGCCTTTTCATAAGAAACAAGAATATATATGGTTTTGGGGTGGGGATCTGAATGGTTTCTGAGATATATCGCCTTTTATGAAGTGGATGGGTGGGGCATGGCCCTGACGCACCCTGGGAGACCCTAGGTTCGTATCACTGAATGCCTCGTATCATAAGGAACAAGAATATATGGTTATTGGGTGGGGATCTAAACGGTTTCTGAGATATTGGGCCTTTTATAAAGTGGAGGGGGTGGGGCATGGCCTGGGCACATCCCAGGGGACCTAAATGTTGGTGTCACTCTTATCTGAAAGGTTTCTGGGCTACATCGCCTTTTATGGAGTAGAGGTGTGGGGCATGACCCCCGCGCATGCCGGGTGACCCCTAGGTTGAAATCGTTGAATGCCTCTTATCATAAGGAACAAGAATATATATGGTTATGGGGTGGGGGTCTAAACGGTTTCTGAGATATTGGGCATTTTATGAAGTGGTGGGGGTGGGGCATGGCCTGGGCACATCCTAGGGGACCCAAATGTATATGGCACTGAATGCGTCTTATCTGAAAGGTTTCTGAGCTATATCGCCTTTTATGAAGTGGAGGGGTGAGGCATGGTCCCTGCGCACCCCGAGTGACCCCTAGGTTGAAATCAATGAATGCGTTTTATCATAAGGTACAAGAATATGTCTGGTTTAGGGGTGGGAATCTGAACGGTTTCTGAGATAGTGGGCCTTTCATTGGGTGGAGGGATGAGACAAGGCCCAGACATATCCCAGAGGACCCCAAGGCTGGTGTCACTGAATGCGTCTTATCATAAGAATCAAGAGTATATATGGTTTTGGGGTGGGGATCTGGATGGTTTCTGAGATATATCGCCTTTATGAAGTGGAGGGTTTGGGCATGGCCCCTGCGCACCCTGGGAGACCCTTAGGTTGGTATCACTAAATGCGTCTTATCATAAGGATCGAGAGTATTTATGGTTTAGGGGTGGTGATCTCAACGGTTCTGATACATTGGGTCTTTTACAAAGTGGAGGGGGTGGGGGCATGGCCCGGGCACATCTCAGGGGACCCCCATTTTGGTGTCACTGAATGCATCTTATCATAAAAAAAAACAAGAATATATATGGTTTAGGGGTGGGGATCTGAACTGATTCTGCGATATATGGCCTTTTATGCACTGGAGGAGGTGGGACATGGCCCCGGCACACCCTGGGGGACCCCCAGGTTGGCATAAAAGCATGTGGCTAAAAAAGGTCACTCAAGGAATATTTCTTTAAAAGTTTTTTTAAATATTTGCAAAGGTTTGGCAGTAATGCCATTTCTCTATTTCTCCATTATAAGTCTATGGAAACTCTAAGTTGACATAGCAACCAAACTAATGAGCCGATTTTCATTAAAAGAGGGCCATGGTGCCTCTGAAACGCTCACATGAATCCAAGATGTTTCAAAGCTTATGAAAATGTAGAATTAACTGCCTTAAGGAGATGTGGACCAAAGACTTTTATCTTTGGAGGCTATTTTTAATTGTATTGGAATTTGAAGGTTTTTATCTATTTTTAGCTCTGGTGTCAATTTTGTTTAACAGAGCGGAACGGTTTAGGCAATTTTGAAAGAGGGTCACTAAAGCAACATTCCTGGGAAATTATTTTCAAATCGGGTCATTTGCCTTGGAGGAAATGTCATTTAAAGGTTTTTTTTTCTATTTTTAGCTCTGGCGGCCATTTTCTTTAACGGAATGGAACGATTTATGCAATTGAGAAAAAGGGTCACTCAAGGAACATTCCTGTGAAATAATTTTCAAATAGGGCAATTTGCCTAGGAGGAGTGTCATTTAAAGGTTTTTATTTATATTTTTAGCTCTGGTTTCCATTTTGTTTAATTAAGCGGAACCATTTAGGCAATTTTGAAAGAGGGTCACCCAAGGAACATTCCTATGAAATTATTTTCAAACCAGGCCATTTGCCTAGAAGGAGATGTCATTTACATGTTTTTTTTTCTATTTTTAGCTCTTGCGACCATATTGTTTAACGGAGCAGAACGATTTGGCAATTTTGAAAGCGGATCACTTAAGGAACATTCCTGTGAAATTCTTTTTAAAACGGGCCATTTGCCTAGGAGGAGATGTCATTTAAAGGTTTTTCTATTTTTAGCTCTGGCGGCCATTTTATTTAACGGAGTGTAACAATGTAGGCAATTCGAATATTGGGTCACTCAAGGAACATTCCTGCGAAATTATTTTCAAATTGGGCCATTTGCCTAGGAGGTGATGTCATTGACAGGTTTTCTATTTTAAGCTCTGGCGGCCATTTTGTTTAACGGAGCAGAACGATTTAGGCAATTTTGAAAGAGGGTCACTCAAGGGGCATTCCTGTGAATTTCTTTTCAAATCGGGCCATTTGCCCAGGAGGAGATGTCATTTAAAGGTTTAAAATTTTAGGCTCTGGCGGCCATTACATTTAATGGAGCGAAACGGTTTTAACAATTTTGAAAGAGGGTCATTCAAGGAACGTTCCTGTGAAATTATTTTCAAATAGTGCAATTTGCCTAGGAGGAGATGTCATTTTAAGGTTTTTATATTTTTAGCTCTGGCGGCCAATTTATTTGACGGAGCGGAAAGATTAAGGCAATTTTGAAAGAGGGTAACTCAAGGAACATTCCTGTGAAATTCCTTTTCAAATCGGACCATTTGCCTAGGAGATGTCATTCAAAGGTTTTTCTATGTTTAGCTCTGGTGGCCATTTTATTTAACGGAGAGTAACGATGTAGGCAATTTTGAAAGTGGGTCACTCAAGTAACATTCCTATGAAGTTATTTTCAAATGGGGCCATTTGCCTAGGAGGAGATGTCATTGACAGGTTTTCTATTTTTAGCTCTGGCGGCCATTTTGTTTAACGGAGCAGAACGATTTAGGCAATTTGGAAAGAGGGTCATTCAAGGAACATTCCTGTGAAATTCTTTTCAAATCGGACCATTTGCCTAGGAGGAGATGTCATTTAAAGTTTTTTTTTTCTATTTTTTAGCTCTGGCGGCCATTTTGTTTCATGGAGCGGAACAATTTAGGCAATTTTGAAAGAGGGTCACTCAAGGAACATTCCTGTGATATTATTTTCAAATCGGACCATTTGCCTAGGAGGATATGTCATTTAAAGACTTTTCTATTTTTAGCTCTGGCGGCCATTATATTTATATGAGCGGAACGATTAAAAAAATTTTGAAAGAGGGTCACTCAAGGAACATTCCTGTGAAATTATTTTCAAATAGGGCAATTTGCCTAGGAGAAGATGTCATTTAAAAGTTTTTATATTTTTAGCTCTGGTGGCCTTTTTATTTAACGGAGCGGAACGATTTAGATAATTTTGAAAGAGGGTCATGCAAGGAACATTCCTGTGAAATTATTTTTAAAAGCGGGCTATTTGCCTAGGAGAAGATGTCATTGAAAGGCTTTTATATCTTTAGCTCTGGTGGCCATTTTGTTTAACGGAGCAGTGCGATTTAGGATATTTTGAAATAAGGTCACTCAAGGATCATTCCTGTGAAATTGTTTTCAAATCGGGCCGTTTGCCTTGGAGGAGATGTCATTTAAATGTTTTCTATTTTTAGCTCTGGCGGCCATTTTGTTTAACGGAGCAGAACGATTAAGGCAATTTTGAAAGATGGCCACTCTAGGAACATTCCTGTGAAATTCTTTTCAAATCGGGCCATTTGCCTAGGAGGAGATGTCATTAAAAGGTTTATATATTTTTAGCTCTGTCGGCCATTTTATTTGACGGAGCGGAACAATTTAGGCAATTTTGAAAGAGGGTCACACAAGGAACATTCCTGTGAAATTCTTTTCAAATCGGGCCATTTGCCTAGGAGGAGATGTCATTCAAAGGTTTTTCTATGTTTAGCTCTGGTGGCCATTTTATTTAATGGAGCGTAACGATGTAGGCAATTTTGAAAGAGGGTCACTCAAGTAACATTCCTATGAAGTTATTTTCAAATGGGGCCATTTGCCTAGGAGGAGATGTCATTGACAGGTTTTCTATTTTTAGCTCTGGTGGCCATTTTGTTTAACGGAGCAGAACGTTTAAGGCAATTTTGAAAGAAGGTCACTCTAGGAACATTCCTGTGAAATTCTTTACAAATCGGACCATTTGCCTAGGAGGAGATGTCATTTAAAGGTTTTTCTATTTTTTAGCTATGGCCTCCATTTTGTTTAATGGAGCGGAACGATTTAGGTAATTTTGAAAGAGGGTCTCTCAAGGAACATTCCTGTGATATTATTTTCAAATCGGACCATTTGCCTAGGAGGAGATGTCATTTAAATGTTTTTTTCTATTTTTAGCTCAGGCGGCCATTCTATTTATTGGAGCGGAACGATTTAAAAAAAAATTGAAAGAGGGTCACTCAAGGACCATTCCTGTGAAATTAGTTTCAAATAGGGCAATTTGCCTTGGAGGAGATTTCATTTAAAGGTTTTTATATTTTAAGCTCTGGCGGCCATTTTATTCAACGGAGCGGAACGATTCAGGTAATTTTGAAAGAGGGTCAGGTAAGGAACATTCCGTTGAAATTATTTTCAAATCGGGCCATTTGCCTAGGAGAAGATGTCATTGAAAAGTTTTTATATTTTTAGCTCTGGTGGCCATTTTGTTTAACAGAGCACTGCGATTTAGGCAATTTTGAAAGAGGGTCACTCAAGGAACATCCCTGTGAAATTATTTTCAAATCGGGCCATTTGCCTAGGCGGATATGTCATTTAAAGGTTTTCTATTTTTTGCTCTGGCGGCCTTTTTGTTTAACGGAGCAGAAGGATTTAGGCAATTTTGCAAGATGGTCACTCTAGGAACATTCCTGTGAAATTCTTTTCAAATCGGGCCATTTGCCTAGGAGGAGATGTCATTAAAAGGTTTTCTATTTTTAGATCTGGCGGCAATTTTGTTTAAAGGAGCGGAATGATTTAGGCAATTTTGAAAGAGGGTCATCCAAGGAACATTCCTGTGAAATTATATCAAAATCCATTCACTGGTTTAGGAGGAGATGTCGTTTGAAGAAAAAGTTTATGCACGCACGGACACACGCACGCACGCATGCACAAACGCACACTTGGCGACGGACAAAAAGTGATCCCAAAAGCTCACCTCGTCACTACGTGACAGGTGAGCTAAAAACATAAACTTTCAATACCCCAGCCCAAGGATGCTACAGATGTCATTTAAAGGAGTTTATATTTTTAGCTCTGGCGGACATTTTATTTAACGGAGCGGAACGATTTAGGTAATTTTGAAAGAGGGTCACGCAAGGAACATTCCTGTGAAATTATTTCTAAATCGGGCCATTTGCCTAGGAGAATTCATTGAAAGGTTTTTATATTTTTAGCTCTGGCGGCCATTTTGTTCAACGGAGCAGTGCGATTTAAGTAAATTTGAAAGAGGGTCACTCAATGAACATTCCTGTGAAATTATTTTCAAATCGGGCCATTTGCCTAGGAGGAGATGTCATTTAAAATTTTTTTTTATTTTTAGCCCTGGTGGCCATTTTGTTTAACGGAGCAGAACGATTTAGGCAATTTTTAAAGATGGTCACTCTAGGAACATTCCTGTGAAATTCTTTTCAAATCGGGCCATTTGCCTAGGAGGAGATGTCATTAATTTTTTTTATATTTTTAGCTCTGGCGGCCATTTTATTTGACGGAGCGGAACGATTTAGGCAATTTTGAAAGAGGGCCCCTCAAGGAGCATTCCTGTGAAATTCTTTTCAAATCGGGCCATTTGCCTAGGAGGAGATGTCATTCAAAGGTTTTTCTATGTTTAGCTCTAGTGGCCATTTTATTTAACGAAGCGTAACGATGTAGGCAATTTTGAAAGAGGGTCACTCAAGTGACATTCCTATGAAGTCATTTTCAAATGGGGCCATTTGCCTAGGAGGAGATGTCATTGACAGGTTTTCTATTTTTAGCTCTGGCGGCCATTTTGTTTAACGGAGCAGAACGATTTAGGCAATTTTGAAAGAGGTTCACTCCAGGAACATTCCTGTGAAATTCTTTTCAAATCGGACCATTTGCCTAGGAGGAGATGTCATTTAAAGTGTTTTTTTCTATTTTTTAGCTCTGGTGGCCATTTTGTTTAATGGAGCGGAACGATTTAGGCAATTTTGAAAGAGGGTCACTCAAGGAACATTCCTGTGATATTATTTTCAAATCGGACCATTCGCCTAGGAGGAAATGTCATTTTAAGGATTTTTTTTTAAGTTTTAGCTCTGGCTGCCATTATATTTATTGGAGCGGAACGATTTAAAAAAATTTGAAAGAGGGTCACTCAAGGAACATTCCTGTGAAATTATTTTCAAAAAGGGCAATTTGCCTAGGAGGAGATGTCATTTAAAGGTTTTTATATTTTTAGCTCTGGCGGCCATTTTATTTAACGGAGCGGAACGATTTAGGTAATTTTGAAAGAGGGTCACTCAAGGAACATTTCTGTGATATTATTTTCAAATCGGACCATTTGCCTAGGAGGATATGTCATTTAATTTTTTTTTTCTATTCTTAGCTCTGGCGGCCATTATATTTATTGGAGCGGAACGATTTAAAAAAATTTGAAAGAGGGTCACGCAAGAAACATTCCTGTGAAATTCTTTTCAAATCGGGCCATTTGCCTAGGAGGAGATGTCATTCAAAGGTTTTTCTATGTTTAGCTCTAGTGGCCATTTTATTTAACGAAGCGTAACGATGTAGGCAATTTTGAAAGAGGGTCACTCAAGTGACATTCCTATGAAGTCATTTTCAAATGGGGCCATTTGCCTAGGAGGAGATGTCATTGACAGGTTTTCTATTTTTAGCTCTGGCGGCCATTTTGTTTAACGGAGCAGAACGATTTAGGCAATTTTGAAAGAGGTTCACTCCAGGAACATTCCTGTGAAATTCTTTTCAAATTGGACCATTTGCCTAGGAGGAGATGTCATTTAAAGTGTTTTTTTTTTCTAATTTTTAGCTCTGGTGGCCATTTTGTTTAATGGAGCGGAACGATTTAGGCAATTTTGAAAGAGGGTCACTCAAGGAATATTCCTGTGATATTATTTTCAAATCGGACCATTCGCCTAGGAGGAAATGTCATTTTAAGGATTTTTTTACAATTTTTAGCTCTGGCTGCCATTATATTTATTGGAGCGGAACGATTTAAAAAAATTTGAAAGAGGGCCACTCAAGGAACATTCCTGTGAAATTATTTTCATAAAGGGCAATTTGCCTAGGAGGAGATGTCATTTAAAGGTTTTTATATTTTTAGCTCTGGCGGCCATTTTATTTAACGGAGCGGAACGATTTACTAATAGGTAATTTTGAAAGAGGGTCACTCAAGGAACATTTCTGTGATATTATTTTCAAATCGGACCATTTGCCTAGGAGGATATGTCATTTAAATGTTTTTTTTTTCTATTCTTAGCTCTGGCGGCCATTATATTTATTGGAGCGGAACGATTTAAAAAAATTTGAAAGAGGGTCACGCAAGAAACATTCCTGTGAAATTATTTTCAAATCGGGCCATTTGCCTAGGAGGAGATGTCATTTAAAGGTTTTCTATTTTTAGCTCTGGTGGCCTTTTTGCTTAACGGAGTAGAACGATTTAGGCAATTTTGAAAGATGGTCACTCTAGGAACATTCCTGTGAAATTCATTTCAAATCGGGCCATTTGCCTAGGAGGAGATGTCATTAATAGGTTTTTCTATTTTTAGCTCTGGTGGCCATTTTGTTTAACGGAGCGGAATGATTTAGGCAATTTTGAAAGAGGATCATCCAAGGAACATTCCTGTGAAATTATATCAAAATCCATTCACTGGTTTAGGAGGAGATGTCGTTTGAAGAAAAGGTTTATGCACGCACGGACGCACGCACGCACGCACGCACGCATGCACACATGCACGACGGACGACGGACAAAAAGTGATCCCAAAAGCTCACCTGGTCACTACGTGACAGGTAAGCTAAAACACAAACTTTCAATCCCTCAGCCCAAGGATGCTACAGGTGAAATTTGGGCTGAATCGGCCCAGTGGCTTCAAGCGAGATGTCGTTTGAAAGTGTTGATAACAGACGACGATGCAGACGACGGCGGACAACTGCCTATAAGCTCACCCGGAGCCTTCGGCTCTGGTGAGCTAAAATGGTTGCATTTGGAAACAAAGAACACATTTGTAAAGGCGTGCCATCGTAATGACAATTACTAAAATAGCATTTGTATGAAATCCAAGTAAGATTTATTTATATCTGCGCTATTCTTGTGTGGCATGGCTGTGCTCATGTGCTGAAACATTTGCAAAGAGTGAACATCAGATTAGAGACAGCAGAATGTGGTATCTGATCTGGTCCTACACTGCTCAGCGCAGGAATTTAAGGGTCAATACACAGTCCATGTTCAAGACCATTTTCTAAGCCTGCACTCAAATACAATCGACCTTCAATGGCTCGCACTCCTTTGAGACCACTAAAATCTGTTCGAGACAGCTAGTTATAGCCACCGAGGGTGACTTCCAGGAGACATAGCGGGGATAATTTTGGATTTCATTTCGCTGTTCTATGATATAAATGTATGCTGTGTGTACTCATTAGAATCGCCTCACTGAGGCGATTCTAATGAGTAAACACAGCATGCATTTGCAAGCTAAAAGACGAAAATATCCTAAATTTTTCATCACTATTTCTTAGCTTAGAGAAATTCCCTAGGGACTCAAGAACAGGTTCGACCCAGCCGTAATAAACGAACCATTGATGTTTGAGCCATCGAAGTTCTACTGTACAATGGAGCAACCAGTGCTGTCAGTACTTTGATTAACTGTGCTGTTATTGATGTCCACGAAATTGAAACAAGAAATTCAGTGTTAGACATACTTAGCAAATATTATGGAACCTGATCGGTCTGTCCTGGATGAACCAGCGTTGCCAGTGAAAAAGTCTGGGACCAGTTCTGTAAAATAAAGGCAATTATAATACTCCGGTTACACACACACTCCCTCTACAATCACAAACCCTTTTTCTGCTGTTCACGACTGCCCCTACTTTTCCAAATGGTGTAGATCCAGATCAGAGAAGCCATCTGATCAGGATCTACATGTACATTGTTTGGCATTCAGTTTGTTAATTATATCAAGTACTCTGATTGGTTCAAAGTCAGAAATAAGTTTGGCTAAATTAATTATTCAGTGGGATAAGGTATAAATTTGTGTTTGAGCTTGTACAGGTATACACAGCTGTTTCTCATGAATAATAAGGTAGGGGTAAACAGAATTAGAGAAAAAAATTAGCAGCTGATTGAGTTAAACGAGCCGCTGTTGCATAGTAGGATGCTCATAGCATCAAAACAAGAAAAAAGATTATCTCTGCATAGAATTCCAAAATATCCTAACAGATTAAAGATATTTATAGCTTGCATGATTTCATATAAAATCTCGACCGGTATTTATGGGTTTGAGATGAAATGCATGTTCTTTCAGTTAGGCTTTCTGTTCAAATGGTTTTGCTGCAATCCCAGCAAGCAAAATATATGTGACACATCTGGGTCCCATATGGGATTAAATGTGGGTCCTATATGGGCATTCCATTAACTTGACATGATGCAGTCAGTCAGTTCACAAACTGCATTAGTGTAGATCCTGATCAGATGGGTTCTTCAGAAGCCATCTGCATCACAAACGGTGTAGATTCAGAAGATTGATCTGGATCAACACTGTATGCAAAAATATGGTTTTCGTGTGGAAGAGGTCTGCAAAATCAGGCATTTCAGGCATGAAAGAGCGAGTTCAGAATCAAGGTTTTACATCCTCGTCCACACTGTTTAAGTCATTTTCTTGTCATTTGGGATCAATTATTCCATTTTTGTATTTTGAAAATATTTGAGGATCACTGATGTCTAATTGGCCTAAACTAGCTAGCCTGGCCCAGAAATACTTGTACTTGTACTTTTCAGTTCTGTTGTGTACAATCCTTGCTTCCAAAGGATATACCTTTTCATAGAAAATATTATATGTGGGGATGGTCCGGCCTGGGCCGACTCAGACCTAAGTGGTTTACCAGTACTTGTGTGATGTCGGTTTCAGCTCTGCCTGGAAGCACCATGCAGTCAAATCTACATGTATTTCTCCAAGTCCCGATAAACGGGAGCCCCTTATAAGATTTGAATTAAAATATATGGAACATATGGAAAGTACTACCGTAAGCAAAATATAGTTATATGTCAGGACGGTCAATGTCTGGAAAACGTTTCCGTTTGCTCAGCCATTGTGTATTATTTAAATATTCAGTGGGTCAGGCAATGCTTCACCAGTTCCTACACTTAACCCTTTGTATACTGGTGGACTCTTCCATTGCTATATGTTGGACAACTTCACTTGTCATACAAGGGGTGCAAGGCCTATTTTTACGTTCTTATTCTACTCTGCTAGCAAACAGTGCAGGCCGTGATCAGACACCCTTTTCTGTGGCGTCTGGTCTGGGTCTGCACTGTTTGCCAGGGTACCCTTTAGGGATACCTAAGGAACTCTGTTACTTTGCATAGTCTGACAGCATTGCCTGTTTTGTCAATATATCAAGAGAACCAAAACATAATATAACATTCCAGTAAGATCTAGTTACAATAGAATTTAAACAAAAACCTCCACCATTAACAATGTTTGAACTTCATTTTATAAAAAAAAATAATTTGACATTAATTTTGACAGAAAATGCTGCTGTTTAGGATTATCAGTGCTTTGTTTACATTTACTACCCCCAGCCAATCGTAAGGCAGCTGTGCTAGTAATAGAAGTACAGAATGTTGTCTAATTTCCGATTCACTCCAGAAGCGACTATCATAGCAACTAATGAGGTTGATTTGTTACAATGCATTTAATTTTTCTGTTGTTCATGAAAGTATGAACGCAGCGATCGCGTGCAAAGTAATTGAAACCCGAAGGAAATCATGTAAACTTTGCAAGCGACCCGCTGTCGTGCATACTTTAATGAAAAGCAGAAAAAAAAAAACTTTTTGACCCTCGTAACTGGGCGCAAAAGTACTTATAGGGTAAACTTTTTAAAACTGAAAAAATTTACAAGCTGTGTTTTCTACAAAGAGAGGAAAAGCGTTGACGTCACCAACACCCACAGACGTCACTGAAAATCACGCGACTCGATGCGTTCATGGAAGTATGAACTACATTGTTTTCTATAGGTTTACATTATACTTTACACTGGAAATATTAATATTTTGAGACAACTGTAAGATAGTTTTCCTTATCTCGCCATAAACCTATGTTGTGGTTATTCATTAGAACCACCTCAATGACCTCACCAAGGCGGTTCCAATGAAAACTAAATACAAAGGATTTTATGGAGAATTAGCAAAAACTGTCCTTCTATTATCACAAAATACCAACCTTATCTGTTGATATGAATGGTGATTGAGTATTTGGTGTTGGAGTCATTAAGTTTTTACTTTATTTCAATTTGGGCGTTTCTTTTTATGCTCCCGCGTTCAGCATGACGCTGGGGCAATATTTATTTTTGTTTTGTTTTCCATACACAAGCTTGTGTGTACTTCCTTCAGTGTGTATGTGTATGTGTGGGGAAATAAGCATTTATACACGGTAACAGCTGAACCTTTAAGAACTTTTTTTTTTCAAATCATATGGTTCGTGACTGTGTGTGTGTTTTAGTTTTACGTCCCACCAACAGCTAAGGTCACGCCGAGACGGAAACTCGGTTTAAAGACTTATCAGAGAGTCTGCTGGAGAAGCTCGGGATCAAGCCTGCGATCCCTGGTTTATCAGGCGATACAGAGGTTTCTTGTTTTGGTAGATATTTGGTATGATGATAGATATACATGTTGATCCAAAGTTTTATTCGTCAGTTTTCTTGTCACTGACTTAGAAGTTTGTAATGTTTAATCTTTCATATTTTCCCAACCATGTAATAAATTTGGCAGATGTTTGGTATAGTGATAAATTTATTGATCTGGATACCCACACCCATCATGACCATGCCGGCAAGGTCAAGGTCACAGACTTCGAGAATTTTTTGTTTAATGTAATAGATTTTAAACCTTAATGATTTTGTACCGGAAAACCCAGAACAGCCACCCTGGCAAACAGTGCAGGCCCAGATAAGACGGTGCAGATTGTGGCATCTAATCAGGGCCTACACTATATGCAAAAAGTTCAGATATTTCCTGAATAAATTTTAAGGGTAACACAACCTGTCACACCTAAATTTCGAAATGGACTCCTGACATAAGGAGGAAGATTCCATTTGGTACAAAAAGGGTTAAAGAACTTTTCAAAATGTATGATGGATTTGCTTCATTTTTGGTTCTTGGATATGTGGGTGGGGGCATCCGTGTCATACTGACACATTTCTAGTTTATCTCTGAAATCACTTTTTCCCGTCCAACGAACCAAAGCTTAAAATGTGCATGGTTTTGTCTTTTCCGGCACATTTTCCTTTAAAATAAAACTTGTGTTAGTGAATTCAGCTGTTCACTGTTTTAAACCATTACAGTCAGATGCGCACCGGGGTTGCGGATTCGCTCCTCGCCGGGAGGCAAGAGTCGTCCTTGAACTTAAACTATTAAATAGACTCTACGGTCACTGCCCCCCCCCCCCACACACACACACACATACACACACCTCTCCCATTTATTTAAGAAGGACAGTTGACAATTACTGGCTAACATTCATAATTTATATCACAAGCCCGAGGAGAGCCTGCGCGGACGCGCAGTCTGCTGCTCTCGAATATGAAGAAGAGAAATCTAAGCGGGTCACGTGATGCCTTTAAGTTGGCTTGATAAAATTGTATGTAAATTTGATAATGATAAGAGCCTGTTCTTGTGCATCGGCTCTTAACCCTTTTTGTACCAAATGGAATCTTCCTCCTTATATATAGCACATGACTATTTCAAAATTTAGGGTTGCCAGGTTGTGGTTTTTTTCAAAATCTGTTTGGAATATGGCTTAACTTTTGCACACTGTGAAGGCCCTGATCAGACGCCGCGTTCTGCGGCGTCTGATCTGGGCCAGGTACCCCTTTAGGGGGTTCTGGTACTGAATGGGTTAAAATCGCTATTGAAGTCATTGACATATTTTCATTACATGCTCATAAATACTCAAAAAACAATTAGAAATGGCGGATTTGTAACTTTAAAAACTTTTTAAAAGAAATGTTTATATCAGTTGTAAAAAATAATGAAGCTTACCGGGGCTGCAAAACTGCCAACTCCATCCTTACACTGCGGCTATATGCATGTGTATACAGAGTTTCAGACTACACCATTATTCTTATCAGCCCAGCACATCTTTGAGCAAGTTAAACTGTCATTATTGATTTCTCTGGGTCTCTCAGCTAAGAGATTTTCCAGATGTTCTGCTTTGTTTAGAATTGTTAAAATTTGGATGCATTATACAATTTTCTGTATATTTCCTTTCTAACAAATATAAATACAAAATACAGTCATAATTCATACGTAGCATGCAATTTACTGCTATCAAACTCAGCAGACGAAAAATGTGTTTTATTAATGAGTCTTTATAATTCAGAAATGGCTAAGCTCATTCTTTTCCATGAAGATAAGGGGGGTTTGCATAAGGAATGACATATTTCATTTCACATCAAAACATACACCAATATAAATAAACATTTATGCAAAATAATTTGTCTTTCATTCCGAGAGAATCCATCAAGAAAAAACGCTCTTGGACTTTTGACCCCCTTAACCCCAGTTTAATGAAGTACAACTGGGGTTTAGAGGGGTAAACATTTTTTTCTTATTTCTGCTCAAAACATAGGTTATGGGTGGTCGTTAGGTTTCTAACGAGTTTCCACAATCTGTGTTTTGAGCAGTTCTAACGAGTCCACACAATCCATGTTTTGAGCAGAAATAGGCAAAAAAGCACTCCCTAAACCCCACTTTATATAGATAAAACTGGGGTTTATGGGGGTACATGTATACATTATTTTTCTTATTTCTCCTCCAAGAAATAGGTTATGGGTACTACTTAGAACCACCACAATGAACCCACAACCTATATATGTTTGCAGTATACAAATAAGAAAATAATCACAGATTTTCATCAGAAAAGTAGCTATTTTGGGGATCTGAAAAAAAATTACAATGTTGTACAGGTGTGTTATCGTTTTAATGCAAGTTGTGAGATTTTTTGCTTATCATTACGCATAAATGCCTATACTGCCACCTTTATCGCCGAAAAAAAATGAAAATTTTATGATGAAAAATTGTGATATTTTTCTTATTTCTGCTCAAAATATAGATTGAGGGCACTCGTTAGAACCGCCTCATCGAGGCGGTTCTAATGAGTACCCACAATCTTTATTTTAGAGCAGAAATAAGAAAAATAAGGTATACCCCCGGAAACCCCAGTTTCACTATATAAAAGTGGGGTTCAAGGGGGTCAAAATTATATAGGCGTGTTTTCGTGATGGTTGTTTTCTATTATCATAACAGTAAAGTTAAAAATAAGAAATTGTCATTGTTATTGTTGTTATTATTATTATTATTATTAGTTTACTGTTATTTCCACCCTACTGATTTTGTCATGTGGCGTTCTCAGGAACCACTTGAAGGATTGTTCTGAAAATTTGTTGTGAATACAAAATTGTTCAAAAGGGTCTCAAATGGTCCTCCAAGGCCATGCCCTAACCCCTCCAGTTCATAAAAGGCCTAATTTGTCACAAACCCGTTCAGATCCCTTCCTGTACCCCTTTACCAAGTAAATGTCTGTTCATTATGATACGACACATTCAGTGACACCAATTCAATGACACCAACCGGGGCTAGGTGGGAGGGGTCCCACCATACACTTCATAAAGGCCAAATATACCAGAAAACAATCACGTCCTCACCCCTAAACTAAACATACATGTATTCTTGTTATACCCCCCCCCCCTCGCAAACGAAGTTTAAGGGGGTATACTGTTTTCACGTCCGTCTGTCCGTCCGTCCGTCTGTCCGTAACACTTTGGTTTTCACGGCATATCTTGCTTAATAGTTAACAGAATCTTGCCATGTTTTGCATAAATGTTGATATTGATGAGATGCTGCGGCTACATGAAAATAAAGGTCCTGCGAACAATACTGTTAAAGTTATTCCCCTTTGTAGTTCTTGAAAACTTGTCCGTGTCACTTTTGATTTTCCTGTATATCTTGCTTCATATTTTTATAACTATTGTATTTATTGTTCTACATTAATGAAACTTATATCACACTTGGTGCCTGAGGTAAGGAATCTGATGTAGTAAAATATTTATCAAGGGCCCAGAGTTATGTCCCTGGATAGCTTTTTATTTCACATAGCCATTTTTTGTATAGGGAGTGGGTACCTTGTAGGCGCAACTCCTCTCACAGTTTGAGGGTGATCGTTTTGAAACTTTGCAGGTGTTTTCATATAGGTCGGAAGATGTGCATGTAGTTTTGTCGTACTCCTGAAATTATTTCTCTCACTTTTTTCGTCTTCTTTAACTTAGCCATTTTTTTAGGTCTAATAATGTTTAATTGTAAACGGAGTGAGTACCTTGTTAGCGCAACTCCTCTCACAGTGTTAGGATGATTGTTTTGAAACTTTGCAGCTGTTTTCATATAGATCTGAAGATAGGCATATGGTGTTTTCATACTCCTAAAATTATTTGTTTTACTTTTTTCGTCTTTTTTTAACTTAGCAATTCTTTAGGTCTATAATGTTAAAGTGTACAGGGAGTGGGTACCTTGTTAGCGCAACTCCTCTCACAGTTTTAGGATGATCGTTTTGAAACTTTGCAGGTGTTTTATATAGGTCTGGAGATGTGCATGTGGTTTTTGTCATACTCCAAAAATTATCTCTTTCACTTTTTTCGTCTTTTTTACATCGCCATTTTTTCAGGTCTAATAATGTTAAAGTGTATAGGGAGTGGGTACCTAGTTAGCGCAACTCCTCTCACAGTTTGAGGGTGATCGTTTTGAAACTTTGCAGGTGTTTTTATATAGGTCTTAAGATGTGTTTATGGTTATTTCATACTCCTAAAATTATGCCTTTCACTGTTTTCGTCTTTTTTAACTTAGCCATTTTTGAGGTCTAATAATGTTAAAGTGTGTAGGGAGTGGGTACCTTGCAGGCGCAACTCCTCTCACAGTTTTAGGGTGATCGTTTTGAAACTTTGCAGATGTTTTCATATAGGTCTGAAGATGTGCATGTGAGATCTTACTCCTATAATTATTACTTTTACGTTTTTCGTCTTTTTTAACTTAGCTATTTTTTGAGATCTGATAATGTTAATGTTTATAGGGAGTGGGTACCTTTTCAGCGCAACTCCTCTCACATTGTTAGGGTGGTCGTTTTAAAACTTTACATGTGTTTTTATTTAGGTCTTAAGATGTGCATGTGGTTTTTTCGTACTCCTAAAATTATTTCTTTCACTTATTTTGTCTTTTTTTAACTTAGCCAGTTTTTTTTAGTTATAATAATGTTAAAGTGTATAGGGAGTTGGTACCTTGTAAGCGCAACTTCTCTCACAGTTTTAGGATGATCCGTTTGAAACTTTGCATGTGTTTTTATATAGGCCTGAAGATGTGCATGTATTTTTTCTTATTCCTAAAATTATTACTTTCACGGTTTTCGTCTTTTTTAACTTAGCCATTTTTTTAGGTCTGATAATGTTAAAGTTTATAGGGAGTGGGTACCTTGTTAGCCCAACTCCTCTCACATTTTTAGGGTGATCATTTTGAAACTTTGCAGGTGTTTCATATAGGTCTGAAGATCTGCATTTGGTTTTTTCATACTCCTAAATCTATTTCGTTCACTTTTCGTCCTCTTTTTTAACTTAGCCATTTTTTTTAGGTCTAATAATGTTAACATGTATAGGGAGTGGGTACCTTGTCAGCGCAAATCCTCTCACAATTTTACGTTGATCCTTTTGAAACTTTGCAGGTGTTTTTATATAGGTCTGAATATGTGCATGTGGTTTTTTCATACTCCTAAAATTATTTCTTTCACCTATTTTTCGTCTTTTTTAACTTAGCCATTTTTTGCGGTCTAATAACATGCCGGCTATGAGTTCCACTTCTTTTTTACATGTCTGCTATTTTATATTATTGACCATTGTCATGCGGGGTTGTCTATAAGCAGTGCTTATTCACTTTTTTCATTTCTTTTTTTACGACAAATTCAGTGAGACCAGTCTATGGTCCTCTGGGGGTACGCTGGGGCTAGAATCATGTGTCGGTTTGGGCAAAGCGTGTTTACTTTGAACAGACGCCACAAAACGTTCTGATCAGGGCCTACACTGCTGGTTTGAAGTACAGGAATTAAGTGTTAAATTGAACAGCCCAAACATTTTGAATGTGGGCTTGACGCATATTTGAATTTTGACAAACAGTGTTTACCAAGTTCAGATGCCACACAATACGGCTCTGATCAGGGTCTATACTGTTTGCTTGAAGTACAGGAATTTGACAGTCCAATGATCATATACTTAGCCTTCACTTCGAGATAATCCGACCACTAGTACTGTCAATGCTTTGATTGTATTTGTGCAGTAAAGAAACACAAGAGGTTCATGAGCCACTACGCTCACCAGAGGTCATGTGTTTAATACCATATACAGGTTTGGTGCCCATCTTGGTCATGTGACAACAATCCCACGAATAAATTTTCAATGCCTCATCCCTCAGAGGCCTTTCATGTAGTTTGGTTTCATCAGCACAGCAGCTTTAGTGATACAAAATACCGAAGACAAAGGTTAATAATGACCTAGACTATTTGAATTGATAAACTTCCATTCAGCTGTTTGCAAATAATATTTCTGATGTGACAAGCTACCATGCAATCAGTAAAATCCACTGTCTTGCATTTTTCCATACAAATGTCTATAAGATATCTAATATATTATATAAGATATATTATATGTTCGCCAAACTGACTCACATGTCTTCAATTTTCTCAAATTTTATAAGATATCTGAATTGCTTATACATATTAGATATCTGATAATACATATCAGATATCTAATGAAGTAAATGAGATATATAGGAAATATTATCTTATAAACTATACCATATTAGCCTTAGATATCTGATTTAGGATGTACGATATCTTATTTAATAAAGAAAATATGTTTTTATCAATGAAAAAAGATATCTGTGTTTAGCATATTAGATTTCGAAATTAATATATAAGACAGTTTATAAAAGATATCTTATATGATATTTAAGATATCTGTTATATGGAATTAAATAAGATATATATTATATCATATATCTGATATATCTTATATAGGATATAAGAACATCATATATATAATATAAGATATCATTTATATGATAAAATATATATGATATACGTATTCAGATATGTTATAGCTCTTATAAGTTATCTTGTATCCTGTATAAGTTTGTTTGTTTGATTTGTAGTTTAACGTCTCCGTCAACAATGTAAAGGTCATTTTGGAGACGTTGCTTCCAGTTTGGTGGGACTTTTACCCGACATTGAGATGAAATGACATCTCAAGCCCTGCCGCCCAATGAAACCAATAGGGTTTATAAACATGGACGGTCCAACTCGCACCGCTTTGCCTGGGCAGGCTGAGATCCTCTAAGCGGTTTACCAGTAGTCGTGTGCGATCGGTTTCAGCTTTCCATGGAAGCATCATGCAGCCATGTTTTTTTTTTCAAGTCCAAATGGGCGGGGGCTAATATCCTATATTAGATATCTGATGTGGTATATATGATATCTATTCTGCAAACCCCCCGTCCACCGGGGCTTGAAGATATAGATGGGCTGCATGATGCTTCCACGCAGAGCTGAAAGCGACCCGCTCACGAGTACTGGTAAACCGCCGCAAGGATCTAAGCCTGCCCAGGCAAAGCGGTGCGAATCGGACCGTCCATGCTTATAAACCCTATTGAGTTCATTGGGCGACATTGCATTCCATCTTAATGTCGGGTAAAACGTCCCCACAAAATTGGAAGCAACGTCTTCAAATGACCTTTACAGTGCTGACGGGATGTTAAACTTTAAATCAAACAAACAAACAAAAATATCTATTTTGCATAATGAATAGCAACATTGCTTGCCATAGTAAAAGCATATAAGTATGGAGACATGCACTGATTAAGGGCCATTGCAGAATTATGATGATGATGATGATGATGGTGATCCTTTCATATTAACATACCTATACTCTAGAAAATCATTACTCTTAGCCCTCTATTTTTTTTTTTGTTTGTTTTTGTTTTTGTTTTGTATTGGAGATTAACGGCCCAGTCAGAACTATTTAGGTCATTTTCGAACCGGTCAGTTTACCTACACACACGTTTTCTGGACAGGCTTATACGTAAGCGGTTAACCAGTACAGTGCACATGTTTTCGCAAGAAAGTGACAACTGCCCTTCTTGAATCAGCGGAATGGGAGAAAATGACCGCAGAAAAGATTTCATGATCAATCTCCACGAAAGAATGTTGCCGACCCCGGCATGTATCGAACTCGCGTCCTCCTGATCACCAGCCAGAGTCGCATCCGACTGTGCTACCGATACCGGCTAGCCCAATTGTGCAGATTGTAAGTTTTCAAATGTATTCTGTCTTATTTTTTAGAGAAAACATAAGGCTTGACATAATACTTATCGACATGTAATGTCAATCTTCATTCTCTCTGAAAATAATGTAAAAACCGAAATTGTTTTCTGCTATATGAATGTCCATGTCACTTTAAGGCTTAGGTTTTAGTCTCTATCTGGTCCCTGATAAGACAGTTCAGAATCTGCCTAGTACAGTAATTTATTGCCACACGCAGAGAAGTTGATGATTACAGCTACAAAGGCTGCATATACAAATATATGGCTTACCTGACGCTGGTGTTAGAAGAAACCCATTCATGCCTCCTCCCCTCCCCCTCCCCCTCCCCCCTCACACACACACAGAGCATAATATCTGGTTCATCCAAGTATAGCATTTGGATTATTGTTAGAACAGTCTCAATGAGGCAGATCTAATGAGTATCTACAATCCATGTCTTTGGCAGTAATAAAGGAGTTAATGACCCCCCCCCCCCCCCACACACACACACACACACTACACACACCTGCTAACTCCACTTTTTACTATAAAAGTGGGGTTTAGAAAGGTATTGAAAGACTTACTTTTATGGTTATGCAAGAGCTTTTGCCTGATAATCAGAACCAATCAAAGTCTGTCTTTCGGACAAGTTTAACAGTTTTACCTAGACACCTGACTGAATTAGGATGCTCGTCCCCGGCCATCGGGGCTTGAAGAAATAGATTGGGCTGCATGATGCTTCCACAGAGAGCTGAAACCGACCGCACCTGAGTAACTGCTTAGAGGTTCTAAGCCTACCCAGGAAAAGTGATGCGAGTCCATGCATATAAACTCTATTGGTTTCATTGGGCCACAGGGCTTGAGATGTCATTTCATCCCAATATCGGGTAAAAGTCCCACACAACTGGAGCAACGTCTGCAAAATGACCTATACAGTGTTGACGGGGACAATAAACCTAAAATCAAGCAAACAATTAATTGGGATGCAAGGCATATATGGGTTAGCCAGGGATGGTTTAAGGGGTTACAATGAAGGATCAATTTACCCAGAGAAATATAAAAAATCGATGTATCGAATAGATGTGTTTTTTTGTGGCTGGAACTAGTACATTTGTTTGACAGTTTGCATAAAGTTAAGGCTTTTGTATTAGTGTTTTTTTAAGATTGGTGGATATAAACCCATTTCATCTGAATGAAATCTGGCAGGATTTAGAAATTCGATCAGACAATTGCAGAGAGGTTGTCTTAATTTAAATGGTGATGTGTGGGATAGGGTGGCTCAAAATATGTTGTGAAAAACAACTGTTTGTTGGGCGCAATTCAGAAGTTTAAAAGCTTATATCATAATGTATAATACCGAATCCTTGCAAAATATATGAACTACAATTGAAAAATATACCAGTTTGGCCGATTCTATCCATTTTGCGTCGATTTTTTTATAATCGACCCAAAGTTACTAAATGACATAATCAGAAATAACGATGTTGTCCACGTGACTATCACTGAATTTGGGGGGGGGGGGGGGGGGCAAGGTTATGCTTATTAACTGAAAATTGTTGTGCTATTTTTATCGATGTTACAAGTATAAGTAAGTCAGAATGTAGCGTGTTGCTGAATGTCTTTGGGATGCATGTGTAGCTTAGTTTAAAATTGGAGTGGAATGAAATACACTGTACCACCCCATTCCAGTGTGAGTTGCATCTCGACCATTGCATAGATTAATTCCTTGGCCTAGCTATCTACTTCAATGGAAAAAGACCATGCAATCATAAGGTCTCTCACCGCTGCGGTTTCGAGCCTGGCTAGGGTCACATGTGAGACGCCAAGTTCTGCAACAGAAGGTCACGTGTTCTTTTCTCCGGACACTCAGATTTCGCCGACCTCTGATTAATGATAGACTAGATCTTGAAAGGGCTGTAAAACCAACTCCCCCATTCCTCCCCCCCCCCCACCCCCCGCAAACAAATGTCTGCCCAAAAACAGTGAGGATTTGTCTGTGATGACTGTTACCAGCCCTTCCATATCAAACACGTCCCATCAGACCCTGATATATGTAAAAATGCTGTTTTGCGGGCCTGTAGGTAGACTTATATGCGTCCTAGATGTTAATAGGTGTGCTCATGTATTCCATATTTTATATTATGCCACCATGCAAGGCCAGATTTTATTTTATACTGACTCAAACTTCAAGAGAGAGATTTGAGGAAGGGGTATATATTTTCATCTAAGGATTGCTTTGTAAAAAAAAGTCACATCTCAGCAGACTTTATAAGTTTAGCCGGTAGGCTACAGACCACTATTTTGTTTTCTTTTTTAACCTTTATCCTGCTGAATATGTTAATTTAGCAATAGCCATTGCAGTCCAGCAGCCGATCGAATTACTTCGCATACTAAATTTGTTCACAAGTTGCATGACAATCACTGTAGGTGCCATCTGATCTGGATCTACACTGTTTGCAAAGCAGGGGTTTCTCTGTTTTAACGAATTGACAGTAATTATCGCATTAGTGGATGGTATATAATATATAGAAGCACAGGTGGATTGCCCATTAAACCCATACAATTGTATTTAAAGCAAACATTCTTGACTTTGATCAGACGCCGCTTAATTATAATGTTTCTGTGCAACATTTCCCTCATGAAAATTGTAAAAGTACACTCTTACAAAATAAAGACTTTTTCTGAATTTTCTCTATTTTGTAATTAGACTTTAATCTCTAAACTAAACAATCTTTCTGCTTTGGACTGTCAGAATGGGTACTTTATTACCAGAGCTGGCACAAATCTGGAAACACTCAAAAGAAGTTGCTAAAGCTAAGAACAATACAGATGGCTTTTTAACTATACACAGTAAAATAAAAGAAACAGGTTTGAGTGGCTGAGTGAGTGAGTGAGTGTGTGAGCACGCCAGCAATCAAGTGAGTGGGTAAGTAGGTGAGAGTGAGAGTTTGAGTTTTACGTCCCACCAACAGCTGAGGTCATACGGAGATGGGACCTCGGTTTAAAAACTCATCCGAAAGTCCGGAGAAGCCTGGGATCGATCATGCGATCCCTGGTTTACAAGGCGAGTAGCGTAACCACTACGCCACAGAGGCTTCTGTGGGTGAGTAGGTAAGTAAGCAAGTAATCTTGCAGGCACACAACACTGACTCAACTTTGATTCAACGTTGAAACAACGTTTTAAACGTTGTTTCAACGTTGATTCAATTTGTGTGTTTGTTTGATTTGAGGTTTAACGTCCCCGTCAACACTGTAAAGGTCATTTTGGAGACGTTGCTTCCAATGATTCAATAGTAGGTAGGTAAGTAAATAAGGTAGGCTAAAGAAAGAATGTTTATAACTAACTAAGAGGTTTTAGTAATGAGGAAATGTCACTAACAAATAAAATAAATAAATATTTTTCCCATTTTGTACAGAATGGGATGTCCCATCCCACATACAGAAGGGGTGCATTTAAGAGTTAAGGGGTACCAGGCTGATTAGAATGTAATCATTGATAAAATTAGTTGAACTTTAAGCAAACAGTGAATGCCCTGCTCAGGCATCTTGTTCTGCAGTATCTGATACGGGTCTGCACTGTTTGCAACGAGTGATAAGTTGTTACCTTATTCCTTTTTCCTTATTCCTTTGTCCTTATTCCTGATTTATATTTTCAACCTGAATTTTTATAAAGGGTCATATCAGGAAAGGTCTATTTTTGGCCCCATCAAAATATGTCGACTTCAAGTACGCTTCGGCTCCGACTTTACGTAAATATGCTCACAAAAAGACTTGTTAAGATTTCAACTAACATAGAATCGACTATTCAGTTATCATACACAATATCAAACCAAAATTCGCCCGCCTATCGTGGCTTGGAGAAATATATTGAGCTGAATGGTGCTTCCACGTAGAGCCGAAATTGACGACACATGAGTAAGCCGCTGTGGGTTCAAGCCTGGCTGGGGTCACGTGTGAGACGCTAAGTTCTGCGTGATTTTTCTCCGGGCACTCCGGTTTTTGCCAACCTCTGATTATCGCTTGGCTCAACTGAATAAGTGAAATAATCTTGGAAGGGCCGTACAACCACAACCATTACGATAACACAGCCGTGACACATAGTGCATTTTTCACATCCCCAAAATAGCTACTTTTCTGATGAAAATCCATGATATTTTTTCTTATTTATACTCCAAGCTTAGGTTGCGGGTGCTCGTTAGAACCGCCTCATTGATGCGGTTCTAACGAGTACCCACAAACTATGTCTTGGGACAGAAATAAGGAAAATCATGTATACACCCGTAAACCCCAGTTTTCTCTATATCACAGACTTGTTCACCTGTTGAAAACAAAAAAAAAATGTTTTGAGCAGGCTGGTCAATGGAAACTAAATGATGTTCAACTTTACTACAATCTGGAAAACTAATTAATGACAGATTCAATCTGTCATTTCTAGCTATCCTGCGTGTTGTAAAGTAGTTCCGGCTTTCTTACGACTTTCTTCCGGCTTTGACCGCCAAAGAAATATGAGTCCGCACAAAATGTAGTCCAGTTTGGCGCAGTTATCAAAATTGTACATCCTATAATCGCAATACAAACTTTTGAAGCAGACGACTTTTGAATTTTATCCTACCTTTCCGAGAATAGATTCAGCATTTCATATGAATCAGCTGCATCATGCGAGACTATACCCAGATCAATGCGGCGTCTGCTCAGACGTCTGCTCAGGTTTTACACTGTTTTCTAACAGTGCTGTCAATACTTAATCCTTAAAGACCAGCCGGTCAGCTGCAGACCAAAATATTAATGGGTTTTCCGAAATTCGAGGTCAAGTCTAGGTCAGTTACAACTAGGTGTATATCAGACTGTGCGAGAAAGGCTGTCCCTTTCAACCCTAGAATATGGTACGGATACCTATGCAAACAGTGTAGATCCTGCGATATAATTCTAGGTGCCATATTTAGCAGAATGGACCAGCCCAACTTCAGTGATGGAAGAGTACACTCCAGAAACTCAAGGCAGTGAATAAATCAAAGCACTAACAACACTCATGCCGATTGTCTCTAAATGCAGGCTGGTCATAAACGAGGACTTGAACTGATCCGTTTAAACTTAAGATGTAAGTAACTGATGCAAAAATGTAGACCAAGATCAGCACCATGTTCTGTGGCGTTTGATCTTAGTCTACACTGCTTGTCAAATCAAACATTTGATTCAAGTACAGATTTTACAGATAACACTTACATGTACCCAAGACTGACAAACGACCCGGCTATGTTTGGGTTGATTGTTTGGCATTCGACCCGAAGTTACTAATAAGAAAAGCGATTCAGAGCTAACGTCTACGTGACTATCACTGACTTCTCAGAATAACGTTTTTCTTGCAGAAAATAGCCGCAGTGAGATAAGGGTATTCCATAAGACTGAAGAGGGTCATCCTGGAATCATAGGTTGAGCTTGACAAACGGTGTAGACCAACTTCGGACGCTGCAGAACGCGATTCTTATCAAACTATTCACTATTTGTTTGGAATTTCAGAGTTAAATTAAACAGTTTAAATCTCAGCCAAGGACTTTTACCCCAACCTACATCCCACCAACACTTTCGGTGCTTTGATTCTGAAACCCAACGAGTGCATGATTACAACACGCTTAGGCACCATGCCCTTAAGCTAAAAAGGTTATATCAATCAACCGTGACGTATGGTTACCAGTCCGGCCACGATCCTGTGTTTTGTTTGCTTTGAGGTTTAACGTACCCGTCAACACTGAATAGGTCATTTTGGAGACGTTGCTTCCAATTTTGTGGGACTTTTACCCGACACTGAGATGAAATGACATCTAAAGCCCTGCCACCCAATGAAACCAATAGTTTATATGCATGGACGGCCCGACACGCACCGCTTTACCTGGGCAGGCTTAGATCCTCTAAGTAGATTACCAGTACTCGTGTGCGGGTCGGTTTCAGCTCTGCGTGGAAGCATCACGCAGCCCATCTATTTCTTTAAGCCCCGATTGGCGGGGGTCAACGATCCTGTGTACCACCTTCACACCAGCACTGATAGAAACCATATGTTCATGATCAAACTTTTAATGTGTGATGTAAGGTCGTGCCTAGAAAAAAAGAAATTGTATTTTGTTCTCAAAAAGCATCAAGTGAGAACGTATTGCAACATTTTTCATTAAACCCTGGACAGTTAAAGTGAGCGAGTGAGTATTTCAGTTTTACGTCCCACAAATAGCTAAGGTCATACGGAGACGATACCTCGGTTTAAAGACTCATCCGAAAGTCTGGAGAAGTCCGGGATCGATCCTGCGATCCCTGGTTTACAAGGCGAGTAGCATAACCACTACACCACGGAGGCTTCTAATGGACAGTTAGAAGCTGGTCGGAAAGCGGATGGCGTTGACTCTGATTTTGGGTGCCACATGAGTGTGATCTATTTGTCTGTTGGCGCGACATCTTACTATCCACAGAAAACGCTAGTGGACGTCGAAGTAGCGGAAGACCGACGTCAGTACGTCAAGATCGATTCATCCGACAGACGCATATGCGAAGCAGATTTTCACCGGCATCTGCTTCACTGTACCTGTAGATAAACAAAGGGTTTCAACTACCGACTAATAAGCACTGACACTGTTCGTGGCCCTTATGCGATGCACTTTTGAGAGCTAGACGTCCCTGTCGTGACCAAAATTAAGACGTCGACACAGTACGGAACACTTACGCTGGTGCATGAAATACGTACATGTTTATTGGCGTCTAAGCGACTCGCGCGATATGCGTTTCAGTGACACATCGCACTTCAGCGTGAATCACGCCGATTGTCGTTTCGGGAAGTTTCGACATATAGGTGTAAGGTATGCCGAGGCGACGCGTGCGTAATAGAGCATGACATATCGGATGGATTAAGCGAAATGGTATGTCGAGCTATTGCATGTAGCTAGCGGCGACATTAAGAACATTCAAGATCATGGCTGAGACGTTAACTGAACAACGAGACGTTAATCAAGCAAGTGCGTCGGCCTCACGTGGCACCATTTATTTGTTTACGCTCAGAATCCGGGATATCTAATCCAGCAGGATTACGCGCGGGTTTATAGTGCTGTCATTACTCAAAAATGTCTTCAAGTCAATGGAATTCATGTACTGGACTGATCAGCCTTTCTCCTCCGATCTCTTTCCCATAGAGTATCTTTTGGGGGAGGTATCCACAACCGACCAGACAAAAATGTTACTTATTGACAGTAGCATTGTTAAAACTTGAATTTTATTGTTTGGTTTTAAAAACGTAAATCGTTTCTTTCCAAAATTTTGAAACATCGAATGGCATTTCATAATACCACCGGTGTATAGACATCTGCAAACATATCATACAATGGAATTTGCAGAACTACTTTTCTAAGTTTTAAGATCTTTTTAGAAAGGTTGTCTGTAAGTTTTCACAGTGTTTTGATTTTCTCATAGAATCTGTCATTTCAGTGCTTTTGGCGCTTTGATTATACTCTGCTTTTTCTAGAATTTTATCTCCTTCCTAGAGCCAGTGTGCCTTTATCTAGAATTTAATCAGATAGTCTGACATATTATCTGATTTATAGTCTTTTGCTAGGATCTGTTGGTTTTAATTGTTGGAGCTTGAAAGATCAAAGCTACTCAAATTGAAGAAACTTTTGTCACATTTTGGTAGGAGTGAGTAATTGTTTTAAAGTTTAGCTGCTCTGCTTAAAGTAATTGTTTTAAAGTTTAGCTGCTCTGCTTTTTACATACTTGAGTCAAGCCATCTGCTGGCTGAGATTTATTGAAATTATTGAAGTGAAATTAGACACATCTGATAATCTGGAGAGGTTCGAAAGCATATATGTACGAAAATACTGAGTTGAGTGTCTGAGCTGAGTCTTTGAGCTGAGGCTATGAGTTGAGTCAATGAGCTGAGTCTTTGAGTTGAGTCTACTGCATACCATGTATTGTTGTTGTTGTTGTTTTTTAAGTCCAGACAATATTAAGACTGGTCAAGTTTTCATCAAGCAGAATGTGGTTAATAAGGGCCTTTTACATGTTTATAGTCTTCACATGATGTTACAATGGAACATTTTTTTAGTTTGAATTATGCTTGAAAAACAGCAAGCCTGAATTTCAGGTCAATAACCTTTTACATTCAGTCATAAGCTAAGCAAACAAATCTTTTTATCCGCATATTATGAACGCCTCTGTCCGTCTGTCCGTCCGTCCGTCCGTCCGTCCGTCATGCTATCTCCTCAGTGACACTTTCAGTGACACCAACCTGGAGGTCCCCCGGGATGCACATGGGGCCAAGACCCACCCCTTCAGTTTAATATCTCAGGCACTGTTCATACCCCACCCCTGAACCATATATATTCTTGTCCCTTATGATAAGACATTTGTTCTTGTTTCTTATGATAAGACACATCTAGAGACGGAAACTCGGGTGACCCCTGGGTTGTGCTGGGGTCATGCCCCACCCCTCCACTTCATTATATCTCAGAAACCATTCAGATCCCCATCATACACCATGTATCCTCTTGTAACTTATGATAAGACGCTTTCAGCGACACCAACCTGGTGGTCCCCAGGGGTGCGCCGGGCCATGCCCATGCTCCATTTCATTAAAGGCTTTATTTCTCAGAAACCATTCAGATCCCCATCCCTAAACAATATATATTCTTGTCCTTATGATAAGATGCATTCCACCATTGGGTCCCCCGAGTGTGCTTGGGTCATGTCCTACACCCACCACTTCATAAAAGGCCTAATATCGGATAACCTGTTCAGATTCCCACCCTTAAATTTTATATATATTCTTATTCCTTATGATATATTCAGTGACACCAACCTTTGGGTACCCCAGATGCGCTGGGGCCATGACCCCACCCCCTCCACTTTATAGTAGGCCTAATATCAGATAAATCGTTCCGATCCCTACTCATTAACCATATATATTCATTATCCGCATTTCGGCCTCCCCCATCGGGCCTTGAAGACATAGATGGGCAGCATGATGCTTCCACGCATAGCTGAAACCGACCCGCACACGAGTACTGGTAAAGCGCTCAGAGGACCTAAGCCTGCCAAGGCAAAGCGGTGCGAGTCGGCCCGTCCATGCTAATAAATCCTATTGGTTTCATTGGGCGGTAAGGCTTGAGGTGTCATTTCATGTCAAGGGCGGGTAAAAGTCTCACAAAATTGGAAGAAACGTCTCCAAAATGACCTTTACAGTGTTGACGGCTCAAATCAAACAAACAAAAATCATTATCCCAATGCTTTTAAAAAATGTGTTTGAGGAAATTGTAAATCCCTCCATCCATCTGTCTGTCTTCATTCATCCATCGATCATGCTATCCTCTCCTTAACCACTGGCCTGAATGCCAGCAAAGTTGGTACATGGCTTTCTTACATAATGAGGGCGTGCTAGAACTATGCTATATTTGGCTTTTTTTTTCAATCAATCAAATCTTTTATTCTCTCAATCCATCATACATAATGGCAATATGAGGTCATACAAACAATAGTTATAATAATTTAGAGAGGCTAAATGACAAATAGAGATATGAGGCTGCACATATCAAACAATAACACAAGAACACCATTCTTAAGTGAACCAGTTGTGGCAACTGAGCCCGGGATGCAAGAAACAAGTCTAACAGTCATGTTTCTTACATCCAGTTTCAAGCTCCTCACTTTCCCAATTTAGATTACCATGCAAACATGTCCATATAAAATAGAACTATCCTGTATGGACTTTAAGAGTTAACCTTCGGGTAACTTGTGATGCACATATGCGCTGATGCTGGGCCGATGCTGGCAGTTTCATCGTGGCAACCACAGCGAGCACACAGAGCCCTGCTGTCCCAGCAAGAATCTGACATTGTACAGCCCTGCACACACCACCGTATACTATACTTAGGCACGTCGACATGTATATAGGTTCTATATAATTTCATTCTATCAATACCTAATTTATTTCTAGTGATAAAATTTCCTTTACAAATTGGCTTAACTTAATTATTTTTTTTCTATTTTTAGTATTAAATAATTCATGAAGTTTTAGCGTGTTTGGTCTTTTACAAAATATGCTTTTAAATATTTCTTTCTCATTTCAATTAATTTCTTACATTCTAATATAAAATGAAACTCATCGCCAATGCTTGCCTTACATAAAAAACATATCCGTTCCTCTCTATTAATTTGCTGCCATCGCACGGTTTCAATAGGTAGAGGGTGGTTTCTTGTTCTTATCTGAGTAAGTGACTTCCTACATTTGAATGGGAGAGTGACCAGATACGTTTCGAATTCGAAATTTGTTTTTATCAATTTATACATGACAGCACTATTACTATTATTCATCTGTGTGTACCATTCGTTAATAAATAGATCTTTTAGTTTTTGCTTGACAGCACAAACGAGCCATTTTTCACTGGGAAATGACTGATTTTCCCAAATTCCACTCATTCCGCATTTTATTAAAATTTCTTTAATCGTTTTAATCCAAATAAACCGAGTTCTGCTAATATTTGAATATTTATATAGACTATACATCATGCTATATAGCATGGAAGAAAGCTTCAAGACATCTGCAGTTACTAATTTTGCCCAGAACGAAATTAACCTGCATTGAATATCTATGTATATTGGAAAAACTCCGGTTTCACCATAAACCATAAAATTTGGTGTACTCGATTTCATGTTCAAAATTAGTTTCAGAAATTTTAAGACTACTCGTTCTAGAATATTATGCCTACCAAAACCAGTTATCTCACTTCCGTATAACAAGACGGGCTTAACCATTTTTTCAAATAATTCAATCTGCAGATCTATTGGTAGTAATAATGATCGTGCTTTTTTGATCAGATTATACATTGCCTTTTCTGCTTGATTTGCAAGATGCTGCTTTGCTGCATAAAATGAGCCGGTTCTACTAAACACGATACCCAAGTATTTACATTCTTGTACTACCTCTAACACCTCGTTATTTAATAAAACATCGTATATTCCTTGTCTGCCTTTTGAGAATACAATAATTTTTGATTTATTTATATTAATTTTTAATTTCATTGTGTACAATAGTCGTTATATAAATCTAAGGCTGACTGTAATCCGTGTGAGGACTCGCTAAGAATAGCCGTATCGTCAGCATAAAGGAGTATGAAAAGTTTTAGATATATGTATACTGTATCATCGAACTCTGATGACAAACATTCTATGCCACCATTAGATTGGTTTGCGAAAAAGAAAGCTTCTAAATCGTTTACATAAATTGAAAATAGAAATGGCGAAAGGTTCTCGCCTTGTCTGACACCTATATTACAAACAAAATATTCGGTCTGTGTATCATTCACCAGTAGGCAAGATTTAATACCATTATACATGTTTTTGATTAGTCTATAACTTTTTCCAGTTATGTTACAGTTAAAAAGCTTATGCCACATTCCATCTCTCCATGCCGTGTCGAATGCTTGTTTCAAATCAATGAAGGCGCAGTATAAACGTTTCTTTATTAAATTAAGAATTTCTATCAAACAATGTAAAGCGACAGAAGAGCTGGGATCTGCGAAGGTGTGCCATCGACTGCACGCTCTAGTTCTTATTGTTGGTCAATTGCTCATTAAAACTGTCTCGATCACGCAGTTAAATAACTAATTAAGGTTCTAATATTAACCATGTTTTTTTCTACCTCACAGATCATATAAAACCGGCCCACACACGAGTACTGGTAAACCGCTAAGAGGATCTAAGCCTGCCCAGGCAAAGCGGTGCGATTCGGTCCGTCCATGCATATAAACCCTATTGTTTTCATTGGACGGCAGGGCTTGAGATGTCATTCCATCTCAATGCCGGGTACAAAATTGGAAGCAACGTCTCCAAAATGATCTTTACAGTGTTGACGGGGACGTTTAAACCTCCAATCAAACAAAGACGAAAACCAGATACTATTTCAAGTTATGTGCATAGCGCTATGGTGTTTCTTTGCAAATAAATATTAATTTATACCTTTCTGACATTGTCAAACAGTGTAGATCGGGATCAAACATGGCAGGACTGCAAATACAGCTTTTGAAAGGCTTCTCAAGTATTTGATTGCGGGTAATCTCGCAGCCCGCACTTTAGTCTCTGTCCATTAATTATCCAGGAGCCCTGGATAACACAGGGATATGTCTCTCACTTGTCACTGCTGTAGCCCAGATTGTATTAACCTTTTTTGTGTCGAATGGAATCTTCCTCCTTATGTATAGCAGTTTAGCAGGAGTCCATTTCAGCTATCGGGGGTGTCGGGTTTGGTTTCTTCTGAATTGGTTTGGATTATGGCTGGGCGTTTTGCAGACAGTGAAGGCTGTGATCAGATGCCACTTTCTGCGGCGCCTGATCTGGGCCTGCACTGTTTGCCAAATACCGTTTTGGGGCTTCCGGTACAAAATGGGTTAGCCCTTAACCTGCTGGGCAGGACAAGCTCGGCCTTTACAAACAGTGCGAATCAGATCGGATGGCTTCTGTGTGGAAGCCATCTGATCGGGATCTGCACAGTTTAATATTCTTTCTCTGAATCTGACTGAATACATTATTTCAAGCAATTTGATTGGTTGGTGGTCATAAATAAGTGTGGCAGGTTAATTTATTTGGCAGGATTAGGGTTGAACATCTCATCAGGGAGTTTATACTACCTAAATGATCCTAAAAGTTTGGACACCGTGAGGGCTTGCTGTAATTCTTCTGAGGATGTGACGGGTTTCATGGCACAGCAGGGGGTGCAGACGGAATTGCAGACAGTGTAGACCCTGGTCAGATTGCTCCTGATCAGGGCCTGCCCTGTGTGATTAGGACTGTCTGTCCCGATAGTTAAGATATTTGCGGTAAAACAGTGGTGCTGTGCAGAATCTGGCAATTTTTGCACATGATAACTTAGTTCCATAAATAGTGGGACACCTTGAATGCTTCTGAAGTTACAGGGCCCTGTATGACAAATTTGTTTCATGACACAGCAAGGAGTGGCAGACAGTGTTGACCCTTTCAGGACTGCTCCTGATCTGGGTCTGCCCTGTTTGGGTAGGCCTGTCTGTCCCATTACTTAGGATCATGATGATATCACCCAGATAGCATTTACACTGAGTATTCCAGTAAAAATGCCTCTTTATGTGCACCTACATGGACCTTTAGGTTTCATTGGGCGGCAGGGATTGGGATGTCATTTCATCTCCATGTCGGGTAAAAGTCCCACAAAACTGTAAGCAACGTCTCCGAAATGACATTAATAGAGTTGAAGAGGACGTTAAACCTCAACGCAAAAAAAAAACTCACAGAGCTTTGATGTTTATATATGTTTAGTTTACAAATGAAAATATAAATTCCGATTAGTTTATAAATTAACTGGATATCTGGCTTCGGTAGCTCCGTCGGATGCGCGTCTGACTGGTGATGAGGAGGATGCGGGTTCGATACCTGCGCCTGGGTCGGCAACATTCTTTCGTGGAAATTGATCATGAAATCTTTTCTACGGTCATTCTTTTCGCAAGAAGGGCAGTTGTCAGTTTCTGGCGAAAGAATGTGCACTGAACTGGTTAACCGCTTACGTATAAGCCTGTCCAGGAAAGCGTGGATAAGTAAACTGATCGGCTCAAAATGACCTAAAATAGTGATAACTGGGCCGTTAAACTCCAATACAAACAAACAAACAAATTAAATGGATATAATATATCAAGTAATCTGATTGGCTGGTAAAGGTTGTTTAATATATTCAGTAATAAAGAACAACACATTTTTTTTTTTTCAAAATACTTTTCATATGTATAGTATAAACAAGCCACACATAAACAAAGAACGGTTCTCCTTGAGCTAAAAGGTAAACTTTACACACACACAAATTATATGCTTATCAGTAGGTACTGCAGGCTTATTTATCGCCATGTGTTTACAGTGATTTTGAATTGGTGAAATTTGCTGAAATGGAGGATTTAGTCGTGGATTTCAGACAATTGAATATTCAGAGGTAAGTTTATTTACTTTATAATATCAACAGTTGTTCTTGCGATGTAAAAATAATAAAAGAATGACAGCAATTAAATACATCTAACTGATTTCAACCGCTACATGTATATGGTCATATGTGGATATCATAGTACGTATGTTTAAGTCAAAATTCATATAATTGAGGAGAGTTGTTTTGTTTGAATTGAGGTTTAACGTCCCCGCCAATATTATTTAGGTCATTTTTGCCGACGTTTCCTATTTTGTAGGACTTTTACCCGATACTGAGATGAAATGACATCTCAAGCCCTGCCGCCCGATGAATCTAATAGGGTTTATATACATGTATCCGACAACACTTTTCCCTGGGCAGACTTGGACCTTAGGTCTAATACTCATATGCGGTCGGTTTCAGCTATGCATGGAAGTATCAATTAAGCAGCCTCATCTATTTCTCTAAGCCCCGATTGGCGGGGGCTGCTATATTGGCGGTATAAAATTCATTAACGAGAAGAGTATTCTCTGTATTTTTGTTTGTTTGAGGTTAGGTTAAACTTCCCCGTGAACATTAATTAGGTCATTTGAAGGCATTGCTTTCAGTTCTGTGGGACTTTTACCAGGCATTGGGATGAGATGGCATCTCAAGCACTACTCCCAAACAATCCGCTAGGGTTTACAATCATGGACGGGCCGACGGCAAGCTCAAACCTTCTATGCGGCTTACCAGTACTTGTCTCATGTTCGGTCGGTTTAGTACCGTGCAGTCCAGTCTATTTTTCCAAGCCCCGAGGGACGGGGTGCCTATTGTATGTGTAAGTTTTATTGCAAAAAAAAGAAGGTTAATAAATACATTTCGATAACACACCCGTGCGACATAGTGCATTTTTTCACATCTCCAAAATGGCTAATTTTCTGATGAATATCCGTGATACTATTCTTGTGTATATGTTGTGGGTGCTCGTTAGAACCGGCTCGTAGTTGTGAATGTTCGTTAGAACCGGCTCTGTGAGGCGGTTGTAACGAGTACAAAAACCTATGTCTTGGGTGAGAAATAATAAACCAATAATGTTTACTCCTGTAAACCCCAAAGGGGGTATAAGGGGTAGTTCATTAAAAGGACTTGTTCACGTGATTGTATTGACATTTGGATAACATAGATAACATTGTGCATGTTTTCATAGCTAAACATGTCAATGCTTTGATGTAGATATTTGATATTTTACTCATTGCTGATGCAGATGCAACCATAGATGACTATAGGTTATATAAGGAATCTGCGGGCCATATCGTTTCCTATATCATTCCCCATTTTGCACACAGCAGGAGTAAATTTTGAACTTAGGAATTTATTCAGAAAATTGCTGAGCTTTCTGCAAATGGTGAGGGCCCTGATCAGATGTCACATACTGTGGCGTCTGATCAGGGCCTACACTGTTCGCCACTTTCGCTGCTGTGGGTTCATATATCGCTCAGGTTACGTGAGACGCCATTGTCTTCAATGGATGGTCAGGTAGTTTTTCTCTGGGTACTCCAGTTTTAATCCATCTCTGATAAACGATCCGGATGAGCTTACAGGAGAGACAGTTGTCCATCGTCGTCGTCGTCTGTCGTCGTCGTCCCATTACAAGACTATAAAAACTCTAAGTTGCCATAGCAAACAAACTAATGATCCGATTTTCATGAGTATAAAAACAATACCCCCCCCCCCCCCCCCCACACACACACACACCCTGGATTCTAAAGATGAAAAATTAGCTCAATCGGCCCAGTGGCTTCAGAGGCTCCAATGGAGTTGTTTGCATCTTCGAATCCTTTGGCTCAGATGAGCGATATAAGACCATTAAGATCCCCTTGTTCTTAGCTCACATGAGCCGAAGGCTTCAGGGGTGCACCGTCCATCGACGTCGTCGTCATCCGTCAGTCCATAATTTCTTCAAGCAGCATCTCCTTCTGAACCATTCATTGGATTATGACCAAACTTCACAGACATAATCCCTAGTTGGTCCTCCTTCAAAGTTGTTTAAATGGTTCCGGTTAATTGCACATCTAGGTCACAGGTGCTAAAAATAGAATTTCTAACTGAAAAGTTAAAAAACAATATTCTTCTCTGAAACCGCAAGGCCCAGGTCTTTGATATATGGTATGTAGCTTCATCTAGTGGAACTCTACCATGATTGTTCAAATTATAGACCTGGTGCCAAGACCACTCGTTTTAAATAGATTTACTGCGGAAAAAACTTTAAACATCTTTTCTGAAAATTTGAGTACTCCATTTACTATTTTCAATCTACGTGCCTCAATGAAAAACGTGAATGAAACAACCTTCTTGAACATGTGACAAATTGTTCGCCGCTTCATTGGCCAGCGGTTTTAATATTGACCGATTATCATCGTCAGACAACTGCTGATTGGTCATTGAGATTTATTGTGTGCAGTTGACCGTGAAAAGTAACCGAGTTATGAATGAAATACCTAACATAATACACGAAAGCTTAAGAATATTTGATAAAATTGTTGGAATGTATTGGTGCTTGCCATCTGAAAATGACATAGTTTGGTTAATAGTTGTCTATGTATTATCTTTACTCTCTCTCTCTCTCTCTCTCTCTCTCTCTCTCTCTCTCTCTCTCTCTCTCTGTATTTTTTTCTAGGGATATTTAACCCAGCTTAAAAATACTTCCAAATAAATATCACATAAAATTTCTCAATAATACATATACTATTTATGACACAGATGTGTATACCATAGCTGACTCTCGTTTTCTCAAGCACTGATATTCCAAACTATTGCTTGAGCCAAAGTAAATTTTGGCTACTGTAGCTTGAGTTTGCCATATGTTACTTATATTTAAACTTCTTTGTCTCGGACTGCCGTTGTCTACGGCCAAAGATTCCGGTCTCTCGTGGTTTGAGATATCGACAGTTGACTGAAATTGTTAAAAAGTGAATACTACCACTAAAACGTCAATGAGTAATACATGGTGTCCAAGAGCACATATACAGTGGAACTCCAATGGCTCGAACACGAATATCTGTTTCCCACGGATAATCCGAATTCGCTCTGCAGCAATGCCTAAATAATTTTTCGAACAGCTGCCAATGTCCATATATTTCAGGACCCTGTTGACCTTTTTCTGCTTTTATCTCGTAAAGGTATGCAGAATGCAGTCATTAGAATCGCCTCAGTGAGGCGATTGTAAGGAGTGCACAAAACACCCGTTAATTCTGGAGAGCGAAGGGTATACTAATTATGTACGCTTAATGGTTTGGCACTGTGGTCTACACTTCGAGACTCGGGCTACTTCTGTCCCGGAAAAACATAAGGCTTCAAAAGTATTCGAGTTATTGAGGTTCGCTGTGTGTATTTTCTTACATAAGAACACATCCGTATCAATTAAGATAAAATAATTTAATACTATATAACGTTGTAATCTGCTCCCCTGGTACTCAGAGATCGTTCAAATCTGCGTACCAGTCAAGCTAATTCAATACATGTTCATCTGCTTTCTCTGTCTCTCTCTCTCTCTCTCTCTCTCTCTTTCCTCTATGCCGAGTAAATACAGTGTTACGTAATCTTTGTTACTTGTAGCATCTTAGTTGCCGTCTGTTTTTGTTATAAAATGCATGTATACCTCATATATCATGTACAATGATCTGAGAGAATAAAGTATATGTTCTGTTCTGTTCTGTTCTGTTCTGTTCTGAAACAAGAAGGCCCAGGTATTTGATATTTGGTTATATAACTTTATCTAGTGGACCATTACCAAGAGTGTTCAAATTATAGCCCTGGGGACCCCGCTCAAGAACACATTTGTTTTACATAGACTCATAAGGGAAAGCCTTAAAAATATTCTTATTTAAAACCAGAAGGCCCAGGTCTTTTGATATTTGGTTTGTTGCTTCATATATGTACCTCTACCATGATTGTTCAAATTATAGCAATGGAGACAAACATGGCTCCGCCCTGGGATCCACATCTTTCACAAGACTTCTAAGGGAAGACCCTTTAAAATCTTCTTGTCTGAAACCAGAAGGCCCAGGTCTCTGATATTTTGTAGAAGCTTCATCTAGTGGGCATCTACCAAGATTATTCAAATCATAACCCCGGGTCCAAAAATGCCGCCCCTCCTCCGGGCCCACTTGTTTTACATATATAAGTGAAAGCTATTTAAGACTCTTCTCGTCTGAAACCAGAAGGCCCAGGTCTTTGATATTTGTTATGCAGCTTCACCTAGTGGAAGTCTATCACGATTGTTCAAATTATATCCCTGGGGACAAAATGGCCCCGCCTCCTGGCCCATTTGCTTACTGTGAGGGAAAGAACCTTTAAATATGTTCTTGTCTGATCTTGCCTGATCTTGTCTGAATCCAGAAGGACCAGGTCTTTGCTATTGGATATGCAGCTTAATCTAGTGGACCTCTACCAAGTTTGTTCAAATTGTAGAGCGGGGGACAAAAATGACTCCGCCCCGGGGCCAACTTGCTTTACAGGAACTGATAAAGGAAAAACCTTAACATCTTGTCTGAAACCAGAAGGCCCAGGTCTTTGTCTCTTTGAAATTTGGTTCAGTAGCAGCTTCGTCTTAGGGACCTCTATGAAGATTTTTTCAAATTATAGCCCGGGGCCAAAAATGGCCCCGACCAAGGACCCACTGGTTTTACATTGCATATATAGGGGAAACTTTTAAAAATCCTCTTATCTGGAATCGGAAGGAAGGCCCAGGCCTTTGATATTTGGTATTATCATATGACGTCTTTGATTAGGTATGGATAACGTCGTGTAATACAAATCGCATGTCCACACATGTAATAACAAATTGGCGGGATAAAGTGACGTCATGACGACGTCAATGCCAAACATGCATTATTTATGGGAAAATGTCAAATTTAAAGGCGATAAAATCCGAGCGTTAATCAGAGATGGGCACACGAAATCAGTGCTGCAGGAGAGAGAGAGAGAGAGAGAGAGAGAGAGAGAGAGAGAGAGAGAGAGAGAGAGAGAGAGAGAGAGAACATGTATGTCATTCCGTTCAAGAACTAGACATCCCACTAAGTCTTGTTTCGTTAAAACAACACCAAAATATGTGCCTGGATGACATCTTGATCAGATCTGAATATGGCTGATGTCAGATCAAAGCCAAGGTCACTAGGTCAAATTGCTTTAAAAACTTGTTCATCCCCTAGAGGCCGCAGTTTTCCTTCACTCCTCATGAAACTATACCACAATAGTTTGCCTGATATAAATGTATTAGAAAAGAAATCTGAATATGGGTCATATAGGATCCAAAACAAGGTCATGAGGTCAATTTGCTTTGACCCCTTGTTCCCCCTCTAGAGACCGAAATTGTGCTTCATGAAACTGTTCAAGAAAAAATGTCTTGGTAATTCCATGGGCAAGTAGGAAAATGGGTCATATGGGGTCAAAACCCGCTCACTAGATCAAATTGCTTTAAAACCATGTTCAGCATCTTGAGGCGTTTTGTTGTACTTTCCTGAAACCATTAAACATGTTAAAGAATGATTGTCTAGGTAATATCAGGGAATGGCAAATGTCGGGTTCAGAAACTAGGTCAAGTTGCTTTCAAACCTTGTTCACCCCCTAACACACAGTTTTGCTTTAACATTCATGAAGCTATGCAAGAATGTTTGTCAGATGCTGGTCCTCTGGTTTGAATGCGGGTCATATCGGTTCAAAAACTAAATCACTGATCAAATTACTTTCAAATTTGTTCACTCGCTAGAGTCCACAATTTGTCTTCAATCGGAACAAAGACTGGGTCGCTAGGTCATATTTCTTTAAACCCTTGTTAACCCTTTGCTATGGCACAGTGTCATTCTGCGTGACATTAACCGAATGCTCGTCGTGATGATGTGTCAGTCCAGCTCGAATATTGACTAAGCGGAGTAAACAACTAGGTCAAATGCCTTTAATTTATAGTGACCACAGATTTGCTTCACTCTTCTTGATGAAGTTTATTAGAATGTATGAAATCTCTTTCAGGTTCGAGTATACAGTGTCGAGTCAAAAACTAGACAACTTAGTCAAGTGTGTTTATTGCCTTGTTCACTGTCTACAGAAACAACTTATTTGCTTCCGTCTTAATAAAACATGACCAGAACGTTTGTCTTCATGATAACGCGATAGCTTTTGACCTGATAAAACCAAATTTGAAATTTGTCATATCGGGTCAAAATTAGGTCTCATAATCTGTCTGGGCTCACCAGAATCTGTTCTCGCACCGCCTATCGGGGCTTGAAGAAATAGATTACGCTGCACGGTGCTTCCACACAGAACTGAAACTGACCGCACACGAGTACTAGTAAACCGCTTAGAAGGACTAAGCCTGTGGAGGTAGAATGGTGTGAGTCAGCCCGCCCAATGCATATAAGCCGTTTGGTTTCATTGGGCGACAGGGCTTGAGATGTCATTTCATCTCAATGTCGAGTACCGGCCCCGATAGCTCAGTTGGTAGAGTGTCCGCTCCGGGGAACGGGAGGTCTCGGGTTCGATCCCGGGCCGCGACATACCAAAGTCGTTAAAAATGGTACTAGCTGCTCCTCGCTTGGCACTCAGATTTACGGGGTAGAGCTAGGACTGGTCGATCCAGTGTCAGGATAATGTGACTGGGTGTGGTATCATGTAATGTGTCTGGGACATGATACTTCAGTGAGGCAGCACTATAAACGTGAGCATTGAGCTCCCTGTCGCAACCAGACACCGTCGTGATATGACTGAAAAATTGATGAAAGCGACGTTAAACCCGAATTCACACACACTCAATGTCGAGTAAAAGTCCCACAAAATTGGAAGCAACATCTCTAAAATGACCTAAATAGTGTTGTCGGGGACGTTAAACCTCAATTCAAACAAAACAAAACCAGAGTCCCTTAATGACTCAGGTGAGCCATAAAGAACCATCTTGGTCTTCTTGTTCGTATATCTCTGCATGGAGGGGGCACTATGTTAAACATGGCTTACGGCTCAATCAATTAACATCAGACTTTTAGTATTTCAGTTTGAAGATTATATTTGTGTCTATAAAAATACATTAAAAAAAAAAAAAAAACAAAAAAACATGCACTTACAACAATGCACGATTGGAAAACGTAATCGCCGCCAAAAATGTTAAAATACATAATTAGTTTGTCTGGAGGTTTTGAACTGACCTTTTGTTTGTTTAATTAAAGGTTTAACGTCCCTGTCAACACTGTAAATGTCATTTTGGAAACGTTGCTTCCAATTTTGTGGAACTTTTACCCGACATTGAGATGAAATGACATCTCAAGCCCTGCTGCCCAATGATGACCTAGTAGCCAATGTAACGATTTTTAGCATTTAAAACAAACAAAAAATGAATATAATGAATATACATAGATTTAGCCCTCTAATACAAAAATATAGTTCTTCAGATTTACATGCTGCAGCTCGCTGTAACACGCTATGATTCTTGAAAAAAATGACCCAATTTTGAATATACCCTGTCGCTAATGTTTGTCCCTTCATGGTGGCTAAACAACGCAATCTATGGGTGTAAATAAGCCATATAAGCCAAGAGGCATATTCAGGAACTTACTTCCAATTCTAAAACCGATGCCTTCTAGTACGATTACTGAGTTAGCATCATAAATATATCAGTGGGGTATGCGTCTTTGCCATGTCACAAGGCATGGTTACATACTGAAGTGCAAATATCTAACCTTTTATTGTTTAGATGGAATGGGATTGCAATTGCGGTTCAATGATACGATGCTTAGGAAACAAAAAGCAGAATTTAAAGACTTATTTCATTCAGTGTCTGGACACAATGACGTAAAACAGGGTGTCGCTAAAACAGCACTCACCTACCGTAACGGATCTATATCTGGTCAAAGTGTGCAACAGGAATAATTCTCTGCTTATAACTATGTCTTATATCCCTCAAAAGGAATGCTCTGATAAATAAACCATTAAGTGTTTGATCTTTTTTCGAAATAAACATAATATGAAATCTGAAAGTGGATAATTAATTTGTCACTTTTCAGAGCCTCACCTCCGTAACGGTGCTTTCAAAAGGTCAATGGATTGAAAGGAACACTTTAAGCTAATTGGCATATTTATTGCATAAGATTGTACTGATATGAAACATAATATTGACCATTGGTCCAACAACAACGATTTGGTTGATAAAAAACAAACTGTTCTCCACCTCCGTAACTTTTCTCCCCCGTAACGTAAAAACCTAAGCCGATATAGGTATCAGGACATCTTTGTGTGCATCGAGTGCTAGTTGTGCTAGTAATATCAAATCACTAAAGCAAAACATTGGATTTTGCCCTAGCTACAGACTGTTAGGAGAAATCTATCGTTACGGATGAGATGTTACGGAGGTGAGTTAAAATGTTACGGAGGCGAGCAATTTTTAGAAGTGAGCGTTACTTACTCAGACAATCAGTAGCCCGACGAAGTGTTGTTTGTTGGCTAAAGCTATGAGTTGAACGTCATAAATATACCCATTCGGTTAGCATAGACTGTTGGATGAAACAGAAACCTGGGCTTACAAATATAAACTCTCCTCCGTAACGAGCATGTTTTACTGTCAAAAGCTCAAAAACTATTGAAATGGTGTGGGTAAAAGTGTGGGTCAAATGTTAAAATGTGGAAATAAACCGAAAGAAAACATGTCAGTCGAAATTCCATAAGGTTCCTTTTTCTACCTTTTTGGTTTCATAATTTGGTCATTTTTTTAAGAAAGCCGCACTCGTCAGCTGGCAGATATAGGAAAATGTTCTGTGTATATTGGGCTTTAGGGATAACGAGAGGCGTGGGAAGCAAACACTCTACTAGTTAGTAGCATAGACGGGAGTCTGATAAGAGAAAATGTTACTTTGACACTTTGCAGAATAAGTCCATTGTGAATGATGGTGGTCGACAGGTGGATTGTAGGCTGTGGGGAAAAGAGTATGAAGACATATAACAACCAAACCTGCTTCCCGGCACTGGCTTGTGCCTATGAAAAGGTAATTGTAGATGTTCCTTATGGAACTGTTTGCACACTCTTGAAGCCACTTCCTTAGAACTAGAAGTTGTTCATTGTCGTCTTTTAGCCTACCTGTCACGTAGGGACAAGGTGAGCTTTTGGGATCACATTACGTCCGCCATCCGCCATGCGTCTGTGCGTCTGTAAACAATTTCTTCAAACGATATCTTCTAAACCACTGATCAGATTTTGACCAAATGTCACAGGAATGATCCTTTGATGGTCCCCTTTCACAGTTGTTCAAACGGTTCCGGTCCGTGGCACATCAAGGTCACGGAACCAAAAATAGATTTTTTTCCTGAAACCATAAAAACTTCTACCCTGAAATCGCAATGCCCAGGTCTGTGGTAATTGCTTTGAACCTTCATCTAGTGGACCTTTACCACGATTGTTCAAATTATAGCCCTGGGGCCAAACATCGCACCGCCCCTGGACCCACTTGTTTTAAATAGACTTACGGGGGTAACCTTTAAACATCTTGACTGGAACAAGAAGGCTCAGGTCTTTGACATTTGACATGCAGCTTCAAGTAGAGCCCGGGGCCAAAAATGGCCCACCAGTTTTACATAGACTTAGATTGGGAAGAGGTTTAAAAATCCCCTTGTCTGAAACAAAAAGGCCCAAGTCATTGATATTTAGTTTGAAGATTCATCTTGTGGCCCGCTGCTAAGATTGTTTAAATTAAAGCACTGGTGCCAATCTCTGCCTTGTGCACTAGAAACGTACCCTCAATGTTTGCCCAGATAGTGAAATGCATCAGCTGTGTATAACTAATATGGGAACCACCGACTCATAAGTTTAGCTTCTGATTCCAGCCCCTTCTCCCCGCCACGCCCGGTTGTCACCATGAGGCATTGTTAGCATAAGCACTTCATCTTTCCATGGCGTATTAGGATCTGACCCTCAATGTCCACAAGGTGCCGAGACATTAGCATACATGTCAGCTCTGTATTGCTAAAGGGAATCTCATAAGTCTAGCTTCTGATGCTAACTCTGTTAGTTCCGCCCCCACCCCACCCAACCCCAACCCTTGTCACCATGTGACATTGTAAGTAAGACTGAGTCAGTTCGTCGCCTTCTGGTGCATTAGGATCTGACTTTGACTGTCCAAATGGTGTCCAGATAGAGACATTTAAGTCAGATCTGTGTTAACAAAGCGAACCACCGCCTCATCTTATGCCAATCCCCCAACCCTCCCACCCCGCCTTTGTCACCACGTCATTGTCAGTTACACTGGGCAACTGTCAGCTCTGCATTGTCAAAGGAAACTTTTGAAAGCGTTCATTCTCTGAAAGAAAACAATTAAGAAGGCATGTTACATAGGTGACCCTCAGATAAAAATGTCAAAATTGTTTCCCTCCACTGAACATGATTGCCACAAAAACTAAAAAAATAAATTAAAATGACTTCTACTCCTGTAGAGGTAGACTGATTTTGAAATAATTTCACAGAAATGCTTCTTGGGTCACTGTCAAATAAAAAGGCTCAAACCGCTCACTCCATCTTATGTTACCTACCATGTTTCTGTACAGTAAGGATCAGGTGAACGATCCAGGGCCATTTTGGCCCTCTTGCAATGTCTTGTTTACAACAATGTCAATTAGGCCGACCAGATGAAGTCACGGCTATTTACATTGTACTTTGCCTACTGCTGGTACCCAACTTTGATTCAACGTTAAAACAAAGTTTGTAATGTAGGTTTCACGTTGATTCAGCACTGAATCAAGTTATTGCTGGAAGCTGTTTCTCAGTTGACTGACTGTGATTTTTATCTTACCAGAGCCGAATGATCCGGGGGAGCTTATAGGATATGCAGTTGTCCGCTGTTGTCATATGTCGTTTATCTTGTGTCCTCTGGCGTCAACACTCTCATGAAACCACTGAGCCGATTGGGCCCAAATTTCATCTGTAGCAGCCTTCGGCTGGGAGAGTGTAATTTTTTATATGAAAATCAGCTGTATAAGTTTCCAAAGACTTAAAATAGGGAACATTAAAACATGTCATTTACTGACAAGCGTCTGCAGATATTTTGACAAAACTTTCATAGATTTGTCCCTTTGGCAATATTCTATCTGTCATATGATTTTTAGGCCTACTGCTCATATTTATTGGTTGCCATTGAAACCAAAATGCCAAAAAAAAAAAAAAAAAAAAAAAAAAACAAAATCACCTCCTCAGAAACCATATACTTTATGAGGCTGAGACTTCGTGCAGATATCATCTTATTAGCCTTTACAGTTTTTTTTTATTATTAAATTCGGTTCTTTAGTTCGGTTGCTATGACATCTTAGAGTTTCCATAGACATATAATGGGAAAACTTGAGAAATGGTACTTTCTGCCGAGCGTTTGCAGATATTTTGATAAAACTTCCATAGAAATGTTCCTTAAGCAATCTTCTACCTTTTATGATAAAAGGCTTATTAGTTTGAATGCTATGGCAACTCGTAGTGTCCATAGACTTACAATTAGGAAAATTGCAAAAATGGCATATACTGCCAATTCATTGCAGATATTTTGACAAAACATTTATAGCAATGTTCCTTGAAGCAATATGTTTTTGTGCCAATTGCTGGTTGTGCAATGGGGGTTCAAAATTCAAAACCACTGACCCAAAACGTCCCCTGAGACATGCAAAAATCCGCCAAAATTTTGTTTCAAAGACCCCCCCCCCCACCAAAAAAAAAATATCGTGACACGGCCATGACCCAGCTCAACCACATTATAAAAAGCCAAATCATCAATCAGAAACCTTTAAAATCCCTACCTCTAAAATATATACATGTATATTCTTGTCCCTTATGATAAGATGCATACAGACACGCGTTTAACCATTAACCGTTTGACGCGTATGACCCACAAACAGGGTTGAAGCGTCGTTAAACACGAAAACATCATCATGATCATACAGACACGCCACTCGGGGGCACCGAGGGTACCCCGGGACTACCGCCCCCCACCTCCACACACACACTCACTTCAATAAAGACCTCATTTCTCAAAACCCATTCAAATTCCCACCCTTAGAACTTTATAACCTCATGTTTCTTATGGTAAGAGATATTCAGTGGCACCAGTCTGGGCGTCCCCCACCCCTGGATGCACTAGGGTCATGCCTCATCCCTCCACATATCTGAGAAACTCTTCAGACCCTCACTCCTAAACCTTATAATATAATGTTACTAATGGTAAGATGCATTCAGTGACACCAACCTTCAGGTCCCCTGGGGTGACTTTGGCGATGCCCAAACCTCTACTTCTTAAAATGTCATGTATCTCAGAAACCGTTCAATTCCCAACCCCTAAACCATAATATATTCATGTTCATAATAACAAGACTAATTCTGTCACACCACCCTTGTGATTTTCCGGATTGTATTGGAGCAATGCGCCACCTTCCAGTTCATAAAAGGCCATATATTTCAGAAACAATTTAGATCCCAATCCTTGATTTTTTTTTGTTTTGGGGTGGGGGCGGGGTTGGGTTTTGTGGCCCTTAAAGATTATTCAACTTATATCGAGCCGATTGTTTATCAAAGGTGGACGAAAACCGGAGTACCTGGAGAAAAACTACCTTCCGTTGCAGAAGTTGGCGTCTCACATGTGAGCCGAGCCTGGTTCGAACCACAACGGTGAGAGACCTAATGGTTAAGAGTCAGCGCTCTTATGCACTAGGCCACGGATGCTCATCAGCCCTTAATCATATCCTTGTTCCTCATGATAAGACACATTAACTGCGGGTCCACAGGAGCTATTCATCACCCCTTCACTCCATTAAAAGGCCTCATACCTCCAAAACCATCAAGGTTCCCACCCCTGAACCATATATATTCTTTGTCCTAATGATAAGACCTATTCAGTGAAAAAAATCTTGAGTCCCGTGTTGCACCGAGCCATGTCCAAACCCTCCATTGCTAAAATGGCCTAATGTCTCAGGAATCATACATATCCCCGCCACTGAACCATTAATAAGGGCTCCCTTGGGTCCATCCCCAACCCTTCCACTTCATAAAACGCCTACTATTTCAGATATGGAGTCCACATAGGTGGTCATTTGAGTTTGGGGGTTCGTTTTGGGGGGCTTAATAATCGGTCGGTAGCTGCTCATGTGCAGTGCCCACCTGAGCTGTGGTGAGTATTGTGGCACATGGGCCTCTTGTTTTAATTCATTCCACCTTTTACATAATTAGTCATACTTAGTACATACTAACATCTACTAGCACAGGCATGTCAATATGAATGCTTCACACAGATTTGGTTAACGTACCACAAGTCATCCTTATTCTACTTACATATATTTCATGTCTGATTGACAATGCAAAAATGATGCATCGCTTCATTTCTGACGCGCGGCTACAACAACAGCTAGGAATCAATAACTGGTATGATTCTCCATTTTAAAGTTTACGACAACGTAACACCAATCACATTGTCAGCACAATACTATACTAAAGAGAACTTAATTTTCTTTTACAGCTGTTCATGAAAGTATGAACGCTGTGGGTCGCCTGCAAAGTAAATGTACCCCGAAGGGGTTCATGTAAAATTAGCTAGCCACCCACTCTCGTGCATACTATCATGAACAGCATAAAAATAAGTTTATTTCTTATTAGCTCACCTGAGCCGAATGCTCATGTGAGGTAATAGTATGCCAATGCTCCGTTGTCCGTCGTCCGTTCACATTTTCAAATAAGTATATCTTCAAAGCCAGTGGGCTAATCATGATTAAATTCCACGCGAAGCATTGTCAGGTAGGGGGAAAGAATGCGTATTGTTTGGGGGCAGATCAGATGGAAACTCTTGTTGCCATGGCAACATGTAGCTCCCATAGACTCATAATGGGAAAAAAACTTTAAAAATCTGTTTCTCTGAAACCACAAGGCCCAGAGCTTAGATGTTTAGTATATAGCAACGTCAAGTGGTCCCTTACATTAGTACTGCCAATCATGTCCCAGGGATCTAATATGACAACGCCCTAGGACTCCTTAGCTTCCACAGACTTACAACAGGGAACAGGGCTTCAAAAATATTCTTCTCCGGAAGCATAAAGCTCATAGCTAAGATATTTAGTATGTAGCAACGTAATATGGTCCCCTATATAAATCCTGCCAATAATGCCACGGGGGTACAAATTAGCCACGCCCCGGGGCTCATAAGCTCCCATTGACTTACAAAGGGAACAACTTAATTAATATTCTTCTCTGAAACCACAAGGCACAGAGCTTAAATGTTTACTATGTAGAAATGTCAAGTGGTCCCCTACATTTATCCTGCCAATCATGCCCCTGGGGTCTAAATTGGCGAGGCCCCGGGGCTCATTAGCTTCCAAAGACTTATAATGGAAAAAAATCTTCAAAAATCTTCTTCTCCGAAACCATATAGCCCATAACTAAGATATTTAGTAGCTTGCAAAGTAATACGGTCCGCTACATAAATCCTGCCAACCATGCCCCCTGGGGTCTAAATTGGCCAGGACCCGGGGCTCCTTAGTTTCCATAGACTTCTGATGGAAAAAAGCTATAGAAATCTTCTTCTCCGAAACCATAAGGCCCATATCTAAGATATTTAGTAAATAGTTTAGTTGCAAAGTAATACGGTCCCCTACATAAATCCTGCCAATCGTATCCCTGGGGTCAGGATTTTCAACGCCCCGGGACTCATGGATAAAACTGGAAAACAACTTAAAAATCTTCTTCTCTGAAACAACAAGGCCCAAATCTTAGATATTTAGTTTTTAGCAATGTCAAGTGGTCCCCTACATAAAACCTGCCAGTCATGCCCCTGGGGTCCAAACTGGCCACATCCGGGGCACCTTAGCTCCCATAGACTTATGATAAACAAAAAGCTTAAAAAACTTCTCTGAAACCATAAAGCCCATAGCTTAGATATTTAATATGTACCAGCGTGAAACGGTCACCTACATAAATCCTGCGAACCTTGCCTCTGGAGTCAAAATTGGCCACTCCCTGGAGCTCATAAGCTCCCCTAGATAAACAATGGGAAAAACTTAAAAAATCTTCTTCATAAGGCCAAAAGCTTGGATATTTAGTACGTAGCAGCGTCAAATGGTCCCCTACATAAATCCTGCCAATCATGCCCCTAGTGTCCAAATTATCCAGGCCCCGGGGCTCCTTTGCTCCCTGTACTTATAAATGGAAAAAAGCCATAAAAACTTCTTTTCTGAAACCCTTACATTAAGCCCATAGCATAGATATTTCCTAATGTATTAACGTGACATGGTCACCTTCAAGAATCTTGCCAACCATGCCTCTGTGGTCAAAATTGGCCACGTCCCTGGGCTCATTAGCTCCCATAGACTAATAATGGATAAAAACTTTAAAAATCTTTTTCTCTGAATTCACAAGGCCCAAACCTTAGATATGTAGTGTGTAGTAACGTAAAATGGTCCCCAACATAAATTCTGCCAATCAGGCCCCTGGGGTCCAAATTAACACACATCGGGGTTCCTTAGCTACCAAAGACTTATAATGAAAAAAAAATGTTTAAAAAAATGTTCTTCTCTGAAACCATAAAGCCCATAGCTTAGATATTTTGTATGAAGCAATGTAAAATGACCATCTACATAAATCCTGTCAACCATGCGGCAGGGGTCAAAATTAGCTCCTATAGACTTATAATTGAAAAAAAAAAATCTTCTCTGAAACCATTCGTCTCTGAGCCTTGGTGTTTCATATGTTACAATGCTAAGTGTTGTCCTATATAAATCCTGTCAAGTTTGTAACTACAAGGCACATTAGCTCCCATATGACTTATAATAATAAAACAAATAAATTTTGATCTTTTTTTCTGAAACCGTAAGGCCCAGACCTTAGATATTCAGTATTAAAAACATTGAGTGGCCACCTACATTAATCCTACCAACCAGGCCCCTAGGGTCGAAATTGACTAAACCATGGGACCTTTTAACTCCTATTGAGGCCTCTGTGGTGTAATGGTTATGCTACGCACCTGATAAACCAGGGATCCCAGGATAGACCGCAGGCTTCTCGAAACTTCCAGATGAGTCTTTAAACTGGGATCTGTTTCCGTATCACCTTAGCTGTTGGTGGAACGTGAAACTAAAACACACTCAATCAAAAACTCCTGTAGACTAATAATACAAAAAAAAACTTAAGAAATCTCCTGAGAGATTAGACATTTAGTATTGTTGCAACATCAATCGGTCACCAGCAATGGCTATGGCGTCTAAATTGGTCCTATCCGTTGGCTCATTATCTCCTACTGATTTATATATGGAAGAACTTCGAATAAAATTTTCTGCTCTGAAACCATGAGGCAAACAGCTTACTAAAATGTTCCTCATGTGAGCGGTTAGGCTCATTGAGCCTCTTGTATTTACGTTCTTTGCTCCTCATCACTGGGCGCAAAAATGTTTATACGGCAAACCTTTAAAGCTGAAAAATAACACGCTGTTTTTCTACGAAGAGATAAAGAGCGTTGACGCCGCTAACGCCCAATCAGATCGTAGAGAACCATGGTTTGAACTGACGTCATATGACGTCACTGAAAATCATGTGACACAAGGCGTTCATGGAAGTACGAAGTGCATTCTTTTCTATAGGTTTACATTAGCCTTTACACTGGAAATGTAAATATTAACATCTATTTTTATGGAAATCAAATAATCCTAATCATGTTAAGTAGTCCTTTTATATACTTATGCATGTATATATGTAATTCAATCTGCTCAAGCTAGAGTCTATAGTGTATATTAATATTTTTATACTGAAAAAAGACACACTCGAGTGACAATAAGTTCTTTCTTTTTCTAGCCATATGCAGAATCAACTATGGCATCTTCAAGCTAAGAATGTTAACCAGATGTTAATACTAAATGCGACGTTGGCGTCACAGATGCACTATTTGGCGTACGTGCCGTACTATGGGTTGGGATGGCGTTGATAGCACTTAATACGTGGGCTACAGTGTACACTGACGCGGTTTGGTGTGGCGTCGTTGGGGTGGTAATGTTTTGAGTTGACATGTGTGACACTATGGACCGTGGCGTGTTGTGGCGGGAGTATGCATCTGCGCCACTAGATGAAACGGAATATGACAGTTTGACAAAACATTAAGTTCATTTTACATGCTGTGACACATTGTTCATTTCATGAATTATTTCTACGACTGATATTATGCATGTCAACAGCCCAATGGTATGGTATCCGCATGTACATAGAGGAGTAGATGGAAATATATTGTTTTGCGTTCGTATGTTATGGACAAGGAACATATGCTTTTTAAAAATCATCATTTTGGAATTCCATTGTATGAAACTAGAGACTGAGGACATATTCATGAGTTATACTTATGACGCCCCCAATTCCCCCGCCCTTCTCCACCACAACGGGTGAGGGAAACAATTGTTTTGGCGCGGATACCGTTTGCGATGGAATCGGCGCTGGTGCGGTCTGTTTCATCACGAAAACACGCCTTTAGAAATTTGACTCCTTAAGCCCCACTTTTATAATGTAAACATTGGGTTTACAGGGGTTTATATTTTTCTTAATTCTGATCAAAAACAGAGATTATGGGTAACCACAATCTATGTTATGAGCAGAAATATGAAAAATATCAGGATTTTTATCTGAAAAATTTCTTTTTTGGTAGTAATTTTTTACCAATACACTTGATTAGGCATGTTGTCGTAATCTCCTTAACCTATTGGTTGATTCTGACTTAATTTGCATGGTTCTATCACTTGGCTGGGGGAAACAGTCATTAGGCGTTGATGGCCTTGGCCTTGTTTTCAAGGGAACAGGTCCCCGAAAACTGTCAATTTCGGCCAAAATGGCTCGCCTGCAACCTCTCCTATGAACATATTGATGAATTTTGTCACACTGGGTACAATATATCACTGCAGCATACCTAAGATTTGATTAGGTTTTAATGAGCTTTACCTTATTTTCAAGAAAAGCTGTCAGATTTGGCTCATCCACACCCTGTCTCGTGAATGAGTGAATGAGTGTTTGAGTTTTACGTCCCACCAACAGCTAAGGTTATACGGAGACGGGACCTCGGTTTAAGACTCATCCGAAAGGCTGCGATCCCTGGTTTACCAGGCGACTAGCGTAACCACTACACCACAGAGGCTTCTATGTCTCGTGAAGGAATCGATGAAATGTGTTCACACTTTCTACAAATGAATATATCGTTGCAACCTACCAAAGATTTGATTAGACTTTGGTAACCTTGGGCATAATTTAAAGGGCAGTGGCATGGCTCGTCTGCACCTTATTTAATGATCGAATCATTGAAACTTGGTCAAACTAGAAAGCATCCATGCGGATCAATTTGTTATTGTTAATATGTTTGATACTGCCCTTGAATTGAGGGAGAGGGTTGAAATTTCATATACACACCCACCCCTCTCCGTAGGTTTTGCTGCTGACCGTCCCAAGGTGGTCGTTCGGTTCGCAGTGTCTTATTTGTTAATTGGATTTGTGCTGTTGGTTCATGCTTCGTATGATGTTTTTGTGTGTGCATCCATCATGTCCATGTCGCTTACATTCTTTATGTAGCTTGAGATGGCTGCGTTCTTTCATCGAGGCCTTTCCTGGGTGACCTTTTCATACTTGTTTGGTACAATATATCATTGCAGCATACCAAAGAGTAGATTAGATTTTGATGACTTTGACACAATTTTCAACGGCACAGCCTCCTTCCACCCCCACCCCACCCAAAAAAGAAAAGAAACCATGAATTATGGCTTCCCCTGCGCCCTATCATGTATCTCAGAAACCGTTCAAGCTTGCATTGCTCAAGCTTGGTATAATTTTATTGCCACCTACCAAAGATTTGATAAGATTTTGGTGACCCTGATCTTATTTTCAAGTGAACAGGCACCCCCATACCCAAGAAAAGGTCTGTCAATTTAGGTTTCTTGGCTTCTCTGCGTTCTATCCTGAACAAATTGCTGACATTTGGTCAAAATTGGTATAATTTATCATTGCTTTCTACAAAAAAGGATTATATTTTTAGTGACCTTGACTTTTTGCCTAGGTCACAGGCTCTCGAAAATTGTCAATATTGAGCAAATAATGGCACGTATGCACCCTGTCTCTTAAGAATTGATGAATGTTGGACAATTTGGTACAATATAGATTGCAAACTAACAAAAAATTGATTACATTTTGGTGATCTTGACCCTTTGTACGGTCACATGCTCCCGAAAAATGTCAGTTTATGCACCTTAGATTCTGGTGACCCACACCTAGATTTTGAGGTCAAATAGGTGTTTAGATTATGTTTGTGGTGTTGGGGGCATTGTTTTCCTCTGAAAACATCTCTAGATCCATTTTGTCGTTTGCTCATTGTGCTTGCTTTTGATCAGATAATTGCTAAGTGGATATTTGTTAAAAAATCTTATTCTGATATTTCATTCGAACATCCACAATCTACATTGCTCTGAAACTTAGACTCTATTCAGCGGGCACATGCCGTTAATACAAAGCCGCCTCAACGTCGATGCGACCACATGTGCCCGCTGGGTAGGGGTTTGATTAAACCAAATCATGGAGTCCATTCAAACGATCATCAAGTTCTTCACTCAGTTAATATAATTCAGTGTTTTGTAGTGTAAACGGTGACAATTCTAACGAATATACATCATAAATGTTTGTTCGTCACTCATTGTAAACTCTTCTATGTTTTTCTTTCTTTGAGGCGATTCAAACGAAAATCTATAATTTTGTTCACTCCGTTTAATTTTCTATGCATTCGAAATACACATTCTTGCATTCATGCATCAGTAAGCAGTCAGGATCAATGACTTATACCTGTTTACAATGGTTTGTTTGTTTGCATTGTGGTTTTTCGTCCCTATCAACATTATTTAGATCATTTTTGAGACATTTTTGTCGAATCTGATGACATTGAAATGAAATGACTTCTCAGGCCCAGCAGTCCACAGAAACCGCTTGGGTTAAAGTAGCGGCTCGACTTGCATCGTTTCTCCTAGGCAAGCATAGACCTTGGTGGTTTACCAATACTTTAAGCTCTTCGTGGTGGAAAAACAATGCAGCCAAATCTATTTCGTCAAGCCCCGATGGGTGGGGGCTCGTTTACAAGGGTAAAGCTTGGACCTGAATGGCCGTGCTTCGGACAGAGATAATGTTTAATTTCTAATGCTTTGTACATGTGCATCAACATCCTCAGAAGTTTGCCATTTCGACGAACTTTTCCCAGTGTACGTAGAAAACAGAATACTTTTTGCAGTCTGGGGATTGGTCCCAAAAACGCTTATATTATCATGTTTGGGATCGATCCCAAAACGGATATATGTAACGTGCAAAAAAAAAAAGAAAAAACATTTTGGGATTGATCCCAAAAAAAACAAAAATTCACCTCATTTATAAATATGTTAATTATTTCTGGGATTGATCCCAAAATGATAATCTATTTAACATGTAAAAAAATTAGAAAAAGTTGGGATTGATCCCAAAAATTGTTTATATCATTTGCAACTGTGTTGATGTGTTGAGATTTATTTTCGGGATCAATCCCAAAAAAACACGAGTGCGTGGGATAATGCTTTATCAGTCTTGGGATTGGTCCCAAAAACGCTTATATTTTCACGTTTGGGATCGATCCCAAAACTGATATATGTAAAATGCAAAAAAAAGAACATTTTGGGATTGATCCCAAAAAAAATCACCTCATTTATAAATCTGTTAAGTAAATATTTTCTGGGATTGATCCCAAAAGGATAATCTATTTAACATGTGAAAAAAAAAAGAAAACTTTGGGGCAGATCCCAAAAATTGTTTATATCATTTACAACTGTGATGATGTGTTGAGATTTATTTTCGGGATCAATCCCAAAAAACACGAGTGCGTGGGATAATGCCCAAAGATAATGAAAATGAGTCTTGTATATTTGAACTTTATACATGCTTTTTATGTGTTTGAGAAATTCTGTGCCCAAGATTTTTGAAAGATTGACCAAGAAAATCGTAAAAAATCCCGTAAATTATTAAAATATGACCAAAAAAAAGAGGAAATAAATATATTTTCCTCTTTCAAAATATACTTGGTTATAAATAAATCGCCACAGAAGAGCCGCCTTAGAACGATCAGTGGAAGATTTCCACTGGGGGGCTTAAATCGATTTTACGTGGCCACAATCCTCGCCCTTACTTAAATCTTTTTTTCAGCGCCTGACACATTTTAACAGAAAAAGAGGTTAAGCGAGGGTACACGTTAGTTTTCATATTTCTGCCCCAAGGCATTGGTTGTGGGTACACGTTAGAACCGCCTCAATGAGGCGGTTCTAACGAGACCCCACAACCTATGTTTGCAGGATAAAAAGAAAACTAAAATGGTTTTTCATCAGCAAAATACCCGTTTTGGAGAATGTAAAATTGCAAAAAGTCGCACGGTGGGCCTGTACTTTTACGTGGTTTCAGCTTGCGTAAACACTATAGCATGGGAGTCGAAATGCACTATGACCAAATACCGTGACCCCACGCCCCATATCGTTAAGGAAAACGATGGGATCATCTGATCAGGATCCTCATTGTTTGCAAATAACCCGTTTCGGGGACTAGGCATGATATATACAGCGGATTGGAAACGAAGGACGCGCAAGGACAGTGTTTGAGTATTGAACTGGTAAAACAAATCAGTCAGAGTCTATGTTTGGGACCATTTCCCAGCCTGTACTCAGAGACAACAGATAATCAAGGTTGGTCAAGGCTTTGATTTATAAATTGTATCGTGTACTCTGTCGAGTGATCTTGATCTAGTCGCCCAGACCAGAAAAATAAACCGTCGTTTCCCCATTCAGCTGCAGTTGGCCTCAGTCGACAAATTGATGTAAAAGAAGAAAATAAATGGCTGACGGACGACGACAGACGCAAACGGTCAGCGGAAACGAATTCCACTGGTGGGGGAAGGGGGGGGGGGGGGCTTAAATCGATTTTACGTGGCCACAATCCTCACCCTTATATCCGTCGCGATTAAGAAACTTATTTGGGAAACTACTCTCTCAATTATTTCAGATTCCATTCTTT
>OY757025.1:42943631-43198391 GCA_963580285.1 Lucinisca nassula | reverse complement strand
TTTTTCCATCCACCCCTCACACATAATTATTTATATGCATAAATCGAATTATTGATATCCATAAATGGATCTGAATTTATGATATCCGATAATCGAATAATGGATATCCATTATTCAATTTATTGATATCCATAAGTCGAGTAATGGATATCCATTATTCGGCTGATATATGGATATCTATTATTCGGCTGATATATGGATATCCATTATTCGGCTGATATATGGATATCCATAAATCGAATTATGGATATCCAAAAAAATCGAAATAGGGATATCATTAATTTAGGTCGATTTATGGATATCCATAATTCGAATTATGAATATCAATAATTCGGTCTATTAATGCATATCACGTATTCGAATTATGGATATCCACAATTCTCCTCTGCAAATAAACTAAATGTATTATGACTGCTCCATTTGCAAAAAAAAAAATAAAACAATAAAAAATAATGATGATGATGATGATTTCGTGTTTAACGACGCGTCAACCCTCTTTGTGGGTCATAAGCGTCAAACGGTTAATGGTTAAACGGCATGAATAATTATGATGATATTAATAGTAAAAAGCCAGAATGATAATGTATAAAAATCTGAAACAGTTAAATCTTATGAAAAAGTCCAATTTCTTTTAAGAATAAAATAATATTATCAACAGGTACATCTTGAAACAGTTGTTGCAAAGTGTCAGCTTTGAAATATAAAATACGTGAGGGTGAAAAGTCAACACAGTCAATTAAGATATGTTTCACAGTGAATGGCTGATCACAACCTACACAAGAAGGCTGATCATCACCATTAAAAATATAAGAATGAGTAACTCTAGTATGGCCGATGCGCAGTCGTGTTAATACTACGTCCTCTTTTCTTGAAAACTGTGGAGGAGAGCATTTTGTACTAACGACAGGTTTAATGGCATGAAGTTTGTTATTTATTGCACGGTCCCATTCGCCTTGCCATTCCGACAAGATGTATCTGTTGATAAATGGTTTAAAATTATCAAAAGGAATTTTAAAAACAGATGGATCAAGATTGAGCGATTCCTTTGCTTTCTTGTCAGCATATTCATTGCCGACAATGCCAATATGGCTCGGAAGCCAACAAAATAAGATTTGGTGTGTTTTAGAAATTTCATGATGTTTTTCGATCAATTTTTGAATTTGAGGATTTTTAGATGATGAATGGTCTAAAGCCTTAAGCACAGAAAGTGAATCAGAAAATATAATTGCTTTTTGAATTGTTGAAGAACTGATAAAATCTAAAGCTAGGTCTATTGCTTTGGCTTCAGCTGTAAAAATAGATGAACCATCTGGAAGGCGCATGGTTTTGTGCGTATCTTTAGAAACATACGCACAACCAACTTTATCTCCTTCTTTGGAACCATCAGTATAGACTTGCTGGTAATCATTGTAACGTGAGTGCAGTACTTGAAAGTTTTGTTTGAGAAGCATTGGATTTGATTCGGATTTTTTGCCATCATGTAAGTCGAACAGAATAGAAGGTTTTTTAATACACCAAGATGGAACTTCGGCCGTTTCATGTTTTTGAATATTTTTAAGGTCGATACCTGAATTTTCTAGCAGTGGTAAAATACGTAATCCAAAAGGTTTAATTGCTGTGGGTTTAGTTTCATACCTATCTACAAATTGAGGTGGAAATGAAATTTTGGATGCCGGGTTAGATGGATTTGCAGCAAGTCTAATAGCATACTGAAGAGAAAGTTTCTCTCTGCGCGAGGTTAAAGATGGTTCACCTGCTTCTACATAAAGGCTTAATACGGGAGAAGTACGGAAGGCTCCCATGGCCAGACGAAGGCCTTGGTGATGGATAGTATCCAAGGATTTTAAATAGGACTTTCTGGCAGAACCATGAACAACAGACCCATAATCTAATTTAGATCTTATTAAAGACCGGTAAAGATGTAATAAAGTATACCGATCTGCTCCCCAACTTGTATGAGCTAAAACTTTCAAAAGATTCAAAGCTTTTAAGCATTTCGCTTTAAGATATTTAATATGTGGAATAAAAGATAACTTTTGATCAAATATGACCCCAAGAAATTTGGCTTCTTCAACAACAGGAATTTGTGATCCGTATAAAACAGGGAAGGATGTTCGTGTTTCTTCCGTAGTTTACAAAAATGAACACACTGCGTTTTCGACTTGGAGAACTTGAAACCATTTTTATCAGTCCATTCTTCTATTCTTTTTAAATTTTGTTGTAACTTTCGTTCAATTGTTTTCATATTTTTTGAACGGTAACATATACAAAAATCATCAACATACAATGAACAATCAGTTTTGTCGTCCAAACATTGTACAATATTGTTTATTTTGATGTTAAATAGCGTAGTTGAAAGAATACTACCCTGTGGGACACCCCGTTCTTGATCATAGAAATCTGACACGGTAGACCCCACACGCACCTGAAACATGCGCTCCCCTAAAAAGCTTTCAATAAAACTGGGAAGTTTTCCTCTTAAGCCAATGTTATGTAGATCTTTCAATATTCCATAACGCCATGTTGTATCATATGCTTTCTCCAAGTCGAAAAAGACAGCCACTACGTGTTCTTTGTTAATAAAAGCATCTCGTATAAATGTTTCTAGTCTTATTAAATTGTCATTGGTACTACGTTCCGAACGAAAACCCGATTGATATTCTGAAATGAGGTTGTTGGACTCTAAGTACCAGACTAATCTCTTGTTTATCATTCTCTCCAATGTTTTACACAAACAACTTGTCAAAGCTATCGGACGATAATTTGTAGGTTCTGCATGATCTTTCCCTGGTTTCGGAATTGGTACAACTGTAGCTACACGCCAACTCTCAGGACAGACCCCCGTTTCCCAAATATTATTAAAGATATCTAAAAGTGTTGTAAGAGAACTTTTTGGCAGATGCTTAAGCATCTGATAATGAATTTCATCGGGGCCGGTTGCCGTATCATGTGATTTTTCAATGGCTTCAACGAGTTCGGATAAGTTAAAAGGTGTGTTGTATTCTTCGTGATTAAGGGATTTGAAGTTAAGATTTCTTTTCTCTTGGTCCTTTTTGAAATTTCTAAAAGTGTCAGAATAATTACGCGATGATGAATTTTTCAAGAATGTGTGCCCAAGAGTATCTGAAATATCTTTTTTTGTTGAAGCTATTGTGTCAAATTCAGTATTTAAATGTGTAAAACTAGAAGACTTTGTTTTTCCTGAAATTTTTCGTACCATATCCCAAACCTTTTTAATGGGGGTTTTATAGTTCAATTTGGAGACATATTCTCTCCATGACTTACGTTTGGAAGCTCGGATTGTTCGCCGAGCTTTAGCTCTAAAAACTTTTACGTCGTTGAGCTTTTCTGAAGTGGGATTTTTGCAGAACTTATTTAGAGCCTGTTTACGCTTTTTAATAGCTTCTTTACAGTCATTATTAAACCAAGGCTTGCTTTTCTTAGTATTTGTGGAGGTCTTTGGAATGCATTGTTCTGATATGTTAATAAGTGTATCTGTGAAATCAGAAACAATGTCGGATGATTCATTAAAATGATCAATTGATAACTCTTCTTTACATAAATTATGGAATAATTCCCAGTCGGCTTTATTCATTTTCCATTTCTGGTTACAGTCCTCATCTGGTTCGTTTACACTCTCAATTATAACAGGGAAGTGATCACTTCCGCACTGATCACCATGAACAGACCAGTCATAGTCCAAGAAGAGAGATGGGTGACACAAAGAGAGATCTAAAGAAGACAAATGACCTGTCGCAGGGTGAAGGTAAGTATAAGATTTATCATTCATCAAGCAAAGATCGCTCTTTGCAATAAAATCTTCGACAAGTGCTCCTCTGTTATTGATATCTTTACAGCCCCATAGAATATTGTGACCATTGAAGTCGCCAACTAAAAGATATGGCGATGGAAGTTGACTCAGCAATGAGTCAAGGTGTTCCGGCTTTAAAGAAAATGAGGGTGGGATATATAGAGAGCAAATTGTAGTTTCTTTATCCAGAGAAACCGATACTGCTATAGCTTGTAGGTCTGTTTTTAATTTGATCTCTCTTTGTGGTAAACATGATTTAACAAAAATTGAACTGCCACCAGATGGTTTGTTACCATCAGAATAGATATAGTTGTATGTATTGAAACCCCTGACATCAATGTTGTCATCAGTTTTTAAAAAAGTTTCTTGCAAACAAAAAACCGATGGGTTTAATAACGAAATAAGTAATAAGAGTTCATTATAATTTGATTTAAGACCTCGACAATTCCATTGTATTATTTTGTGTTTTAAATCCATTTTATGAATAGATTAAGACTAGAAACTATATTGGAGCTGCAATTGGTGATATAGATCTGCTACCACCAGCTCGTGGTGTTGCTGACCTCGATCTGTTATTGCCATTTGGTGATGATGGAGTTTCAAACTCCATATCACTGTCACTCAAAGATCCGAATCTGTTCTGGAATTTTATATTGTCTCTTTCCATTTTACGTTGTCTGTCTGTTTGTTTTAGAGACAATTGATGTTTTTTGATCTGATCTTCCGATCCCTTATTAGTTCGACCTGAGTCGAGTTTCTCTTTTACATGCGGCGCTGGCTTCGGTACGGTCGCTGTCGACCGATCCGAAGCAACCTGGATTGCGCCTTTTGATAAATTGGTTGAACTTTGTGGTGCTGGAGTGGATTTGCTCCATGCACCAGATTTCTTTAGTTCAGCTATGCATGATTCAACAGTCTGCGTTGCGGAGCTGGAAACTTGTACACCAGCACCCTTTGTGATGCTGGCGTAACTGGTGGTTGGTGTTGTGTATCGCTCGTCAACAATTTTCCGCGCTTCTGGGAATGTCATCCCCCTTTGGTATTTGACAGTAAGTATTTCTTTTTCTTTTTTCCATGCCGGACAATCTCGAGAGAAAACAGGATGCTTGCCACCACAATTTACACATTTGGCCTCATTTTTACAGTTTTGGTGATTATCGACATGTTTTTCTTCACCACAATTTGGACAGAGTTTTTTCTTCTGACATCTGCTTTCGTGGTGGCCAAAAACCTGACACGAGTAACATCTGAGAGGGTTTGGTATATAAACATCCACGTTAACTGAAAGATATGCTACTTTGATTTTCTTGGGTAGAACTGGTGTATTAAAAGTCAACACGTAAGTACCCGTTGGCTTCAATACACCACCTCTACGAACTTGGATGTTACGTACACCAATGACGCCTTCCGATCTCAAGTTCTCAACTATCTCTGCATCGCTGCAAGGACGGAGCTCTGGGCTGCGGATAACACCTTTGCATGAATTAAGTGTATTATGCAGAGATACTTTGACCTTGAGATCGAAGAGCTTTGTGGTACCAAGCAGGCTTTTCACCTGCTGTTCTCTCTCGACTTCTAATAAAAGGTCACCTGACTTAAGCGTTTTAATGCTTTTGGGATGTCCGGCAATAGACATGATGCTCTTTTCTATCACGAATGGGGATAGACTTGACACAGTGCGTGTATCTTCACATGATGACATTACTAAGAAGCGTGGAAAATTTAGTTGCTTTGGTGCTGCAGACTGCTGGCTAGACTGTTGACTAGACTGCTGAATGGGTTCATCCGTTCCGGATGAATCCTCGACTTTTTTACGTTTGGATGCGTTGCGGTTATGTTTTTTTCCATTAGGCATAAGGAAAAAATTATAGTTTCGTCCCAAGTGCTCTCCGCCCTCCGTGGAGCCCTACAAGGGAACACCATAATGGAGTGGTTATCCAACTCGCAGGTGTTAGAGATACACGTGAGATATACTCGTATAAACAGAATGCCTACACGATTGATCCGTTTAGCCACCGCCTTCTAGAGATAAAAGACAGAAAAGGGTAAGGTAAATGGGCATATGGTTGGTATCAGGAAAGATACAAAAAGAGTTGAAGAGAAAGCAAAGCGGTATCTCTAGGGCTCGGCGTGACCAGCCGATTGACCGTGCCGGACCGCACGGCCACCCGTCTACACCGAAAAGCCAGGCCAAAGAGGTGTGTTGGGTACCTGAAGCACCGCCACCTCAGGTAACCCTCAACCTCCAGGATCCCTTCTTCCGGCTTACAGGACGCCACCCACGGCAAACGGGTGGTACTTCCTTTAGCTCTTCCCAGTGGGCACAGAGACCACAGCGGCAATGTGCCCAGTGGGAATTGAGCCCCCAGGGCCACGGCAAGGCAGGAAGTCTAATACCTGGGGGAAACAATAAAAAATAAAATCTCGACTATTCCCGTCCCGTTTTCAATAGAAGTCGGGATGGAGGTGAAGGTTTTATTTGTTTGATTTGAGGTTTAACGTCCCCGTAAACAAGGTATAGGTCATTGTAGATATTTTGTTACCAATTTTGTGGGATTTTTACCCGACATTGTAATGAAATGACTTCTCAAGCCCTGTCACCCAATGAAAACAATAGGGTTTATAAGCATGGACGGGCCGACTCGCACCGCTTTGCCTGGGCAGGCTTAAATCCGCTAAGCGGTTTACCAGTACTCGTTTGCGGTCGGTTTCAGCTCTGCGTGGAAGCACCATGCAGACAATCTTTTTCTTCATGCCCCGATGTGCGTGGGGGTGGTGGAGGTGGATGGGGTAGGTTTAGTGGTGGCCTATTGTTTGGGAGAGATATGTTTTGTTTTTCGTACTTTGATTTGAGGTTTAACGTCCACGTCAACACTAATTAGGCCATTTTGGAGACGTTGCTTTCAATTTTGTTGGACTTTTAGCCTACATTGTGCTCGAATCTCCTTTGGAAACTCTACCAGTACGGACTAAGAGGGGAAAGCACTGGGTTGGATCCACGCCTCCTTAGGTAATCGGTCACACTCGGTAATCCTTGAGAGTGAGGAACTGGGTTATGTTCCAGTTCGTCAGGAGTGCCTCAGGGCTCTGTACTGGGCCAGATCCTGTACACTGTCATATAGACTAACTATAGACAGTGTATGACTAACATGTACAGGTAGAATCACAGGTTCATCTGTTTGCCGACGACATGGCCGTTTACTTCACCACAGAAGGAGCGGATAGTGGCCAGGTGCTACAAAATGATCTAAACACCCTGTCTGTGTGGGGAGTCCAGGTGAGACATGGAGTTTAACCCCACGAAGTGCCAGGTTGTAAGGGTGACTACTTCCGGGAGACCAATTAACGTTCTGCATCACTTACTTGGGCAGGTTCTGGAGGTGGTTACCAGTGTTAGGTACTTGGGGGTGGAGATATCCAGCGGTCTGTCCTGGAACTCCCACATAGACAGGATAACTGCAAATGCAAACAGGACCCATTGGATTTCTTAGAATGAATATCAAAACGAAATTACCAAGGGTGAGAGAGATTGCCTACAACACTCTGGTCGGCCCCAGCTGGAGTATGTAGCCCCTATAAGGGACCCTTTTACCCGAACCAAGATAATCCAGTCATAAAAAAAATCCAAAGGTGGGCTGCTCGCTGGACCACCAGTGACTAAGACACAAGGTCAACCGTTACAACCATGCTTGATAGACTTGGTTGGAGATCTTAGGGAGAATTCATTAAACCAAAGGCTGTTGAGGTGATTTATGGATAATCCATAAATCTCGAAATATGGATATAATTAATTCAGATTGATTTATGGATATCCATAATTTGATTTATGGATATCCATAATTCGAATCATGGATATCCATTAAAACGGACTAAATCGTATAACGGCGTCCCAAAGTATGAAATTATATATATTGTATCGCTCAGACGTGTTAAAATAATGATGACATATAGCCAGGGCTGACTAATCGGACTGGAAATGATAATCGATTATCGTGCGTGTCATTGTGATCGATGATCGATTAATAATCACTGAAGATTTTATCATAATTTTTCCTTTCTGGATTTGACTCTTACCATATGTTATACAAAATCATATGTATTTCGACAGACAGGCCTTAGCAAACAGTGTAGATCCTGATTAGACGCCGCAGAACGCGGCGTCTCATCAGTTTCTGCACTGTTTGCCACTCATCCAGCCATTTTAGACAAAACGTTGGGTAGAAATTATACTTACCAAATAATCGATTATTAGCTAATCAGTAACAAAAATCATTTACTGAGTCTACTATAATTTGTTTTTCTACAAAAACACAGATGTCTCCCCCGTTTTTGACCTCTAAGTATAACCTTGACATTGGAGGTATTGAGCTGGGTCTTGTGTGCAACACATCATCTAATGAAGATGAACATTTCTGCAAAGTAACTTGTTCATAGAAAAATAAAAAAAGTTATTGGCCGTACACAAAAAAAGCCCTTTTTTACCTTTGACCTCTAAGTATGGCCTTGACCTTTGAGGTACAACATATCGTCTCATGATGGTCAACATTTCTGCCAAGTAATTTCATAATCCATCAAAGAATAAGGAAGTTATTGAGTGTCCCTTTTTTACCTTTGACCTCTAGGTATGACCTTGACATTGGAGGTATGGACCTTGGTCTTGTACATGACTCATGGTCTAATGACGGTGAACATTTATGCATGGTTACTTTATAAAGTCCATCCAGAAATAAAAAAAAGTTATTGACTGGACACAAATAAAACAAACTTTTTTTTACCTCTGACCTCTTAGTATGCCCTTGATCTTTGAGGTACCTACCTGGTTCTAGAGTGCACCACAACGTCTCATGATGGTTAACATTTCTGCCAAGTAATTTCACAATCTATCTAGGAATAAGAAAATTATCGACCGTACACTCAAAAGGCCCCTTTTTGTCCTTTGACCTCTTAGCATGACCTTGACATCTGCCAAGTTATTTCAAATTCCATCTAAAAATAAGAAAGTTATTGACAGAACACTAAAAAGGCCCCTTTATCTTAAACCTCTATGTATGACCTTGACCTTTCAGGTACCAAACTGGGTCATAGGTGCAACACATCATCTCATGGTGGTTAACATTTCTGCCAAGCAATTTCAAAATCCATCTAAAAATAAAGATATTGACCAAAGACGAAAAAAAAGGTCCCTTTTTCACCTTTGATCTCTATGTTTGACCTTGACATTTTAGGTACAAAACTGAATCATGCATGCAACACATCGTCTCATGATAGTTAACATTTTTGCCAAGTAACTTCAAATTTTATCTAAAAATAAGCAAGTCATTGACAAAACCCGAAAAAAGACCCCTTTTTTACCTTTGACCTCTAAGTATGACCTGGACCTTTGAGGTACCAACCTGGGTCACGCATGCAACATATCATCTTATATTGGTTAACATTTCTGCAAAGTGATTTCAAAATCCATCTCAAAATAAGAAAGTTATTGACCAAACACGAAAAGAGGCCCCTTTTTGACCTTTGACCTCTAAGTATGACCTTGGCCTTTGAGGTACCAACCTGCCTCATGCGCACCACACATCGTCTCATGGCTGTTAATATTTGTGCCAAGTAATTTTAAAATCCATCTCATAATAAGAAAGTTATTGACGAAACCCGAAAAAGGCACCTTTTTTACCTTTGACCTCTAAGTATGACCTTTGGGGTACCGACCTGCCTCATGTACACCACACATCATCTTATGGTTGTTAATATTTCTGCCAAGTAGTTTTAAAATCCATCTGAAAATAAGAAAGTTATTGACCGGACACGATTTTCCCATACATATATACATACCGACAAACTTCCAAGGGAGATAATTCAAAAAGTATAAATGCGAGAGTTATAGTTCTTGAGCGCAGTACGTCGTCTAATGCTGATTGATATTTATATGAAGTTTCGTGAAGATAGCGCGAACGGTTTTCAAGACAGACAGACGGACAGACAGACAGACGCCCGGAGGAAAACAGTATGTCTATCCATAAAAATGTTTTCGGGGGAGACATAATAATTTATAATTCGATTATCTTATTAATCGTGCCAGCCTTACATATAGCAATCTCGATAAACCGTTAATTGGGGTGAATTCCATAAACCTAAATACAAGCACTCAACTTTACGGCGATTAGAGGGCAGTTGATATGAAATGCATGAATAATAACAAACATCTTCAACAACAACAACACAAAAAAAAACTCGCAACATGTGCAGCAATCATTTTGGGGATCGCTTAACAAATAAAAGTTTATGCCCTTATCAATTTTGAATAAGGTTGAATTTCAAGGGAAGTAATCGCCGGCCCGCTGATGTTTAAAACCTTGAAATTCAAGTTTTATCAGAGGTGCTCCGAATGGGTATTAAAGGTTGCAAAACACTAACCACCAAGATGTTAATGTTTTATCTAACCCTTGTCCTGCTGAATTATTTATAAGTCACACCCATGCTATCAGCCAATCAGAATACATGATACAAGTATGCTGTTTGCGTTCAAATTCATAAACTGAAAGACTTACTGCGGATTTTGGTCGAATGGAAGCCATGTAATCTGGATCTACATTTTTGCAAAGGAAGGGGTTGTCGGCAACATCGGGAACAGCAGGATAGGAGTTTAGACAGTCATGTTGGCGGGGACTCTAAACTTCAAATCAAACAAACAAACTCAAATCCTTGTGCAATAGACTGGTTAAATTTGGTTCCCGTTTTACGGCTTTATTGAGATTAGTCCATTCATTACTCAACTGGAGTACCCGGAGAAAAAAAACATGACTTTCCGTTGTTCAACTTGCGGATCACATGTGACTCGTCAAAGCGAGGCTCGAACCAGCAAATTGGCCATTTTTGAAAATGTCCTTTTGGCTTTCCGCTATTGATGTTATCATTATGGCCAAGAACGATTATTAAGGTCTACTTATTTCATGTCTTTGTTTCGTCCTTTTGGTGTCATTGATGGGATCTATGGGTTAATTGTATCGATTTCTGATCTTTGCCTTCACTTATATTTTTCACTCGAAATTTTTATTTGTTTTCTTGCGAAATCATGAACATCCAGTTACTTCTGCCCCACATTCAGTACATTCTGCTGATAGGCAAGTTCAGTTGATCAGAGCATATCTGCCCTTATAAGTCTACCTCAAGTTACATCTAGAGGGAGTGTTAATTCCCTACCAAGCATCACTATGGCTAGTGAAATTTCCGTCGTTCCATGAATTGATGACCTATACACCATCATCAGCAGAGGTATATGTTAGTCTCAGTCATCTTGCTTATCCGATATATTCAGGTCGTATGATGCCTCCTAACTCATCAGTGCAACATCTCCGTGAACATCTCCGTGAACACAAAAATCAAACTACGAGAGATAAAACAACGGTGAGGACTCGATAGCAAGAAAACACTGAAATTCTGGAGCAACAGAAAACTAACAATTAGACTCCGACTCCCAAGCCTGTATGTAACTGCACGGGCACTCCAAAATATTGATATAAATCGTTTGACTATCTTCGAGGCAATCATCTTTGCCTCTTGTGTTTTCTGAGGAATTGCGTCCACCCATTTAAAAAAATAGCAAGACACAACCATTAGGCATTTGTTACCCTTTTCAGAAATTAGATAAGGACCACAAATGTCCACCCCTCACTCCATCCAGGTGTAAATGGGTAACAGTGGTAAATAGCCACTGCCTCTCTCTCGCGCGCGGGAAAACATCCGGAATAAATGTTCGAGAGCGATTAAATAAGCTTGAAGCTTCCATCGCAATCGAACTAAAATAAATTAGTATAAACTAAATATCCAGCCCGATGTGTTACAATGGATAACCAACATTGTACTGTCGCGTAGGGGCTTTTGCACCCGTATACGGCATTTTTTCCTGACCCGCATGTTGAACAGGTCCTACACTAGTATGGCACATCCTTATGCATATTACTCAAATAAAATCTTTTCTTGATGTTTTCATACGTCTTGCGCCTTCCTAAATGTCCAGTAGTGATGTATTCATGAAGCTGCCGGAAAACTTCCCTTCTCAAGATAGCAGGCACAAGGAAGATATACTTTGCATCTTTACAAACATCCTTCTCATGTCGCTTGTAAAGGACATTGTCTCTAAGTTCTATTGTATTCAATTCATGCCAATAGGCCATAAGGTCTCTGCAGTAAGGTGCTACGGCAGACCAACAAGGTTTCTCATTTCTTATTTTCCACTCAAGCAGGAGTTTGAAAGTAGAATCAGTTTCCTGCTGAATGTTAATATTCACCTGGGTGATATCTAAGTATTCCCATGACTTCTCACATGAATCAGAGGACTTGTGAAATCTATCTACATGCTGAGTAGCATTCAAGCATAGTTCTCTATTGCATGTGCTGTTACCAAAATTCTGATCATTGTGAAGACTGTCTAAACCAAGGACGGTTGTTTCATTCACCACAGACACACCACGGCTTTTCATCACGAGCCTCTTCTGTGATTGTTGCTATGCCTGCATGATAGAAGTGAAGGCAATGGTCAGCAATCGATACATTTAACCCACAGCTCCCATAAGAGACAACAAAGGGAAAGAAACTAAAACATGAAACGACAGATCCTAATGGAAACATCAATAGGGGAAAGCCAAAATGACAGTTACTTTCCCGCGGCTGGTAGACGCGTTAGTGGTAACCGCCGGTTATGAACTCAAAATCCTTACCGGAACTTACAGTTATTCCTTCCGAGACCACAAATATGTCAACAAACAGGTGACTGTTCCCGATAAATGATTTTTAGTCAGTTTTGCAAACATATTTTGAGAAATCGGACAAATTGATTGGTATTCTCAACAACTTTCATTTCTGCATCAGCAAAGATTGTTGTGGGTATGAAAAGGCAAGCGGTCGATTTTTAATTTAATTTCTCCCTGAGGAAGGTAGTCAGATATTTCTGTTTTGGCCTGTTTTCTAATGCTGAATGAAGGCATTTTCAGCCACCCGAACGATGCGAAACTAATCCAACATGCCAAATAATACGTAATTCAAACCACTTTCATGTTGAAATACATAAGTTGCAAAATTTCCGCAGAATTTGTTCCAGGAGCTTTAATATTTGTGCCGATTATCACTTACGATGACAGATTACCCCTTATGGGAGCATTACCCCTTACGGGGACAGAAAAAGCCAACTAATGGGTGTCTGGTTGAAATGCATTACTTCATTCAATCATTCACACAAACGATTCATCAAAGCCCTGAAGACACTGCAGTTGCTCGGTACGACTGATAATACTGTCAACTTTATTCAGAACGATAACTTAAAATCGAAATTCGTGCGCTCGAATTGATTTGCTCGTATGAATGTATCCAAATTGATGTAATCGAACGAATGGATGAAAACCTGATATTGTTACATTTTCAAGGCATTTATCTGATATGCACGTACAGTAGAATAAATTTCATATTAGATACGCGTTTCACTATACGCCCTTGCCCATGGGGGCTTGGAGAAATAGTGCTTCTGCGCAGAGCTGAAACAAACCGAACTTGAGTACTGGTAATTTAACCGTTTAGGTCTAAGCCTGCCCAAGAAAACTGCTGCGGTGGGAACGCTCCTTAAACGTTAGCGATTTCTATGGGCGGTAGGGTTTGAGATGCAATTTCATCCCAATAACGGGTAAAAGTCCCACAAAAAAGTAAGCAACGTCTCTGAAATGAAACGATTGTGTAAACTTAGCTATATTTATATAAATTGAAGGCTCTAGATATTGGATTTACGAAGTGTCACAGGGTTTTCCCTCATTTCAAAATTCTAAGAGTCCTTTCAGCCTCAAGTCAAGGTGGGGGATCACTTGGTTTAATACGTCATACGAAATGGCTTCCAGTACTGAAAACGTGTCGATTCAAATAAGATTTTCCACTTGTAGTCCTGTATTTCATTTTTTAATGTTTTGGAATATGACGCAGAGTACGACAAATAAGGATCACTTCATGCTTAGGTCAAAATTTCTCGGGGCAGATTCTCATTGTTCCAGTTTAATCACTTCTAAGTTGGAAAAACACTAATAAATGCGGGGATCTAGTGCACTGTTCTTGAATTTTAGACAACAAAATTGGAATTTTATCATGTGCTACTAACATACTAATATTCTTTCTGTTTGGAAATAAGCAGTTGTACAGAGATGGTTATTGCAAGACTAAAACTTTAAAATTAACATTTCATGCTTACGATTCAGGAAAAGTTTTTAGAAGTCGATCAAGTACACTACTTCGCAGCACGATGATCAGGTGCACTGCAATTTTCAACAGTATGAGAGGTGGCTTTATGGTTCATTTTTCAAGTTGTCTGTCAGAGATTATTTGAAGGAATTTCCGCCTTGGCCCATGGGTGTGTGTGTGTGGGGGGGGGGGGGGTATGATGCAGCAAATTATAGACCAGTGTCGCTAACATGCACCTGTTGCAAAGCCCTGAAGCATTTATTAGTTAGCAGCATTAATTAGCACTATGCCTTTGAAAGCTTTCTTGCTGACTGTCAACAAGGTTTCCGAAGTCAAAGGTCTTTCGAAACTCAACTAGTTCAATTCTTTTATGACGCTGTGAGCAATCTGGATGGGACCATAAACTGTGGCCACAAACAGACGGACTTGATCATCATAGATTTCGCCAAGGCCTTTGACAAAGTACCTCACAGAAGGCTATTGTACAAATTGGACTACTATGGGATAAGAGGATCCACACATAGTTGGATTAGTTGATGGCTCTCTGGGTGCTCTCAACAAGTTGTACTTGATGGCCAAGCGTCGGAGGATCCAGTCCCCGTTTATCCGGTGTCCCACAAGGTTCGGTCCTTGGACCCGTCTTCCTTTTGTTATTCATCAATGATCTCCCTGATAATATGTTTGTTTGCTGATGACTGTGCCCTGTATAGGGACATATATTCTTCTTCTGACTGTCGCATTTTACAAGATGACCTTGATCGACTTGCAAAATGGGAAGCAGATTGGCGGACGAAATTCAATGTGGCCAAATGCCAATTCAATGATGGTGTCACTACACCTTCCGGACAAGCAAATTAAGTATGATTATACACTTCACCAGCAAACTTTGGAGCAGGTTCATTCCGCCAAATATCTTGGTATCACCATCACTGACGATCTCGATTGGGGTCAACACATCTCGGAAATAGCATCTAAAGCAACTAGGACCTTACGGTTCCTTAGACGTAATTTGGCTTTTGCACCTCGGCAGACAAAGGGTGTTGCATATAAAACATTGGTTCGCCCTCAACTTGAATATGCGTCACCAATTTAGCATCCCTATGTTAAAACTCAGATTCAGCAGGTGGAGAAGGTGCAGAGGACTGCTGCTTGATGGACCTGCGGACGAATGCGAAATAGAAGTAGCGTCGGTGACATGCTTGATGAGCTACAGTGGCCATCCCTGGAGACCCGTCGTGAGCAGTCCTCCTTAATCTTCTTCTACAAGATACATTCTGGCACAGTATCAGTTAGCAAGGATAGGTACTTGACCCGTGCAACAGTGTCAACCAGGACAAGGGCATCAAGAGCGAATAACTCATAGTATCGTAGGTACCAGTCCTATAAGAATGCCCTGAAAAACTCTTTCTTCCCTCGAACTATTCCTCAGTGGAACAGAGTTCCATCTTCTGTGGTGAATGCCAAGACCGCAGAGGAGTTCAAAGCCCGCACAGTATAAGACTGGGACTCAGAGGAATGCGTTTTAGGACACCTCTGTGTTCTAATTGTAAATAGTTTTTAGGGCTCATCCAGTGATGATTTTTTATGCTAAATTCTAAATTTAGCCACCCACCTAACTGAGGTAATGGCCAGATATGACCGACTCAGATTGAAAAGATAGGTAGATAGATAGAAGAAATAGATTGGCTGCATGATGGGTCCACGCAGAGCTGAAACCAACCGCACATGAGTTCTGGTTAACCGGTAAGCGGTTCAAACATGGCCAGAAAAAGTGTTGCAAGTTGGACCATTTATGCATATAAACCCTATTGATTTAACTGGGCGGCAGGGATTGAAATGTCATGTCATCTTAATGCCGGGTAAAAGTCCATCAAAATTGGAAGCAACGGCTCTAAACAAAAGGGTCATGATGGCATTGGATCGCTCACCTGATCTATAATGTAACTAGTGGGCCCCGGGGAGGGCCATTAATGGCCCCAAGGCTATAATTTGCATAATCTTGAGGGAGGTCTAACAGGTGAAGCTTAATACCAAATATCAAAGACCGGAGCCTTCTGGTTTCAAACAAGACGAGTTTTAAAGGATTTCCCTATATATGTCTATATAAAACCTATGGGCCCCTGGGCCGGGCCAGATTTGGTCCCAGGGATTTAATTTTAGCAATCTTTGAAGAAATCCACAAGACCAAGCTTCTTACCAAATATCAAAGACCTTGGCCTTCTGGTTTCAGACCAGAAGCTTTTCAAAGGTTTTCCCAATATATGTCTGTGTAAAACAAGTTGGCCCCGGGATGACCCCATTTTTTGGCCCCAGGGCTATAATTTGAACACTTGTGGTAGAGGAACACTAGATGAAGCTTCATACCAAATATCAAAGACCTTGGCCTTCTGATTTCAGACAATAACATTTTTAATTGTTTTCCCTATATAAGTCTATGAAAAACAAGTGGGCGCCGGGGTGGGCCAAATCTTGGCCCCAGGGCTATAATTTGAACAATCTTGGTAGACGTCTACTAGACAATGCTTCATATCAAATATCAAAGACCTGACCCTTCTGAATTCAGGAAAGAACATTTTTAAAGGTTTTATGTAAAACCAGTGAGCCCCGTGGAGGAGCCAATTTTGGCCCCAGGGCTATAATTTGAACAATCTTGGTCGAGGTCTACTACACAAAGCTTCATACCAAATATCAAGGAACTGAGCTTTCTGGTTTCAGACAAGAAGATTTTAAAGATTTTGCCTATATAATTCAATGTAAAACCAAAGGGCCCTGGGTCGGGGCATTTTTCGGCCGCGGGGCTATAATTTGAACAATCTTGATAGAGGTCAACAAGAAGAAGCTTCATACCACATATCAAACGCCTGCGCCTTCTGGTCTCAGACGAAAAGATTTTTAAATGTTTTCCCTGTGTAAGTCTATGTAAAACCAGGCGGGGCCATTTTTGACCACAGGGCTATGATTTAAACGATCTTGGTAGATGTCCACTAGATGAAGCTACACATCAAATATCAATGACCTGGGCCTTGTGGTTTCAGAGGAGAAGACTTTTTAAGATTTTTCTTATATAAGTCAATATTAAACCAAAGGGCACCAGGGCGGGATGGGGTGGCCCCATGGCTATAATTTGAACAATCTTGATAGAGGTCCACTAGATGAAGCCTTACACCAAATATTAAAGACCTGGGTCTTGCGGTTTCAGACCGGCCCCGATAGCTCAGTTGGTAGAGTGTCCGCTCCGGGGAACAGGAGGTCACGGGTTCGATCCCGGGCCGCGACATACCAAAGTTGTTAAGAATGGTACTAGCTGCTCCTCACTTGACACTCAGATTTACGGGGTAGAGCTAGGACTGGTCGACCCAGTGTCAGGATAATGTGACTGGGTGTGGTATCATGTAATGTGTCTGGGACATGATACTTCAGTGAGGCAGCACTATAAAAGTGCACTGAGCTCCCTGTCGCAACCAGACACCGTCGTGATATGACTGAAAAAATGTTGAAAGTGACGTTAAACCCGAATTCACACACACACGCACGCACGCACGCGCACACGCACACACTTGCGGTTTCAGAGAAGAAGATTTTTTAAAGATATTTCCTACATAAGTCAAAGTAAAAACCAAAGGGACCAAGAGCGAGGAACTTTTATGGTCCCAGGGCTATAATTTGAAAAATCTTGATAGAGGTCCACAAGACATTTTGGCCCCAGGGATATAATTTGAACAATCTTGAAAGAGGTCCACTAAATGAAGCTTCACACCAAAAATCAAAGTCTTGGGCCTTGCGGTTTCAGAAACAAAATAGTTTAAAGATTGTTCCTGCATAAGTCAATGAAAAACCAAAGGGCCCCAGAGCGAGGACATTTTTGGCCCAGGTCTATAGTTTGATAGACGTCCACTAGATGAAGCTACACACCAAGTATCAAAGTCCTGGGACTTGTGGTTTCAGAGGAGAAGATTTTTTTTTAAATTTTTCCTATGTAAGTCAATGTAAAACAAAAAGGGGCCCGAGGCGCCGGGGGGGGGGGGGGCATTTTGGCCCCATGGCTATAATTTAAACAATCTTGATAGAGGTCCACAAGACGAAGCTTCATACCATATATCAAACACCTGACCCTTCTGGTTTCAGATTAGACTTTTTAAGGTTTCACCATATAAGTCTATGTAAATTTAAAGGGCCCTGGGGCGGGGGCAGTTTTGGCCCAATGGCTATAATTCGAACAATCATGATAGAAGTCCACAAGGCGAAGCTTTATACAAAAACTCAAACACGTGAGCCTTCTGGTTTCAGACGCGATGATTTTTAAAGCTTTCCCTATGTAAGACTATGTAAAACCAAAGGGCACCGGGCGGCTGCATTTTTGGCCCCATGGCGATAATTTGAAAATCTTGGTAGAGGTGTAGAAGATGTCGTTTGAAGAAATTGTTTACGGACGGACGGACGGACGCACCCACGCACGTACGCACGACGAGCGACTGACGAAAGGTGATCTCGTCACTTTGTGACAGGTGAGCTAAAACAGGGGGTGGGGAAGGGGTACATTTGTTTTTTCATTTAACATGGGTCCTTTCCATATTGTCGAAGTGATGACACCTGAAAAATGACAAGATCTTACTTAAAAGTGGACAACAAATTTGGTCAGTGAAGTTTTCCCTTCTTCAACCATAAAAATTGCGAAAACAAATTCTAGCTCCATTAAATTTGAAAACTACTAATAAATGATCACGTACACTGCATACCCCATAAATGATACCGTGCACTGCCAAACAAGATCGATGATCTCGTGTACTTATATTCATCGCATGGAGTTTTTGTTATCACCCGCGTTATCAAACCGAAGCTCCATTATCATCCCGAAACTTTAGACTTGCATTCAGGTAAAGACAAGTATAAAGGGCAATTCCCAACCCCCATGATATTATTTGTTGCCATATATTCTTCCATTCTGTCTATTTAATGATTGTCATGCAGAAGTTTACTGTTACATATGCGCAACATCATGTACATTACATTTACTCCCACCATTAAAGGCGTGGAAACGTAACACCAGAATATGATAATACTTCCCGATCAAAAACGGGAAGGTAGTATATCTTTACACCTGCAGAATTAGTGTTATCACGTAAAATGTAGTTTAGGTCGTAGTACCAAAGCGTTAATCCAAAATAATTAGTGCATAGACAAAATGGCAAATATCAATGTTTAGATCAACAGACATGGATTCCAGAAGAGTTTAATCTGGCTTCCGCGGATAGTAAGCATTGCTTGGTAAGCAAGCTTCGCCCACCATGCCCATCGACCCGAACGAAGAAAAGGTGTAAATGCCGAGAAGGGTATGTACGAGATTTTGGAAGTCTTCCTATGGCTTTCTATTGGCAAATATATCAGAAATAATTCTGGAAATGGCCACATTGTACGGATCAACAAGATCATGGTGCCTCCCATGGAAATTCTTTAGTGTTGATACCAGTTTGGTTTTTTGATACCCCTGGCATTACAACCTGGTAGTGAGTACCTTCCCACGTTCCACAAAGTCCTGATACTTGGAACATGCTCTAGCATAACGGATTAACTGTGAAACTTAAACTCCATATGCTGGTGCAGACGGGATATTACTGTTCAGGAAGGGAAAGTTAACAATGGGAAAATTGAAGTCATCTCGTTTATCGTACAGCCTAGTAGTAAGCTTCCCGTTCTCAATATAGAGATAACAATCCAAGTATGAAGAGGAGGTTGCACTCTCTGTTATTTCCTTAATTTCAAGTTCACGTGGAGAGATGAATTCCAAGTACTCAGCGAATATAACATTTTTCAGGGACAATAAATCATCTATATATCTTTAGGTGAAATTGAATTGTTGTGCAAGGCGTTTCTTGCCTGCTTTGAGGAGACCTTGTACAAACTTCGCCTCATACGAGTACAAGAACAAGTCGGCAAGCAACGGTGCACAATTACTACCCTTTGGTATGCCAATTGTTTGCTGAAATAATAGGCCACTGAACTCCACGAAAAGTTTGTCAATTAGATATTCCAGCATCCTTATGACATCTGCATCAGTGCACTTTTGTGGTGTATCAGAGTGATCTCGAACGGAGTATGTGTCTTTGTAGCCAAGGATAACATACTGGTAGCGACGGTTACCATTCTTGTGGTAAAAACATTGATTTATGATTTCCTTGAGTTTAGATTTCAATTTATCATGAGGAATAGTTGTGTAGAGTGTTGAGAAATCGAAAGATTTTATGCTGTTTACTGAAAGAAAAGACTGTGCCTGAAGATGTTCTACAGGCTCTTTGCAGTTTTTCAAGATCCACATCTGATTCACACCATTCCCTGCATATGCAGTGTCACAATATTTCTGAAGGCCATCTTTAACTGCAGTAAGGATTCGTGTTAGGATCTGTGAAAGAGGCTTGGTTTAGCACTTAGCTGAACCCGCGATATATCTCTGCTTGTATGGATTCTTGTGAACTTTGGAAGTTCCATATCTTCCTCTAGGAGGGAAATTCCAAACGAAAGCATCATCGATTGGTGGTTTCGCAGAATTTCATCTTTGGACAAAGAAGAAAGATTTTATGTTGGGTTGCCTGTCATAGTGCTCAAACCAAGCTCTTCTTTTAAGCAGTTTATATAGTGTGTTTTGCAAACAAACACAATATTGTTAGATGCCTTGTCAGCTGGAACAACGACATACCGGCCAGTGAGGCAAACAACCTGTCAGGCACTAATGTGTAATGAGTAATTACGCTGAAAGTTATGCCACCGAGTGTACGCAATGCTTATTAAGATTTTAGTCAAAGACAGACTGTGAAATAAGTTACTGTACGATTTTAGTCCCTACTATAGAAACTTCTATGTGCATTAAGTAAATGCAGAATACTCATGTAATAAGTTAATTTGCATTAGCTTTTCTAGTGTGTACACGATATTAATTAATATAGCGCTGCCTAACACGCTTTAACCTATTTGGGCGGTCGAAAAGTTTGTTATGCGTGTTCATTTCAAAACTGAAATTCTTACCAACATGTTTATCTGACCCCGCTCAGCAAAAGTCGGGACCCATTCATATAATTTTGCTTCGCTCGAAAACCAAGATTTTTGCAGCATATTTAGCTTTTTGGTCCTTCGAGATCTTTATGCATATTCTGAGAACTTACTAATGGTTTAGACTCAAGTAACTAAACTACTGTTATTCGGGACGTTTTTGTTTATATCACAGTCTTTCGAACAACGGACCCTTTGAAACTTTTAAGGAAATTTCAGCACACTTTGTCATTGGTTTGCGTAATCAATCTTAACAGGGTAACTGATGATACTTTAGTATCCGAAACTGGGCTGCATTACGAAAACACGTCTATACAAATACAATGCCAATTTGTGGCAAAAAAATGAAATTTTAAGATGAACATTGTGATATTTTTTCTATTTCTGCTCAAAACATAATTCCCACACTCTATGTTTTTGAGCAGAAATAAGAAACATAATGTACATCCCTTAAATCCCACTTTAAATATATAAATGTGGGATTGGAAGGGGTCAAAATTATATAGGCGTGTTTTCGTGATGGTCTGACCTGCTTTGGGTTGTTAGAAAACATTTATTGTTCTTACGGAGTACTCATTTTATTCCTTCCTTTCTTGGTTTAAATATGTGTATCCGTTTTAAGTGTTGAGAGTACAGATAATAGACAGTCAATTTCACAAAACTGTGATACTCGTAGAATTATAGGTTAAACAGCTATAAAATCTTAGATGTCTGCTGCTGGAGACACACCGGTATTTTAAACATTGCAACATACTAGTAAATCGCCATTCATTTAAGTTTTATAGCGAAATGTAATGATGTGTGAATTATTCAAGTGTACTAAGAACTCAGTTTGGTAATGCAGTTTGCGCGATTAAACTACATTGAGCGCAGTGCACACGATCATTTCTTCATCTTACCAAAAACGAATAAGTATCTCCTATTCCAAATCCAGAGATGGAAGGTCCTTCTCCAATCTAGCCAGATGAATTCGAAAACATATGACTGGAAATATTTCTTTTTTAAATCATTCTTTTACCCTTTTCCTTTTCTTTTTTAAATCATTCATAACCCTTTTATAGAACATTTTTAAAATGCAATCAAGATATGGCGATATTTCTTTTAACTCAAAATGTCTGTAAAACTGTGTAATTAATCTCAATAGCTGTGTAAATGATCATTTTAGTTCAAAAGTAGGGAGTAAAATGCTCAGCAATTTATCTGTTGGTTTAAATTGGGGAAAGAATGTTATGAAAAGGGCGAAGTACGTAGTAGATCCACACATAAATTTGCCTATCTAACTTTATATTTAAACAACTGTCTGGTTTCTTTACACCATTTTAGTCCACCTTAGGTACCTCCTCAACATATTCACCGTTTTGCTCTTTATATCACTTTTCTTCTAGTTTGTTAACCGGTTTTCTTAGGATAGGATGCGGTACACAAAGGTTCTGTCAAAACAAAAATTATGTATGCCTAACAGACGGAGACGAATCCCTGTCAAGTTAAAACTGTAAGATAAAGTAGAAGTAAAACAAAGATCAGGAATCGATACAATTAACTTACTCCACCCATCAAAGACACCAAAGGGAAAGAAACACAAACATGAAGCATACCAAACCATATTCGAAACCTAAACAAAGGAAGGCCACAAGGACAGCCACCCTCCCACAAAACGGCCCCACGGCCATCCAAAACAAAAAGACACGAGCGACACACACAGCAAGTAACAAAGATATAAATAAACACGTATATGACTTTTAAAGGTATTTGTACTGGATGAATTAAAAAAAAAATAGAATTGAAGCAACGATCCGGAATCTACACAATTAACTTACATCTTCCAGCAGAGACATCAAAAGGGAAAGAAACACAAACATGAAGTAACTAGACTCAGACTCTTATGGGAACAACAATAGAGAAAACCCAATTGACTATCCAAACTAAAACATAAAAGCGATACATACATTCGATGAACAATAACAAAAAATAAACCATGACAGAAAAAACCATGGAACGGTCAGTTAAAAGAATTCCACTTGAGTGGTAGGGAGGGGGGGGGGGGGGGGCTTTAATCGATTTTAAGCGGCCGCAATCTTCGCCCTGTTGAGACAATTTATTTGTTCAGTCCGCATGAAGGCTGGACGTCCATCGCCTTACGGTTAATAAAATCTCCTTCTCTTGTATTTTTAAGCTTCTATTCAAACATAATATATACCATCTTGAGCAGTGGCTCATAAATACGTTTTGGAAACCGTGCTCATTGCGGACGCTTAGTAGGAAAGCCAGGATAAAGATCACGATACTTCCTACGTCATCAGGCAGTCATTCTGTTCCCCGACATCAACCGGTGTTTGGAGTTACAACAATGCTTGTCATAATGGCACATTTGGAATTAATACGTAAAAATTCTTTTGGCGCCCATGATAATTACTGCCGGGTTTACACCAGTTTTACGGGGCCCGACCTCCATCCGCATCTTCCGCCGCGATAGAAATCGCTGTAATTGTATGGAATAATTCTCGATTTTGCAAGCATAGAATTATTTAATATTCTTCATATAACTGGGTCATCCGAGTCCGAAAATGGTGATTTACTTATTGTGAAATAGAAGTGGAGGCAATGATCAGGAATCGATACAATTAACCCACAGCTCCCATCCGAGACACCAAAGGGAAAGAAAAACAAACATGAAACAACAGACCTAATCAAAACATCTAGCGGAAAGCCAAAAGGACAGTTACTTTCGCACATAATGGCCAATAGGTTAGCCAAAATAAAATAATATAAGCGACACAAACACCCAAAGATAAACCATAACAAAAATAAACCGCGACAGAAGAACCGCCTTGGAACGGTCAGCAGAAACGAATTCCACTGTGGGGCTTAAATCGATTTTACGTGGCCACAATTCTTGCCCCTACTTCCGTCGCGATTTAGACAAATAATTTGTTCATTCCGTATGAAGGCCTCCTAATCAAACAACAACAGAAATGACACAACGGTCAGGACTCGACAGCAAGAAACCACTGAAATGCTGGAGCAAAAGAACACCAACAGTTAGACTCCGATTGGCCCCACCAGAGATAGAGCAGCAGGCACCAACCAACATTACCTTGAATTAGATCTCTCTAATTCTCAATAAGCCTTTACGCTGGAACAGTCATAGAATCTGAGGCCTGACCCACCGGCGTGCAATTAAAGAGGGAAGCAAAGTTATCAACCTTGATTCGTTAACTACCATGCATGCAGTCTGTCGTATAACATTTATGTTGTACCCAATCGTTTTATATCGAAGAATGATTTTACGAAATTGGGCGCTGAAATCATTGCGGTTATATATTTTTCTCAATTTAAATACTAAGTCACCATAAAATTCGGGCTCCGATAGACCTTGTTGCAGAAGAGATTTAAGACCAATATTGAACCTTGGTATATGACTGAAATCGCTCCAATTTCTAACCCAACTTCTGAATATATTAACTGAATTTGAAAGGTAAAACTGACTGATATTTTTATTGTTTTCTCTCTGAAAATGGTTTCTTTTGTTTAATGATGATAAAGAATAAATCATCAACTTAAACCTTTTTCATAATGAGTTCATCATTGCGAGACCTACGAATAACAAAGTAAATCACTGAGACATTACTTTCTAGGCGGGTTATCTAACATTGAAAGAGAACCAACGCAACCGAACCCATCTTTAGGGGATCTGGCCCTAGTTTAGGAAGCTAACTAAAGCCGAATATTTAACTACAGTGCACGAGATCTTATTAACTTCAAAGTGTAAGACTTTAGTGCACTTGATCATTGTCATTGAACAGATGTACGTGATCAAGCTGGACAAAAACGCTAAATTTTAGCGGGAATACAGATTTGACTGGTCAAATTTTATAAATACACTAATTTTGTTGATGAAAAGCGTAGCCAGAAGGGGTGATTCAAGACTTTAAAGGAACTCATTTTTGATTTTAATTTATTCTGGTAAATACGGCTAAATTTCCTGTTCCATTCGTGAAAGTTCAAGAACAGTGCACGGAACCCCCATAATAATAAGTCTTTGTCAACTTGGAAACGATTAAACTCAAACAAAAAAGATCTTATGATACTTTGAAGTACACTGTCTTGTCTTAATTAGTTTTTGTCGTACTCTGCACAGTATATTATTCCAATATTTACATCTAAGGACTTATAAACGACAAAAATATATCTTATGTGAAAGGTTTCTAGTCCTTGTCGGCCATATTTGATGACGTATAAAACCACGTGATCCCCCACCCTGCAAGTGTCCCATGCTAAATTCTGGAGTGAAAAAAGTATTTCTTACATTACATGCAAGATAGAGGTAGTCTTCCCTATGAAATGTCCAGTCATTTAAATCATTAAGACCCAAACAGATTTCTCCCTTATTTGTCAAAGACTTTGTCGCAATATATAATCACATTTTTTTGGTTGCAGTAAAACTTGAAATTAATAATTTGAAAAGTTCATTGGTGGTACAAGAGCTTGAATTTTGCACAAAAAAAACGTGCTTTGTATGGTCTTTTATGAAGTTTAGGTAACCAGTTTAACGTAGGAAGCTTGTCTTGGCCTTCTGTAACACAAACAGCAAACCTGGTGGCCGAATGATGCACGTGGTCAGCAACTAAATCCCTCTGCGCAGCCAAAGGCCAAGTGTCACCAAGTTCTTGCTGAAAGCATGAAAATGAGATATGATGTTAAAGTACATAAAAACCCATATAAATTGGGAGATGCGGTTTGGTACTTCAGTCCAAAACGCAAAGTTGGATTAAATTCAGAACTCCCAACAACTCTGGAAATGGACCTATGGTTATGATGATTCGACTTCACCAATGGAAGATAGCATATGTGAAACAAAAGATCAAGAAACAAGAAACTGGTTGGAAATGGAGAGGGCAGTAGCCAGTACTTTGAAGGAGCCAGAAATACAGGAAAGTAGATCAAGCAGTGGAATCATTCAGTGGAAAAGGAATGGATTATATTACAGATAGTGTAACAGAGGAGATTATAGATGAAGGTTTGGAAAGGGCGGCTGTTGAAGAGAATGAAATGTTAGAGGTAGTTGATCTTGTAATCGATAGATATATGACCAAAGATACAAGAAATGTAGTAGGTGAAAGCGTTATGGACGTGAGAGTTGTAGAACTAGTGCTAACGGAAAGGTTTAGAATGGCAAATGGGAAACAAACAGCCACGGAAAAATGCTACGCGAATCGAGTAGTGGAAGTGATAAGGAATTCTCTGAAAGCAATATTAATAAAAAAAACACTGGAGTGGGAAATTAAATCAGAATGTCGTCTATAAAATTTTGAAAAAACTGCATTTCAGAAGTGAAAAAAGCATTTTTACATTACATGCAAGATAGAGGTAGTCTTCCCTATGAAATGTCCAGTCAATTAAATCATTAGGTTTTCCTTTTATAAGAATATGAGGAAGGGTAATGTAATGGTAGAAAATCATAAGTAGACAGACTTGAAGCATGAGAACGTCTGAATTTCAATTTAATTAAAACTTCATTAGAATTTTATAGACCCAAACAGATTTCTCCCTTATTTTTCAATGACTTTGTCTTACTATTTAATCACGTGTTTTTTGGTTGCAGTAAAACATGACGTTGATACTTTGAAAAGCTCAGTGGTGGGATAAGAGTTTGAATTTGCCAATAAAACGTGCATTGTATGGTGGTATGAAATGTGGGTAACCAATTTAACGTAGGAAGTTGTCTTGGCCTTTTGTTACACATACAGCAAACCTGGTGGCTGAATGACGCATGCGGTCATCAACTAAAGCCCTCTGTACAGCCAAAGGCCAAGTGTCACCAAGTTCTTGCTGAAAGCATGAAAAGGAGGCAGGATTGTTTAAGTGCAAAAAAAAAACAAACAAAATAAATTGGGATGTGCTGTCTGGTACTTCAGTCCCAAACGCAAAGTTGGATTAAATTCAGAACTCCAACGTCTCTGAAAAGGATCTATGCTTTTTATGATTCGACTTCACGAATGGAAGATATATGTGAACCGATAGACCAAGAAACAAGAAACTGGTTGGAAAGGGAGAGGGCAGTAGCCAGTATTTTGAAGGAGCCAGAAACACAGGAAGGTATTGATCGAGCAGTGGAATCGATCAGTTGAAAAGGAATGGATTATATTCCAGATAGTGTAACAGAGGAGATTATAGATGAAGGTTTGGAAAGGGCGGCTGTTGACGAGAAGGAAATGTTAGAGGTAGTAGACAGTGTAATCGATAGATATATGACCAAAGATACAAGAAATATAGTAGGTGAACGCGTAATTGACATGAGAGTAGTAAAAACAGTGTTACAGGAGAGGTTAAGAAAAGCAAAAGGGTAACAAACAGTGACGGAAGAAATGCTAAGCGAATCGAGTAGTGGCAGTGATACGGAAGACTCTGAAAGCGAAAATGAAACAAGAGGGCCATGTTGGCCCTGGATAGCTCACCTGATCCATAGAGTAATAAGTGGGCCCTGGGGAGGGCCAGTATTGACCCAAGGGCTATAATGTGCATAATGTTGAGGGAGGTCTAAAAAGGTGAAGGTTCATACCAAATACCAACAAAGGCTATAATTTGAACAATCTTGGCAAAGGTCCAATAGATGAAGCTACAATAAAAATATCAAAGACCTGGGCCTTGCAGTTTCAGAGAAGAAGATTTTTTTTAAAGAAATTCCCTATATAAGCCTATGTAAAACCAAATGGCCCCGGGCTGGGGGTATTTTTGGCCTCAGGGCTATAATTTAAACAATCTTGATAGGGGTCCACTAGATGAAGCTTCAAACCAAATATCAAAGACCTGGGCCTTGCTGTTTCAGAGAAGATTTTTCAAAGATAATCTCTATATAAGTCTATGTAAAACCAAAAGGCCCCGGGGAGGGGGCATTTGTGGCCCGAGGGCTATAATTTGAACAATTTTGGTAGAGGTCCACTAGATGAAGCTCCATACCAAAATATCAAAGACATGGGCCTTGCAGTTTCAGACAAGAAGATTTCTAAATATTCCCTATATAAGTCTATGTAAAACCAAAGGGTCTCGAGACAGGGAAATTTTTGGCCCCAGGGCTATAATTTGAACAATCTTGATAAAGGCCCACTAGATGAAATTTCACACCAAAGATCAAAGACCTAGGTCTTGTTCAAAAAAGAAAATTTTTAAGGATTTTCCCTATATTAGTAAATGTAACTAGAATACTGTCGATGGCGCGCCATCGCAAATCCCCACGTTTTCTACAGAGGGGCCAAGTACCGAAAACCCCTCACCCTGGGCCCTAATTTGACCCCATGGTCAAAATATTACCTGTATTATATTCTACTAATCATGCCCTTCAATTTCATATGCCACATGACTATGTCCCAAAAAACTTAAATTTTGACCCTTTGACCCCTCTCCCAGGGCCCCAATCTGACCCCAGGGTCAAAATTTTACTTGTAGTTTATTCTACCCATTATCCCCTATATGCAACATGACTATGTTCTGAAAAACTTTAATTTTGACCCCCCCCCCCAAGTCCGACCCCCAGGGCGTGACCTAGGGGTCACAGCCAAAATCCCGTTCAATATGTTTGACTTTTTTCATAACTAAGTACATGTGCAAAGTTTGGCATCAAAATCTTCAAAATTGACTTTGTAATTGAATTTTATTGATATTTGACCTTTTGACCCCTCCCTAGGGCCCCTGGGGGCGGGGACAAAAAAAATGTGCTCTTGCGCAAGCCATTCATGTAAGCAACTCGCATACCAAATTTGGTTGAATTCCGGCTAACGGTTTAGGAGGAGATAGCCGGACAGACAGACGGACGGAGGCGATAACAATATCCCCACTTTTTTTAAAAAACGTGGGGATAAAAACAAAGGGCCCCGAGGCGGGGCCTTTTTTGATCTCACGGCTATAACTTGAACAATCTTTGTAGAGGTCTACTAGATGAAGCTTCATACCAAATATCAAAGACCTGGGCCTTGTGGTTTCAGAGAAGATTTTTCAAGATTTTCCCTATAGAAGTCTATGTAAAACCAGAGGGCCCCAGAGCGTGGGCATTTTTGGCCCCAGGGCTATAATTTGATCAATCTTGGTAGGGGTCCACAAGATGAAGCTTCATACCAAATATCAAAGACCTGGGTCTTGCAGTTTCAGAGAAGAAGATTTTTAAAGATTTTCCCTATATAAGCCTATGTAAAACTAAGGGTCCTGGGGCAGGGGCATTTTTGGCCCCAGCACTATAATTTGAACAATCTTCGTAGGGGTCCACCAAATGAAGCTTCATTCCAAATAGCAAAGACCTGGGCCTTGCGGTTTCAGAGAAGAAGATTTTTAAAGATTTTCCCTATATAAGTCTATGTAAAAACAAAGGGCCCCGAGGCGGGGCCATTTTTGATCTCACGGCTATAATTTGAACAATCTTTGTAGAGGTCTACTAGATGAAGCTTCATACCAAATATCAAAGACCAAGGCCTTGTGGTTTCAGAGAAGAAGATTTTTCAAGATTTTCCCTATAGAAGTCTATGTAAAACCAGAGGGCCCTAGAGCGGGGGCATTTTTGGCCCCAGGGCTATAATTTGATCAATCTTGGTAGGGGTCCACAAGATGAAGCTTCATACTAAATATCAAAGACCTGGGCCTTGCGGTTTCAGAGAAGAAAATTTTTAAAGATTTTCCTATATAAGCCTATGTAAAACCAAGGATCCTGGGGCGGGGGCATTTTTGGCCCCAGCACTATAATTTGAACAATCTTGGTAGGGGTCCACTAGATGAAGCTTCAAACCAAATATCAAAGAACTGGGCCTTGCAGTTTCAGAGAACGAGATTTTTTAAGATTTTCCCTTAATAGGCCCATGCAAAACCAAAGGGCCCCGGATGGGGGCATTTTTGGCCCCAGCACTATAATTTGAACAATCTTGGTAGGGGTGCACTAGATGAAGCTTCATACCAAATATCAAAGACCTGGGCTTTGCTGTTTCAGAGAAGAAGATTTTTAAAGATTTTCCCTAAATAAGCCCATATAAAACCAAAGGGCCCGGGGCGGGGGCATTTTTGGCCCCAGCATTATAATTTGAACAATCTTGGTAGGTGTCTTCTAGATGAAGCTTCATACCAAATATCAAAGACCTGGGCCTTGCGGTTTCAGAGAAGAAGATTTTCCCTATATAATCCCATGTTAAACCAAAGGGCCCCAGGGCGGGGGCATTTTTGGCCCCAGCACTATAATTTGAACAATCTTGGTAGGGGTCCACTAGATGAAGCTTCATACCAAAAATCAAAGACCTGGGCCTTGCGGTTTCAGAGAAGAAGATTTTTAAAGATTTTCCCTACATAAGCCCATGTAAAAACAAAGGGCCCCTGGGCGGGGGCATTTTTGGCCCCAGCACTATAATTTGAACAATCTTGGTAGGGGTCCACTAGATGAAGCTTCATACCAAAAATCAAAGACCTGGGCCTTGCGGTTTCAGAGAACAAGATTTTTTAAGATATTCCCTATATAAGCCCGGGCCCCAGAGCGGGGGCATTTTTGGCCCCAGCACTATAATTTGAACAATCTTAGTAGGGGTCCACTAGATGAAGCTTCATACCAATTATTAAAGACCTGGGCCTTGCGGTTTCAGAGAAGAAGATTTTTTAAGATTTACCCTTTATAAGCCCATGTAAAACCAAAGCGCCCCAGAGAAGGGGCATTTTTGACCCTAGCACTATAATTTAAACAATCTTGGTAGGGGTCCACTAGATGAAGCTTCATACCAAATACCAAAGACCTGGGCCTTGTGGCTTTAGAGAAGAAGATTTTTTAAGATTTACCCTTTATAAGCCCATGTAAAACCAAAGGGCCCCGAAGCGGGGGCATTTTTGGCCCCAGCACTATAATTTGAACAATCTTGGTAGGAGTCCACTAGATGAAGCTTCATACCATATATCAAAGACCTGGGCCTTGCGGTTTCAGAGAAGAAGATTTTTAAAGTTTTCGGTGAAAAAATCTATTTTTGACTCCTGTGACCTATATGTGCAACAGACCAGAACCATTTGAACAACTTTGAAAGGGGACCACCTAAGGATCATTCCTGTGAAGTTTGGTCAAAATCTGAGCAGCGGTTTAGGAGGAGATGTCCTTTGAAGAAATTGTTTACGCACGGATGACGGACAAAAAGTGATCCTAATATAAAACACAAGAGGGCCATGATGGCCCTGGATCGCTCACCTGATCCATAGAGTAACAAGTGGGCCCCGGGGAGGGCCATTATTGACCCCAAGGTTATAATGTGCATAATGAGGTCTAAAAAGAGAAGCTTCATACCAAATATCAACAAAGGCTATAATTGTCCACTAGATGAAGCTCCATACCAAATATCAAAGACATGGGCCTTGCAGTTTCAGAGAAGAAGACTTTTAAAGATTTTCCTATATAAGACTATGTAAAACCAAAGGGTCTCGGGGCGGGGGCATTTTTGGCCCAAGGGCTATAATGGAACAATCTTGATAGAGGTCCACTAGATGAAATTTCACACCAAATATCAAAGACCTAGGCCTTTTGGTTTCACGGAAGAAGATTTTTAAAGATTTTCCCGATAAAAGTCTATGTAAAACCAAAGGGCCCCGAGGCGGGGGCATTTTTGGCCTCAGGGCTATAATTTGAACAATCTTCGTAGAGGTCCACTAGCTGAAGCTTCATACCAAATATCAAAGACCTAGGCCTTGTGGTTTCAGAGAAGAAGATTTTTCAAGATTTTCCCTATATTAGTCTATGTAAAACCAAAGGGCCCCCGAGTGGGGGCATTTTTGGACCCAGCACTATAATTTGAACAATCTTGGTAGGGGTCCACTAGATGAAGCTTCATACCAAATAGCAAAGACATGGGCCTTGCAGTTTCAGAGAAGAAGTTTTTGAAAGATTTTCCCTATATAAGCCCATGTAAAACCAAAGGGCCCAGGGCGGGGCCATTTTTGGCCCCAGCACTATTATTTGAACAATCTTGGTAGGGGTCCACTAGATGAAGCTTCATATCGAACATCAAAGACATGGGCCTTGCGGTTTCAGAGAAGAAGATTTTTACAGATTTTCCCTATATAAGCCCGTGTAAAACCAAAGGGCGCGGGGTGGGGGCATTTTTGGCCCCAGCACTATAATTTGAACAATCTTGGTAGGGGTCCACTAGATGAAGATTCATACCAAAAACCAAAGACCTGGGCCTTGTGATTTCAGAGAAGAAGATTTTTGAAAATTTTCCTATATAAGCCCATGTAAAACCAAAGGGCCCCGGGGCGGGGGCATTTTTGGCCCCAGCACTATAATTTGAACAATCTTGGTAGGGGTCCACTAGATGAAGCTTCGTACCAAATATCAAAGACTTGGGCCTTGCGGTTTTAGAGAAGAAGATTTTTTAAGTTTTCCATGAAAAAATCTATTTTTGGCTCCTGTGACCTATATGCGCAATGGACCGGAACCATTTGAACAACTTTGAAAGGGGACCCCCTAAGGATCATTCCTGTGAAGTTTGGTCAAAATCCAATCAGTGGTTTAGGAGGAGATGTCGTTTGAAGAAATTGTTTACGCACGGATGACAGACAAAAAGTGATCCTAATATTAATCACAAGAGGACCATGATGGCCCTGGATCGCTCACCTGATCCATAGAGTAACAAGTGGGCCTCGGCGAGGGCCATTATTGATCTCAGGGTTATAATGTGCATAATGTTGAGGGAGGTCTAAAAAGGTGAAGCTTCATAGCAAATATCAACAAAGGCTATTATTTGAACAATCTTGGCAAAGGTTCACTAGATGAAGCTACACAACAAATATCAAAGACCTGGGCCTTGCGGTTTCAGAGAAGAAGAATTTTTTAAAGATATTCCTTACATAAGCCTATGTGAAACCAAATGGCCATGGGGCAGGGGCATTTTTGGCCTCAGGGCTATAATTTAAACAATCTTGATAGAGGTCCACTAGATAAAGCTTCACAACAAATATCAAAGACCTGGGCCCTGTTGTTTCAGAGAAGAAGATTTTCAAAGATTATCTCTATTATAAGTCTATGTAAAACCAAAGGGCCCTGGGGCGGGGGCATTTGTGACCCCAGGGCTATAATTTGAACAATCTTCGTAGAGGTCCACTAGCTGAAGCTTCATACCAAATGTCAAAGACCTAGGCCTTGTGGTTTCAGAGAAGAAGATTTTCCAAGATATTCGCTATATAAGTCTATGAAAAACCAAAGGGCCCAGGAGCGGGGGCATTTTTGGCCCCAGGGCTATAATTTGAACAATCTTGATAGCGGTCCACAAGATGAAGCTTCATACCAAATATCAAAGACCTGGGCCTTGCACTTTCAGAGAAGAAGATTTTTAAAGATTTTCCCTATATAAGGCTACGTAAAACCAAAGGGCCCCGGGGTGGGGGCATTTTTGGCCCCAGCACTATAATTTGAAAAGTCTTGGTAGGGGTCCACTAGATGAAGCTTCATACCAAATAGCAAAGACCTGGGCCCTGCAGTTTCAGAGAAGAAGATTTTTTAAAGATTTTCCCAATATAAGCCCATGTAAAACCAAAAGGCCCCGGGGCGGGGGCATTTTTGGCCCCAGGACTATAATTTGAACAATCTTGGTAGGGGTCCACTAGATGAAGCTTCATACCAAATATCAAAGACCTGGGCCTTGCGGTTTCAGAGAAGAAGATTTTTAAAGGTTTTCCCTATATAAGCCTATGTAAAACCAAAGGGCCCCGGAGCGGGGGCATTTTTGGCCCCAGCACTATAATTTGAACAATCTTGGTAGGGGTCCATAAGATGAAGATTCACACCAAATATCAAAAACCTGGGCCTTGCGGTTTCAGAGAAGAAGATTTTTAAAGATTTTGCCTATATAAGCCCATGTAAAACCAAAGGGCCCCGGGGCGGGGGCATCTTTGGCCCCAGCACAATAATTTGAACAATCTTGGTAGGGGTCCACTACATGAAGCTTCATACCAAATATCAAAGACCTGGGCCTTGCAGCTTCAGAGAAGAAGATTTTTAAAGATTTTCCCTATATAAGCCCATGTAAAACCAAAGGGCCCCGGGGCGGGGGCATTTTTGGCCCCAGCACTATAATTTGAACAATCTTGGTAGGGGTCTTCTAGATGAAGCTTCATACCAAATATCAAAGACCTGGGCCTTGCAGTTTCAGAGAAGAAGATTTTTTAATTTTTCGGTGAAAAAAAATCGATTTTTGGCTCCTGTGACCCATATGTGCAACGGACCGGAACCATTTGAACAACTTTGAAAGGGGACCACCTAAGGATCATTCCTGTGAAGTTTGGTCAAAATCCGCTCAGTGGTTTAGGAGGAGATGTCGTTTGAAGAAATTGTTTACGCACGCACGCACGCACAGACGGACGCACGCACGACAGACAAAAAGTGATCCCAAAAGCTCACCTCGTCACTACGTGACGGTGAGCTAAAAAAAAGGAAGTATAAAATGGAGGAGGTGATGACCAAGGTAGCAATAGGGTATTAAGAAGAAATACACAGAAGAGAAAGCTTAAAAACGAACCAAGTCAAAACTCGGAACCAAGTACAATAGAACCCTACATGACAGTTTCTGATGTAAAGAGGCTAGAAATTTACAGGAACTCCAAAATTACCTTAAAACATGCAGGAGGGGAAGATTATTTTGAATATTGGTGGTCAGACATTTGAAACCAGCAGACTCACCCAAATCCTTATTTTGCCTGCTATTCATGGATGAAACAACTATCCGGCCATTGGGAATTAGTTATTTCAGAGACCCATCCCATTTTTGAATATTGGTCCAGCAGACTCACCCAAAACCTTATTTTCCCTCCTATTGTTACGAGATGGAATAGGAAACCTCTCTGGGGCTTATGCACATCTAAATTATTTTAGTAGATATATGGTAGGGCGGTGCGAGTGAAATATTTTAGGTGAAATATGGTAGGCAAAATGTGCTGCCCCATGCACAAGTCATGCACATATCATACGATGTATGCATGAGTGGTTTGTGGAGATCTGTTTTTACAATACAGGGGGCCGCTATAAGGCTGAGTTCTATAACATTTGCCTAAAAATCGCCAACCGTCAAATTGTGCCATATATGATTTTCATTCCCGTCACGTGTTGTGTGGGTGTTCGTTTTGACAGGAGTCATGGCATTGATTTATAGGGTCGTTTCATCATTTTTTCCTATTGGAAATATACTATTTGAACGCAAATCCATTATCTACTCGATTTTTGCTATCTAGCTTCAATTGTGGACGGTATCTTTACCTCGCCACGATTTTAGCAAGCTAATATGAGTATGCATGATTTTCCGGTAGTTTTCATATATATAAAAACCCTGAGAAAAGCGAACACTTTAGCAGCAGGTCAAGTTGTAACGAGTATCCACAACATTGTGTCGGGAAAGTGGAAGTATATTGAAAGGTATGTTAAATCTATGTTTAGTATTAATTTTGTATGAACATGCTTGTAGGTTTTGGAGGGGTTTACTTCTAGTATACCCCAACTTTCTGAAGCCTATTCTGAATTCACTGTTGAGGCCTGTAGTGATTAGGCTACTAGCTTTGCCAGCTAGACGTCACAGGATCGATCCCAGGCTTCTCCAGTAGTAGAATGAGTCTTGCTAAGTGAGGTCCTGTCTCATTCTGACACCAAATGTTACATGTGGGTTTACGGCGTCCCGCAAACCCCCATGCTGACAAGACAACCGAGCGTGATCTCTGACAGGTGTACAACGCATAATTCTTGCTTGAGACAGACCACAAGCCCTTGTCTTATATGCAAACAGCAAAAGTTCTCAATCCTCGAATTATGCGTTGGGCAATGAAACTACAGCCGTATAGATTTCGGATTATTGCTATTCGGGGCCAAGAAAATTTGGGGGCAGACTACCTTAGTAGGTAATTTTTCGCACGGTTGTTGTGTAAATAGCTGTCTTGTTTAGATAGGTTCATCCTATTCCATCTCTGTACACAAAGAAAAAACATTTCTGATTGTTTTTTCTCCAAAAGGGGAAACCTTTGTTACGAGATGGAATAGGAAACCTCTCTGGGGCTTATGCACATCTAAATTATTTTAGTAGATATATGGTAGGGCGGTGCGAGTGAAATATTTTAGGTGAAATATGGTACGCAAAATATGCTGCTCCATGCACAAGTCATTCACATATCATACGATGTATGCATGAGTGGTTGGTGGAGATCTGTTCTTAAAATACAGGGGGCCGCTATAAGGCTGAGTTCTATAAAATTTGCCTAAAAATCGCCAACCGCCAAATTGTGCCATATATGATTTTCATTCCCGTCACGTGTTGTGTGGGTGTTCGTTTTGACAGGAGTCATGGCATTGATTTATAGGGTCGTTTCATCATTTTTTCCTATGGGAAATATACAATTTTTACGCAAATCCATTATATACTCGATTTTTGCTATCTAGCTTCAATTGTGGACGGTATCTCCACCTCGCCACGATTTTAGCAAGCTAATATGAGTACGCATGATTTTCCGGTGGTATTCATATATATAAAAACCCTGAGAAAAGCGAGCACTTTAGCAGCAGGTCAAGTTGTAACGAGTATCCACAACATTGTGTCGAGCAAGTGGAAGTATATTGAAAGGTATGTTAAATCTATGTTTAGTATTAATTTTGTATGAACATGCTTGTAGGTTTTGGAGGGGTTTACTTCTAGTATACCCCAACTTTCTGAAGCCTATTCTGAATTCACTGTTGAGGCCTGTAGTGATTAGGCTACTAGCTTTGCCAGCTAGACGTCGCAGGATCGATCCCAGGCTTCTCCAGTAGTAGAATGAGCCTTTCTAAGTGAGGTCCTGTCTCATTCTGACCCTAGATGTTGGTGAGACGTAAAGTTTGGACACCCGCTCATTCTAGATTCATTTAGGTTTTTAGACCCCTTTTGTAGAATGTAATTTATAAACGCCGGGTCACTTGTTTGATCAATCAATTTTGACTAGCTGTGGTTAGAAAACCGTGGTTCCGTCTCTATATGATATTAGGTGTAGTGGGGACGTAAAATTAAGACGGGTTTAACCATATCTTCATCATCAGGGCAGACTCTTACAAGAGCCTGTCGGGTTATCCGTGATGATGAACCGTAATGAATTTTATTTTACAAGCGTGTTCAGGTTGAGTAGAAATAATTTTGTTCAAGAAGAATTATAAGTTCATTTTGTAATGATGCCGTTTTTGTCTGATAACTCAGTTTGTGCATAAATGTACATATAAAGAACGTGATGATGATAAGTGGGAGTATTTGGTCGCCACACGTCATAACGGCCTGAGCGGCGGGGATGACGTCAGCTGCGTCATCGGCGTCGCGAGGACGGTTGTGACGGGGTGCCTACCAAATACAGAGAAAATTGACGGCAAACAGTGTTGGTCCTTATGAGACACTAACAAATGTTGTGGATTATAGATGAAAATCTTTCTGTTTGTAGTTTCTATCTGTTGTTAATGTAATGAATTTGTGAATAGCTATGTTTGTGAGCCGTGTCGCGGAGAATGATATGAAATAGAGATTGTTATGTTTCCTGTAATTGGCGGCTGACCAGGTAGCGCAAAGGCGTGGTCTGTTCAATTGCCTCTTACTTGTGATAATGTAGTGAGCACAAATTTGATGAGTATTATGCTCTGTAGTAGTGAGCATTAATTGATTTCTGTAGTGCTCAGTAAGGAAACATGACATTTGTGTATTCTTGTGTCAAGCGCTGGGTGCTGATAATTTGATGCACAGTCAAGTTGAGTTCTGCTGTACGGTTATTTGTCGCATGCACTAATCAGCCTGTGTGTCTGGTCGGCGCATGCGCAATAACGGTATATGCATGAACATATTCTTACTTCTCCGGGAGGGGAATCATGATATAGCATGTATATTTTGTGAACTGTGTCTTAGTCCAGTTATCGTAATTTGCAGGCACAACAATGTGTGGTGGCCTGCTGCTCCCTGCACTATAGCAGCAGGTACTGGTACGACGCTGGGGGTTAAGGTCCAGCAAGGGCGGACGGACCACCATAAGCAGCTCATACCATTGTCCATTGTGAACGAATGTGAGACCATTCAAATGGAAGAGGTCAATTAAATAACCTGCAGGTGATTCAGACGAATCAGATTAGTGCGATCGCTAAATAATACATATCAACCTGTGATCGGCAACAGTGTCGATAGACTAGTTTATACTAGTTCGCGAGAGGAAGATTCACGCGAGAGGGGGATTCACCCTAAGTTATAAACTGGCCAGTCGCGTCTTGTGTTGTTTCTTTTTTTTGTTTTTTGCTTCTGTAGGTATTCACGTCACCCGTTCCGAGCACAGAACATTGTTTTGCCTTCGGAGCGTACGTCGTGAGTTGGCTACAGAAGCAACAAATTGTGATGTTTTGTGTTAGTAAGTGTTGTATGTAGATACTGTAAATAATTCATGTCATTCATGTAATATCTTTCTTGTGCCTTACCCCACAGCTGCCCGTACACCTGTCAGAGATCACGCTCGGTTGTCTTGTCAGCACGGGGGTTTGCGGGACGCCGAAAACCCACATGTAACACCTATTCAAGGATGAAACAACTATCCGGCCATTGGGAATTAGTTATTTCAGAGATCCATCCCATTTTAAGATCATCCTGTATTTTCTTCAAAACGCATGCTCTCTCCGAAGTGAAGCTGCCCTACCTAGAGAAACAAAATATTTGTTAGAACTGAAAAGTAAATGCGATTTTTTCCGAGTAGATTGCCCCCCTGAATATATTTGTTGAACGCCTAAAAAGCTAATCAATACCTTTGGATTAGAACATTCGATGTTGGTCAATTGAGTTGAACAAAATGTCTTGTTCATTTAAGTTGGTAGTTCATTTATCAATGGACTAAGAATGTTGGTTGTAACACCCGCCTTACATGGATAATAGATAGAAGTTGACAACGTCAGGGATTATCTACACCAAACGCTGAATATTATTCATAACTGAGGAATTCAGAGGCTGTTATTTGAATCTTGAAATATAAACTGTGAAATATTAACAAGTGAAATATTAATAAGAAATTAGATGAGGCTAAATATGAACATTAAGGGCAAGGATCTGATTGCTTCTTATTATCTGAGGTGGTATTCTTTATTTGAATTGAGGATTAACGTTCCCCTCAACACTGTAAAGGTCATTTTGGAGATGTTGCTTCCAATTTTGTGGGACTTTTACCCGACATTGAGACGAAATGACATCTCAAGCAATAGAGTTTATAATCACGGACAGTTCGACTCGCACCGCTTTGCCTGGACAGGCTTAGATCCTCTAAGCGGTTTACCAGTACTCGTGTGCAGGTCGGTTTCAGCTCTGCGTGGAAGCATCATGCAGCCCATCTATTTCTTCAAGCCCAGATGGACAGGGGCCGACCTGAGGCGGTATACATGATTTTCAGAGGTTAAATCTCATTTCATCGGCTGGTGATCATAGGTTAAAACATGTTTGTTTTTCCATACGTGCCATAAAATGATGCACTGCAAAATGCTCTATATTAGATGGAATGAAAGTATATGTACGTGTATATTTTTGGTTTGTTGTTGTTGTTTTAAATAAAACAGTGAATTTCACAATTGTTCTTATGAACAAACATGTGCGTTCAACACCTCAGCAGTAACAGATATGCGGTGGATATTTATTTGCTGTTACAGATAACAAAGCATTGTGGTGCGGATTTTTTTGTGTATTTGAGTCATTTCATTGACACTCGTGGATATTTTTATGCCAAATCGATACTACATTATGATAAATAATTTCCAGTCTTCAAGAAACGTTGCCATATGAGCCAATACAAGCTTGTCATATGTGCTTACCCGCCTTGACATTGTATGAATTTAGTGTGATCAAATTTCTTAGATCATACATTGCCAAGGTTGATGACTCTGTCTTCATGACGGATCATGGGCTTTGCTTGGCATAGCTGTCACATTCTCTGACACATACCCGAATAGTAAAAGAATAATTCAAAGTTAAGAGAGAAATCCAAAATTAAGATAAGAGGACCGTGGGTTCGAGCCTTACTCGGGTCACCATTTTCTGACACACACTTGAATAGTAAGAGGATAATCCAAAATTAATAGAATAATCCATAATTAAGATAAGAAGACCGTGGGTTCGAGCCTCGCTCGGTTCACATGTGAGGCACCAAGTTCTGCAACGGAAGCTGGTTTTTCTCCGGGCACTCCGGTTTTCGCCAACCTCTGATTAACGATCGGCTCGGTATGAGTGAAATAATCTTGAAAGGGCCGTAAAACCAAAACCAAAAACAAAGATAAGAAGGTATAATGATTTTGCTAGTATCACATATGCATAGTATGCACAAATGCCGGATAATAAAAAATAATAATTATAATATACACGTACATGTATGAATGCATGTCTCCATTTAGATATGTGTGTATATATATTGCATAATAGTTTATACAAATAGCCTTAAAAATAAAATAAAAAATGAGAAGTTTATGCTATTTTGTAATATATTTAAAGCATTACATGTTTCCATACACAACACCATTTTATATGATACAGGTTTAAGGTTATCATCCTGGAAAAGGAGGTTTTGGACGCAGCCTTCAGACATGTATGAGACAATAGTCACATTTCATTGGAAATAATTATTAAATTGATGAGTAACAATTAGATGTTATTTTTTTCTTGCAGGGTATTATATGTGCAGTAAAAACATAAAGGAAACAAAGTGATCTGTCTCCTGAATCTCCTGCTGTGATAATAATTATACATGTGTATCTCTGAATTTCCAAGACTGAATTGTCACTTTGAGGCATGGTTACCTCCCTTGGACTGTTAGAATGCTTGAAATTGCCACATGACATCCTTGTTTGTTTTCTTTTTTGTTGTTGTTATTTTTAGATAATTTTGTAGGTGGTAGTTTGTTTACAATGTATTGGGGCAAGACAATCTTTGAAATGCAGATTTATCAGGCACAGGGTCAAATATTAACATGTATATGAAAGCTTATGCAAATGAAAATAGAAGACCATAACCTAAACCGAAAGTAGAAAAATCAGCACCTCTGTCCGGTTTTCAGTCATTACATAATATTTGCAGAAATGTGTAGGTTCAATCCAATTATGTGTAATAAATTCGATCGTAGATCAGTGTTGTGATTGGTCTGTTTGGAAAGCAGTGTTGCAGTTAGTGTATTAACATAAACATGTGAAAAGATATCTACTCCATCTTGGATTTATCACTGAGGTTATTTGGCATAAGGCTTTGTCAAAAGCAAAATTTCAAAATTATCTCTCTGAAACAGCCTGCTGCAATATCGCGATAACTTTTCTCATCCGTTATAAGTTCTACTTGGTTAGATTCATGTAACAGGATCTGAACAGACATATTAAGCTTTTTCTCATGGCAACAAGGCATTCATAATCATTTTCATCAAAGTTTTGGCTTCAAAATATCCTAAAAATGCCATTTTTTACTTAAAATAGGAGGTATGGGTGTAGGAATAGCCATAACTTCTGTATTTGGTTGCTATTTAGGCTTAATTTAGTGCATTTTAGGACTGAAGTGTTCCAAAGACACATGAGAAGAACCACGGATGCAAACCGGTTTCTGAGATCTAGTCCAGAAAGAGGTAAACTTTGTGTTTTGTTTTCTTCAAAATATGGTTTGTTCGGCTTTCGTCGTAGAATCTGAAGGCGGTAACTTTTTTGCAAACTTGAAAGATTCTGTGTCGCTGAACATTTATTATGCATTACTACATTATTAGATATGATCTAGGTTTCTGTTCGGCCATTTTTTGTGCAATTGAAAATAGAAGACCATAACCTTTAGTGGTGTTGTGTGATGTATTCTGATTTTACGAACTAATTTATGATGTATTCTTTACTATGTCTCTGGTCGGGCCCATCGGAATCTAACTGTTGGTCTTCTTTTGCTCCAGCTTTTCAGTGGTTTCTTGCTGTCGAGTCCTCACCGTTGTTTCATCTCTGTGGTTGTTTGATTTTTGTGTTCACGGAGATGGTGCACTGATGAGTTAGGAGGCCTTCATGCGGACTGAACAAATTATTTGTCAGAATCGCGACGGAAATAAGGGCGAGGATTGTGGCCACGTAAAATCGATTTAAGCCCCAACCCCATGTAATTCGTTTCAATGACTGTTCCAAGGCGGTTCTTCTGTCGCGGTTTATTTTTGTCATGATTTGTTTTTAGCTCACCGCCACGTAGTGACGAGGTGAGCTTTTGGGATAACTTATTGTCCGTCGTCCGTCCATTCGTGCGTGCGTGAGTCCGTGCGTAAACAATTTCTTCAAACGGCGTCTCCTCCTACACACCTGATTCGATTTTGACCAATCTCCACAGGAATGATCCTTAGGTGGTCCCCTTTCAAATATGTTTAAAGGGTTCCGGTCCGTTGCACATCCAGGTTTTAGGAGCCAAAAAAAGATTATTTTTTTCACTGAAAACTTAAAAACTCTTCTTCTCTGAAACCACAAAGCCCAGGTCTTTGATATTTGGTATGAAGCTTCATCTAGTGGACCACTACCAAGATTGTTCAAATTATATTGCCCCCTCTGCGGGGCCCTTTGGTTTTAAATAGGCTTATATAGGGAAAATCTTTAGAAATCATCTTCTCGGAAAACGCAAAGCCCAGAACTTTGATATTTGGTATGAAGCTTCATCTAGTGGACTTCTACCAAGACTGTTCAAATTAAAGCCCTTGGGCCAAAAATGCCCTCGCTCCGGGGCACTTTGGTTTTACATAGACTTTTATAGGGAATATCTTTAAAAATCTTCGTCTCTGAAACCACAAGGCCTAGGTCTTTGATATTTGGAATGAAGTATCATTTAAAGGACCCCTACCATGAGTATTCAAATTATAGTTCTGGGGCCAAAAATGCCCCCGCCCCGGGGCCTTTTGGTTTTACATTAGCTAATATAGGGAAATTCTTCAAAAATCTTCTCTGAAACCTCAAGGCCCAAGACATTGATATTTGGTATGAAGTTTCATCTAATGGACCTCTACCAAGATTGTTCAAATTATAGCCCTGGGTCCAAACATGCTCCCGCTCAGGGGCTCTTTGTAAGCGAGAGTATGTTGAGCATAAAGCCCTTAAGGACGGAAACTTAGCATTTTAAAACTAGTGAATAAACGCATTTCTTTCTATTCTCAAAATACTAACTTATTACCTCATAAGACAAAGACGTCTTTACGTCATCTTAAACTAGGTATTCAAGAATTTCATAAGAAGTTTGTTTTGGCCCCTGCCGACAAGGCCGCTAACAACGTCGTCGTTGTGTGACGGCTCCACTATGTTAACACGCTTAAGGAGGAGCTTGGTGGTACTAAGGCCTATGAACTTCAGCCTTTAGCTGAAGAGAGAGCTATAGTATATGAAGATATTTGTCATTTAGCCACCAAGTTTGGTGTGTGTGTTACAGAAGGCCAAGACAAGCTTCCTACGCTATACTGGTTACCAAAACTTCATAAAAGACCTTACAAAGCACGGTTTATTGCAAATTCTAGCTCTTGCACTACCACTGAACTTTCTAAATTATTCACTGCTATTAAAACGCATGTGATTAAATATTGTGATAAAGTCTTTGAAAGATCAGGAAGAAATCTGTTTTGGTCTATAAAAAATTCGAATGAGGTTTTAAATAAATTGAAATCTAGACGTTTTCGTGCTTCAAGTCTGTCTACTTACGATTTTTCCACTCTTTACACTTTACTTCCTCATAATCTTGTAAAATAAAAGCTGAATGATTAAATTGAATGGGCTTTTCACAGAGAAGATGCTCTCTATCTTGCATGTAATGTCAGAAATGCATTTTTCATTTCTAAACAGCATAAGAATGATATACTTTGGTCATGTCAGAAAGTGTGTGATGCCCTTACCTTTCTACTTGACAATATTTTTATCAGATTCGGTACTAAGTTATTTAGACGAATTGCGGGAATTCCGATGGGTACGAATTGCGCACCTCTTGTGGCTGATCTGTTCTTGTATTGTTATGAAAGAGACTTCATGTTGTCGCTTTCCATTGATAACCACTCTGAAATTATTGAAGCTTTTAGTTCTCCTTCTAGATATTTAGATGATTTATTAAATATTGACAATACTTACGTTGATGGGTTGATCAGTCAGATTTATCGCCTAGAACTTCAGTTAAACAAGGCAAATTCCTTTGATACCGAGGTCCCCTTTTTGGATTTACATTTATCTATTGTAGATGGATTTGTTTCTTGCAATATTTATGATAAAGGTGATGATTTTGATTTCGAGATTGCAAATTTTCCTTTTTTGGACGGTGATGTTCCTCGTGCGACATCGTACGGGGTTTATATTTCGCAGTTTCGATTCGCTAAATTGTCTAGTCATGTATCCGACTTCAACACTCGTAATAAATTATTAACCGCTAAACTTCTTAATCAGGGGTATCGGTATCATAAACTATGTAAAGCCTTTCAGAAGTTTTATAGACGTCATTCTGATTTTGTTTCAAAATTCAATGTTGGACTTAAAACACTTCTGCAACAAGGCCTTTCGGAACCCGAATTCTGTGGTGACTTAGTATCTAAATTAAGAAAAATACATGCCTGTAATGACTTTAGTACCCAATTTCGTAAAATCGTTCGTCGATATATAAAGATTGGGTACAACATAAATGTTATAAAACAGACTGCATGCATGGCGGTTAACCCAATCACGGTTGGCAACTTTGCTTCCCTCTTTGATTGCACACCGGTGGGTCGGGCTTAAGATTATATGACGGTTCCAGCGTAAAAACATAAATGGAATTTCATTTTATTTTAGTATTCTTTATGTTGGTTGGCGCCTGATGCTCCGTCTTTGGTCGGGTCCCTCGGAGTCTAACTGTTGGTTTTCTTTTACTCCAGCAATTCTGTTGTTGTATGCTGTCGAGTCCTCAACCTTGTTTCATCTCTGTATTTTTTTTATTTGTATGTTCTCGGAGTTATTACACTGATGAGTTAGGAAGCCTTCATGCGGGCTAAATAAGATTAGTGTATACCGCGACAGAGGTAAGGGCGAGCATTATGGCCATGTAAAATAGATTTAAGCCCCCACAGTGGAATTCTTTCCACTGACCGTTCCAAGGCGGTTCTTCTGTGGCGGTTTATTTATGTTGTTGTTTGTTTCTTACTGTGTGTATCACTTGTGTCTTTGTTTAGGTTTCCGTTATGGTCTGGACGCTTCATGTTTGTGTTTCCTTCCCTTTGGTGTCTTTGATGGGTGGAGTAAGTTAATTGTATCGATTCCTAATTTTTGTTTTACTTCTACTCTATATAGACTAATATAGGGAAAATCTTGAAAAATCTTCTTCTCTGAAACCAAATGGGCTTTGATATTTGGTATGAAGCTTCATATAGTAGACCTCTATCTAGGTTGTTCAAATTATAGCCCTGAGACCAAACATAACCCCGCTCCGGGGCCCTTTGGTTTTACAAAAACTTATATAAGGAAAAGCTTAAAAAAATCTTCTTCTCTGAAACCGCATGGTCAAGGACTTTGATATTTTGTATGAAGCTTCATCTAATGGACCTCTACCAAGATTGTTTAAATTTTAGCCCTGAAACCAAAAAATGCCCACGCTCAGGGGTCCTTTGGTTTTACATAGAGTTATATAGGGAATATCTTAAAAAAATCTTCTTCTGCGAAACCACAAGGCCTAGGTCTTTGATATTTGTTGTGAAATTTCATCTAGTGGACCTCTATCAAGATTGTGGAAATTATACCCATCGGGCCAAAAATGACGCCGCCCCGAGACCCTTTGGTTTTACATAGACTTAAAAAGGGAAATCTTTAAAAATCTTCTTCACTGAAACTGCAAGGCCCAGGCCTTTGATATTTGGTATGGAGCTTCATCTAGTGGACCTCTACCAAGATTGTTCAAATTATAGCCCTGGGGCCTCAAAGCCCCCACCCCGGGACCCTTTGGTTTTACATGGACTTATATAGACCCGGGGCCATTTGGCTTTGCATAGACTTATGTAGGGAATATCTTAAAATCTTCTCTGAAATCGCAAGGCCCAGTTCTTTGATATTTGGTGTGTAGCTTCATCTAGAGGACCTTTGCCAAGATTGTTCAAATTATAGCCTTTGTTAATGTTTGGTATGAAGCTTCGACTTTAAGGCCTCCCTCAACATTATGCACATTAAGGCCTTAGGGCTAATAATGGCCCTCCCTGGGGCCCATTTTTTACACTATGGATCAGGTGAGCCATCATGGCCCTCTTGTTGAGTGTGTGTATCGCTTATATTATTTTGTTTTGGATAGCCAATTGGCCATTTTGGGGTAAAGTAACTGTCTTTTTGGCTTTCCTCTGTTGATGTTTCCATTCGGGTCTAGTTGTTTCATGTTTGTGCTTCTTTCCCTTTGGTGTCTCTGATGGGAGCTGCGTGTTAATTGTATCGATTCCTGATCTTTAGCTTCACTTCTATTTTATATTGGTTTTGGATAGATTCGATAACTTTAAAAGTTCAGGTTGGTAAATCCCACTTTGTGACAGGTCACTGGAGGAGATCCAGTTGCTGTTATTTTCTCGGATGTTTGACCTATGTTTAAAAATACAAAAACAATTTTGTGAAACGAACAGGTATACATTTTTTAAGATATTTGATAAAATTCACCTGAAGTTAAAGAGACTTTTCTATCGGAACCCGAATTTTATGGTGACTTGGCATATAAATTCAGAAAAATATATAACCGCAATGACTTCAGCACCCAATTTCGTAAAATCATTCTTCAATATAAAAAGATTGGGTACAACATGGATATTATACGACAGACTGCATGCATGGTAGTTAACCCAATCACGGTTGGCAACTTTGCTTCCCTCTTTAATTGCACGCCGGTGGGTCAGGCCTCAGATTCTATGACGGCTCCAACGTAAAGGCTTATTGAAAATTAGAGAGATAATGTCGGTTGGTGCCTGATGCTCTGTCTCTGGTCGGGCTCATCGGAGTCTAACTGTTGGATTTCTTTTGCTCCAGCATTTCAGTGGTTTCTTGCTGTCGAGTCCTCACCGTTGTCTCACCTCTGTGGTTCTTTGATTTTTGTGTTCACGGAGATGTTGCACTGATGAGTTAGGAGGCCTTCATGCGGACTGAACTATTTATTTGTCTAAATCGCGACGGAAGTAAGGGCGAGGATTTTGGCCACGTAAATCGATTTAAGCCCCCCAGTGGAAATCTTCCACTGACCGTTCCAAGGCGGCACTTCTGTGGCGATTTATTTATGTTGTTGTTTGTTACTTACTGTGTGTATCACTTGTGTCTTTTGGTTTTGGATGGTCATATGGCCATTTGGTGGGAAAGTAACTGTCCTTATGGCCTTCCTTTGTTTAGGTTTCCATTATGGTCTGGTCGCTTAATGTTTGTATTTCTTTCCCTTTGGTGTCTTTTATGGGTGGAGTAAGTTAATTGTATCAATTCCTGATCTTTGTTTTACTTCTACTTTTTATAGTATATCTGTACACAATTTCAATAATATATATGAATATTTGCATCTCATATGATTGGATTCTCATAAAAGCATATGATGTATTTATGCCAAAATAAGTATATGTTAATAATATGTATACACATTTGATGGATGACAACAGTTTAAGTAAAAGCCAGTTGACTCCTTTGCTTTAAGCAGATATATATCCAACTCCGCAAGCTTATATCTGCATGGGGTCCATACCTTATTAGGTGGGGTGGGGCTATTGTAACGGCGCCTGGTTATTGTTTGATAATTTTCTCCATGCACAAAAACTGCCTTTATTTGATTAAAAGCTTACTTGAAAGCACAATGCGGGGAGTACGAATTGACTCTGATCCGCGATTTACCAGTATCCACTTCGCAGGCTATTTTTAGAATAAATTGTTATATCGCCGCAGTTTTCATGCATACTTATACAGACCTACTCGATATTTATCCATGTATACCAGCTTGGTGTCTATATATCCATTTTATGGCAGTGTTTTTCATTTCTTTCTGATAGAAATATTGGTTTCGTTAGCTGTCAACCTTCGCCGGTTATGCTGAATGCTCGGGTCATATCTCTTTCGCCTCCTCAGTAATGTATTGAACCGTAAATATGCGAATGGTCCTTATGACTAGTGATACCCTTGGTGACCTTTGACGTCAATGGGCGCGTGCCTGACCTTTGACGTCAGTGGGCGCATGCCTGGCTACTATATAAACATTGTTCCATGCGACCGTTGGTTGTTTTGCACAACCAGCTTGAGGTTTACACCTAAAACCAGTTGGAACCTAAAAGGTTGAGATCGTAGGTGGAACGCCAGAAAATCAGTTGGAGACAACAGCTTGTAGGCGCACCATGCCACCCATAAGATCCATGTTTGGACCAGATCAGGTCTCATAATCAAAATATTTGCACAATACCCCACCCATCTTTCTTTATATTTTAGGTGAAAACCTATTAATTGCCTATTATGCTTCTCTTTCCTTTTAGGCGAAGTTCTGCATAAAATATGACGATTGTACTTCTTAAAAGGCATCAGAAACGTGTTTATTTTATAATTTAATGCGTCTGTCTGCTTCCACCTGAAGTGGAAGTACGTGAAGGTTGCTTGTTTGACCTAAATGGATCGAGATTGCTTGCAAAGCAAAGGAAATTAGAGAGCATTGTGAAAACATAAGTTTATCTTACACCACCTTAAGAAACCGATTGGCTTACAATGCGTTTTCCTGCTTTCACCTAAGTAGGTGGGGGCATTTAAAAAACAACACTATTCAGATTCCACTTTTTCACCTATATGGCTTGAGATAGCTTACAAAGCAAACGAACTAAGATTGCATTGTTATATTCATTTATTCATATTTTGATATGTTATACCTTAAAAAACGCATACATCACGAAAACACGCCTATATAATTCTGACCTTATGCCCCCGGAATCTAAGAGATTCGGGGGCATTTAGTTTTTGGTCTGACTGTCTGTTTGTCCGTTTGTCTGTTTGTCCGTTTGTCTGTCTACAAAAACTTTAACATTGGGCATAACGTTTGAATGGTAATAGATAGAGCTTTCATATTTCACATGTGTATACTTTATCACAAGACCTTTCCAGTGGTACCATAATTTTTGATCTCGTGACCTTGAACTTGACCTTTGACCTATTTTTTTCAAAATTTTTAAAAACATTTACATTGGCCATAACTTTCGATTGGTAAGTGATATGGCTTTCATATTTCATATGTGCATTTATTGTCACAAGACCTTTCTAGTGGTACCATAATTTTTGACCTTGTGACCTTGACCGTGATGTTTGACCTACTTTTTAAAATCTTTAACATTGGCCATAACTTTCGATTGGTAAGTGGTAGGGCTTTCATATTTCACATGTGCACTCCTTGTCACAAGACCTTTCTAGTGGTACCATAATTTTTGACCTCGTGACCTTGACCTTGACGTTTGGCCTACTTTTATAAACTTTAACATTGGCCATAACTTTCGATTGGTAAGTAGTAGGGCTTTCATATTTCACACGTGCACTCCTTGTCACAAGACCTTTCTAGTGGTACCATAATTTTTTGTTCATCCAGACACCCACCCCCCCCCCCCTCAAGGTCAAGGTCACTGTGGCTATTTTTTGAAAAACTTTGTCATCGCTCTAGCGCCAACATTTCTTTACTGATTTCAATATAACTTCACACAAATGTTCCTTATGACAATATATCGAGCGAGTTCGACTTTCAAGGTCATGACCTCAAGGTCAAGGTCACTGTGGCTATTTTTAGAAAAACTGTCATCGCTCTAGCGCCTACATTTCTTCACCAATTTCAATATAACTTCACACAAATAGTCCTTACAAAAATATCTCGAGCGAGTTCGACTTTCAAGGTCATGGCCTTAAGGTCAAGGTCACTGTGGCTATTTTTAGAAAAACTTTGTCATCGCTCTAGCGCTTACATTTCTTCACCGATTTCAATATAACTTCACACAAATGTTCCTTATGACATTATCTCGAGCGATTTGGACTTTCAAGGTCAAGGTCACCGTGGCTATTTTTAGAAAAACTTTGTCATCACTCTAGCGACTACATTTCTTCACTGATTTCAATATAACTTCACACAAATGTTCCTCATGACAATACCTCGAACGATTTCCATTTTCAAGGTCAAGGTCACTGTGGCTATTTTTAGAAAAACTTTGTCATTGCTCTAGTGCTTACATTTTTTCACCAATTTCAATATAACTTCACACAAATGTTCCTTATGACAATATCTCTAGCGAGTCCTACTTTCAAGGTCAAGGTCTCTGTGGCTATTTTTAGAAAAACTTTGTCATCGCTCTATCGCTTACATTTCTTCACCGATTTCAATATAACTTCACACAAATGTTCATTATTACAATATCTCAAGCGATTTCGACTTTCAAGGTCAAGGTCACTGTGGCTATTATTAGAAAAAACTTTGTCATCGCTCTAGCGACTACATTTCTTCACCTATTTCAATAGAACTTCACACAAATGTTCCTTATGACAATATCTCTAGCGAGTTCGACTTTCAAGATCAAGGTCACTGTGGCTATTTTTAGAAAAAACTTTGTCATCGCTCTAGCGATTACATTTCTTCACCGATTTCAATATAACTTCACACAAACGTTCCTTATAACAATATCTCAAGCGATTTTGACTTTCAAGGTCAAGGTCACTTGGATATTTTTAGAAAAAACTTTGTCATCCCTCTAGCGACTACATTTCTTCACTGATTTCAATATAACTTCACACAAATGTTCCTTATGACAATACCTCGAGCGAGTTCGACTTTAAAGGTCAAGGTCACTGTGGCTATTTTTAGAAAAACTTTGTCATTGCTCTAGCACTTACATTTTTTCATCAATTTCAATATAATTTCACATAATTGTTCCTTATGACAATATCTCGAGCGATTTTGACTTTCAAGGTCAAGGTCACTGTGGCTATTTTTAGAAAAATTTTGCCATCGGTGTAGCACCTACATTTATTGATGGATTTTAATGTTTCTTATGATGACATCTCGAGTTGCTTTGACTTTCAAGGTCATTACCTCAAGGTCAAGGTCACTGTGGCTATTTTTAGAAAAACTTTGTAATCGCTCTACCGCTTACATTTATTAACAGATTTTAATATAACTTCACACAAAAGATGCTTATGATAATATCTTGAGCAAGATCTACTTTCGCGGTCAAGGTCACTATGGCTATTTTTAGAGAAACATTGTCATCACTCTAGTTTTACCTTGTTACCTTGATGTTTGACCTTTTTTTATTAAATTTAACATTGGCCATAACTTTCAATTGGTAAGTGATAGGGCTTTCATATTTCACATGTGCATACTGTGTCACAAGACCTTTTCAACAATCCCATAATTTTTTACCTTGTGACCTTGACCTACTTTTTTAAGACTTGAACATTGGCCATACCTTTTGATTGCTTAGTGTTACTGCTTTCATATTTAACATGCGCTGTCCGGGGGCATCAGTGTTTCACAAACACATCTTGTTTTTATATAGTAAAACTGGGGTTTACAGGGGTAAACTTTAGTTTTCTTATTTCTGCTCTAAAATATAGATTGTGGGTACTCGTTAAACGCCTCAACGAGGCGGTTCCTACGTGTACCTACAGTCTATATTTTGAGCAGTTACACATTTTTTCATCTTAAAATTTCGATTTTTGGCCGGTAAAGTTAATAATGCATTTGTATAGGCGTGTTTTCGTAATGAGTTTGTGAAATTATGTAAAATTGAGTTCGGGATCGAGTTTGGGATTGTAGGCATTATCCTCCATCGTTCAACAAAGCTAAATCCTAGTAAAACACGAACAGCATTATTCATGTTGCCAAAATTGCTACGAAGCTTAAGGCATAATTCCTGTTTATTTATTAATCAAATTGAAGCATGCGAATTTACATTCCTTGGTGCACATCATAAAAAAGACATGATAATACCGTATAATGTCGACACAGCCGAGAGAAATGAAGTTTAACCCACTCGATCAACGTATTGAACGCCCTTGTTCACTTAGCCTTTCGGTCTTTACTTACACTGAACAAAAGTTAGAGCTTGTCTACAATGATTTATTTCATTGCAACTATTTTATTGATATATTTAGATTATTGGCATTTTCCGTTGTTTAGCATCTGCATTGCCATACTGTACAACTTTAAATAGATAAATGTCATAATTATGTGATTATTCAGTCGCAAATATATTTGTCAAACATCGGTAAATTCTATACTTACCGCTACTCTTTGCAGAAGTTAACACATTTTTAACCAATCGCAAATTACAATTTATTCATCGAGACTAATATCAATATGTAGGTCAAAAGCCAGCTTATACAGCTCCACCGAAAAAAAAGCATTTTGGCAGACACGTTTTTGTTTTAGAAATCTAACTTATAATCTCTTAGTACATTGCCTTGGAAGTTTGAAAACCGATATTGCTTTCAATTAAAGTCTTGCAAAAGGGTTTTGTTGTTGTTGTTATAAAAATACATAATACGAATAACTGGGGATATGCATAGTAAATCGATCATCTTTTAGTATGTATTCAATGCGGGATAACAAAACTGATACCAAATTACAGCTTAGGCGTTGCACTTTTATCATGTTTGTTTGTTTGGTAAGAGTTTAACTACCCAGTTAACACTTTTAAGGCCATGTCAGGCCAGTCCGTTTATGTACATGTAACAACACTTTCGCGGGTATGGTTAACCAGTACAGCGCAGATATTTATGCCAGAAACTGATAATTGTCCTTTTTGAATCATCTGATTATTTATTAAATAGGCGTTTAACGGCCCAGCAACCATTATTAAGGTCATATCGCGCGGGTCAGTCTTGACTCTTCTTAGCGACATTTTACCCGGGCAGGCTCTAATAAAATCGGTTTACACGGCCCACTTCCTTGCAAAAGAAACTGACACCTGTCTTCCTTGTATCCGCGGAAGGGATAGAAATTGACTGTAGCGAAATAATTTCTATGAGAGAATGTCACTAAACTGGAAGATATCGAACCCACGCCATTTAGATTACCCGTAAGTTGCGCGTCCGACTGAGTCATCAAGGCAGGTGCACTTTATGAGACATGTCTTCATCATAGACCAACAAATCATAGACCAACAAAATTGTTTCAGATCTTGATATTGATACTAATACTCCTGATCCATGTGATTGTAAAAACTCAGTGTATTGCTATCCTGCTGCTGGTCATGTAATTACTTGCAATATGAAAATTATTCCTGATTCTAGGATAAGGAATATAATTTCTAAAGGACCGAAATATCGGTTTCCTTCTAAAATTGATTTCAGTAAATGTAGAGATGAAATCGCTGCTTCCTTGAATGAATTCGGTAATCGATGGTGTAAGCGAGAGACTTCATGTTGTCGCTTTCCATAGATAATCAATCTGAAATTATTGAAGCTTTTAGTTCCACTTCTAGATATTTAGATGATTTATTAAATATTGATAATACCTATTTCGATGGTTTGATCAGTCGGATTTACCCCCCAGAACTTCAGTTAAATAAAGCAAATACTTCTGATCTACTAATGTTAAAATATATAGGGAGTAGGTACCTTGTTACTGCAACTCCTCTTACAGTTCTAAGTCAATCCTTTTGAAACTTTACAGGTGTTTTCATATAGGTCTGAAGATGTGCATATTCTTTTTTCATTATCCCTAAGTAATTTTTTTTTCACTTATTTCACCTTTTTTAACTTAGACAATTTTTGAGATCTACTAAATTAAATGTTAAAATGTATAGGGAGTAGCTACCTTGTTACCGCAACTCCTCTTACAGTTCTAGGTCAATCCTTTTGAAACTTTACAGGTGTTTTCATATAGGTCTGAAGATGTGCATATTCTTTTTTCATTATCCTTAAATAATTTTTTTCACTTATTTCACCTTTTTTAACTTAGACAATTTTTGAGATCTACTAATGTTAAAATGTATAGGGAGTAGATACTTTGTGATCGCAACTCCTCTTACAGTTCTAAGTCAATCCTTTTGAAACTTAACAGGTGTTTTCATATAGGTCTGAAGATGTGCATGTGCTTTTTTTCATTATCCAAAACTTATTTTTTAACTTAGACTGGTTTTCAGATCTAATAACGCGAAAAGTCTATAAGGAGTAGGTACCTTGTTAGGGATTTAACCCTCTCACAAGTCTTTACCTTTAATTCATGAGTCTTTCTCCTCTGACAGGGCTATAGCGGGGCTATAGTCAGATCCTCTGACAGTTCTAGTATATGTTGTTGTTTGTTACCTACTGTGTGTATCACTTGTGTCTTTTAATTTTGGATGGCCATATTAAGGTGCCTGATGCTCTGTCTCTGGTCGGGTCCATTTGAGTCTAACTGTTGGTTTTCTTTTGCTCCAGCATTTCAGTGGTTTCTTGCTGTCGAGTCCTCACCGTTGTCTCACCTTTGTGGTTCTTTGATTTTTTGTGTTCATGGAGATGTTGCACTGATGAGTTAGGAGGCCTTCATGCGGACTGAACAAATTATTTGTCTAAATCGCGACGGAAGTAAGGGCGAGGATTGTGGCCACGTAAAATCGATTTAAGCCCCCCAGTGGAAATCTTTCCACTGACCGTTCCAAGGCGGTTCTTCTGTGGCGGTTTATTTATGTTGTTTTTGTTACTTACTGTGTGTATCACTTGTGTCTTTTTATATTGGCCATTTTGTGGGAAAGTAACTTTCCTTATGACCTTCCTCTGTTTAGGTTTCCATTATGGTCTGGTCGCTTAATGTTTGTGTTTCTTTCCCTTTGGTGTCTTTGATGGGTGGAGTAAGTTAATTGTATCGATTCCTGATCTTTGTTCTACTTCTACTTTTTATTATGTTTTCATTATGGTTGTGTTATCACAATATATAGCGATATGCATGAAAATAATTATCCATATCAGTTTATTTGCAAATTGTCACTTATTGATATCAAAATATGCCAACTAACTTATTTGAATATTCATATATGTTAAATATATATTGTATATAGTTTTATGACCAAATCTATGAGGAATAGAAGTGAAGGCGATGACCAGGAATCGATACAATAAACCCCCAGCTCCCATCAGACACACCAAAGGGAAAGAAACACAAACATGAAACAACAAGCCCTGATGGAAACATCAATAGCGGAAAGGCAAAATGACAGTTACTTTCCCACAAAATGGCCAATTTATTATCCAAAACAAAATAATTTAAGCAATACAAACACTCAAAGACAAACCATAACAAAAATAAACCGCGACAGAAGAACAGCCTTGGAAAGTTGAGTGAAACGAATTCCACTGGGGGGGGGGGGGGGGGTTAAATCGATTTTACGTGGCCACAATCCTCGCCCTTACATCGGTCGCGATTAAGACAGATAGTTTGTTCAGTCCGCATGAAGGCCTAACTCATCAGTGCAACATCTCCGTGAACACAAAAAATCAAACAACCGCCGAGATTAAACAACGGTGAGGACTCGACAGAATAAAAACAGAATAAAGTACACAATATTCAAGTCTATTGACAAAATGTTTATCGCTAAAAGCAAACACTATGCATCACCTCTAAAAGGTTTGTATGCAAAATAGCCTATAAATACATTTTATGAATATTCATCAATGGTTCTTTTGGCAAACTGCCAAATTACAGAATGTTCACTTTTGTGGTTTTAAATTAATTAAAAGCATTTGCAAAAGAAACAGACCACCGATGCTCAATAAAATGGTACTGTTTGCATGGCAGCATTTGAATATGTACAAAAAAAATTAACAATCCATGCTTAGACTGTGGTAGGTATATACTTGTACCGACATTCTTGACAGCAACGATGCTCAGATACATGGATTTTTATTTATACGTATAAATTAGCTCAAGTACATATTCATAACTATAAGTTGAGCCTTCATTTACTTCCTAAAATACTCTAAATGGCGTTGAAATCTTATGTGTTTCTGTTCATCCACTGTTCATATGTATGCCACAGGTACTAATATCCTCCAGATAACTGTGATTAAGAATTCTTGGCGTATTTTAAGGGTGCACAATGACAGTTGAAATATCCCATACTATTATTCTACTAGATAACTAGTTTTGGCTATAGTTTCATTGAATTTTGAAAATGCAGTGCTGTCTTCATCATTCTCTAGTAGAGCCACATAATTGAAGAACATGATAACAACAAATTTCTTTGCCTTCGCACTGTTTAATCTAAATCTCTGTTGGTGGCAACTTTGACAGCAAGGTGACATTTAATGCTGTTTAACGAATGTAACGGGAAAAGCAAAAATATAGACGTTATGTTGACAAATGGAAGTGACGGCAATGGTCAGGAATCGATACAATTACCCTACACCTCCAATCAGAGACACCAAAGTAAAAGAAACACGAAAATGAAAAAATTAAACCCTACTGAAAAAATCACAAGCGGAAAGCCAAACAAGGACAGTTACTTTCCCATAAAAGGGCCAAAGAATGTGTATGATACAGACTACCCGGTAGGATACAGCCTGCTTGACAGATCATAGGCTTGTGTTTCAGCAAACTCAGCGCGCATTCAGCCCGCACAGTGACCACGATGTAAGACAATGCCAGAGAGACTGGATGAATTCCTCAATGGTATCTGCAGACATTAAGAGGCATTGGTATTCGATTCAGATGATCAGTAGAGAACTAGACAGTCTTCCGAGACACCTTCCTCTCTTCAGCGTCCAGTGCCTTGCAAACATCAAGACTAGGTGGTTGGGAATGTCGAAGAAATCCAGGGACTCTTAAGAGAAGCACAAAAAAACAAGGCATCACTTAGTGATATCAATTTAAACTCGGTTAAGAAATACGCTAGACTCCCGACTTAGAAAAGTGGCTGATGAAATCAAGTCTTATGCAGTCAGAAAGGATATGATGAAGTTCTTTGATGCATTCAATATATTTAAGGCAGCTTTGGTCCCCAGAGCTCAGGAACCACTTAACCATTTGCTGCAGATAGAACTACTCTTCTGATGATAAAGAATCCATCTTAGAAAAAAGGGCTGAACACCTTGATGGTATCCTTAATCGATACGACCATCAACTGCCAATGAAAATGTTTACAACATTCTGGCTTAGAAGGAAAGAAATTCGTTGCTTGGTGAGTTCCCAACCGTCAGTGAACAAGGAAAGCAAGGCTCGAAGATCAGATACAGAGATCTGCCAAGCAGGGGTCCTTTCGCGACAGAGAAAGAGACAATTTTAAGTCACATTATTTATAGAAAAGAAGCCATCCCGAAACATTCATGATTCATCAATTAGCCATCTATTTCAGCAGAGAGGGAATCCTTAAAAGTAGAAGTAAAACAAAGTTCAGGAATTGATACAATTAACTTACTCCACCCATAAAAGACACCAAAGGGAAAGAAATACAAACATTAAGCGACCAGACCATAATGGAAACCTAAACAAAGGAAGGCAATAAGGACAGTTACTTTCCCACAAAATGGCCATATGGCCATCCAAAATTAAAAGACACAAGTGATACACACAGTAAGTAACAAACAACAACATAAATAAATCGCCACAGAAGAGCCGGGGGGGGGCTTAAATCGATTTTACGTGGCCACAATCCTCGCCCTTACTTCCGTCGCGATTTAGACAAATAATTTGTTCAGTCCGCATGAAGGCCTCCTAACTCATCAGTGCAACATCTCCGTGAACACAAAAATCAAAGAACCACAGAGGTGAGACAACGGTGAGGACTCGACAGCAAGAAACAACTGAAATGCTGGAGCAAAAGAAAACCAACAGTTAGACTCCGATGAGCCCGAGTCTGTGACAATCATCGGTTGATATCTTTATTGTCAGTTGCTTGAAAATCTCTTGCAAGAGGAATGCTCAATCGATTTACTAAACGCTTGGATAGTAAGGGCTTCTACCAGCAAGCCAATGTTGAGTTAGGAAAGGAACATTAAAACATAGATCTTTACAGCCAGGCAGCTTCAAAAGTAATGCCAGGAGCATAATATTACCTTACCAAAGCATATGACACAATCAACATGAGGGACGGCTTAATAAGAAAGTTGGTTGTCCAGCTAAGTTCATGACACTGCTGCAGCAATTCCTAGATTTTATGCTCGAATGGATCTAAAATGATGCCAAGAATGTCGTGCCGTTCCGCATGCCGACAAATGCTTTTTAGGATGTTATACCGATTATGCATCACTTTGATAAGTAACTTTGTGACCTTAATTGATTGCAAGCTCAAACCGGTGTGAAGATGGTTGCAACAGTAGAGAGATGATAAAAGGTATGATCAAGTCTCTGATTTACTTGAAAGCTGTGATCTTGCAATCGGTATCGAACGGTTGAGGTCGTATATCGGCCAACACCAGCAAAACCTTCAATGCGTCTATAAAAGGTATAAACTAGTCTCTGATTTACTTGAAATCTGTGATCTTGCAATCGGTATCAAACGAACGAGGTGGTATATCAGCCAGCACCTGGAAAACCTTCAATGCGTCTATCATCACAAAGACAGATTGTGAACGATTGAAAGTCGTTCAACTGCCTTTGAGGCACATTGACAAGAGTCGTACAAATTTATGTTTCAGCCAATGTCAGGATTGCTGATACTAGTGCACCATTTGGCCGACTACTTGGACGTGTTTGGAAGTGGAATCAGACTTGGCACAAAGTCTACAGAGCTATGACGTTTTCATTATGGTTAAATTGTTTTGTGTTTGTATTTCTGTTCCTTTGTTGTCATAGATTGGATGTGTTAGGTAATTGTATCGATTCCTGATCATTGCCTTTACTTCAACTTAGAACAGTTTACCAAGACATACCTAAATAGAAGCGCAGTGGAAGCAATGATAGGGAATCGATACAATTAACCCACAGCTCCCTTCAAGGACACCAAAGGGAAAGAAACACAAAGACTGAACAGCTTTATGTGGACTAAAGAAACTATTTGTCTAAACCACGACAAAACCAAGAGTGAGGATTATGGCCATGTAAAGTCGATTTAAGCCCCCAATAATGTTTTACTGACCGTTCGAAGTGGGTTGTTGTGTTGTGGTTTATAGTTGTTGTAATAGTGCACCTTGGCATGTACGCATTGCTAATATCTTGTGGATTTTTAAATTTTGGATGGCCGTTTGGCCAATTTGTGGGACAGTATATTCGCTTGTGCCGTTTTCATTATGGGGAAGTTGTTTTATGTTGGTATTTCATTCCATTTTGTGTCTTTGATGGTAGGTGTGAGGTATTATTATCCATTCTTGATCACCGCCTTCACTTCAGTTTTCCTAGCTGTCTTCTATACAAGAGTCGTCGCCGTTGTTTCATCTCGGTAATTGTTCGATTTTTATATTCTCGGAGATGTTGGACCCATAAGTTTGAAAGCATTCATGCGGACTGAACAAATTTTTTGTCTAAACCACGGCAGAAGGTAGGGCGAGGATTGCGGCCGCGTAAAATCAATTAAAGCCACCCCCACCCACCCCAGTCTGGTGCTTTTCACTGGCCGTCCCGGGACGGTTCTTATGATGCGGTTTATTTTTGTTATAGTTCGTCGTTGAATGTTTGTATCGCTTATATATTTTATTTTGGACAGCCAATTGGTCATTTTGTGGGAAATTAGCTGTCCTTTTGGCTTTCCGCTAGTTATGCTTCCAATAGGGTTTGGTTGTTTCGTTTTCGTGTTTCTTTCCCTTGGGTGCCTCGATAGGAGGCGTGGATTAATTGCATCGATTTGTGATCACTGCCTTCGCTTCTATTTTAAAAAAGTATAAAGTTTAAGTGACAAGATTAGATTTTTGACACCTAAGCCCTAAAACGAGCAAGGAAGCATAGTGTACGTACTCTTCTGAAACTGACACAATTATGGTGGACATGTCATGTTAGTAGAGTGTCTGATAAAATTTGCCTTTTGAAATTCTCTTTGGAGAACTTCAAGTGGGTGGACACTTCCACAGTGTAATAGAAGCGATAGAAGGATACCCTAAAAGCCGCCATAAAGGACTTCAACATAACATCAAAATCATTGGAAGAAATTGCATGTGATGGAGCAAAGTGGCGAGGCATCACAAGCAGAGACGTTCAACTTGGTAAATCCGAAGCGAATCAATCGGCAGAGCCGTTCAGAAACCTGCTCAGTGGAAAACTTGAGTGAAGGAATCATCATCAGAGCTGTCGTCTTAGGATTCGCTTGCTTAATCTGCAACAGGCCGTTTGGAGCTAACATTGGTCTCGTCAGCCAAGTTTAAACACACAAACAGTAGCACTTTGCCCATTTGACTACAACTGGACATTACATGTTATTGCAAGGAATTCATTTTTCAAATGGCTTCCAAGACAGAGCGATCAGGGATCTGTCTTTAAGTTATCTGGTTGTAAAGTTTTTTTATAGCTTGCTTATTGTGAACAAGGCACAGTAAGTAAGACTAATATGCTGTGCCTGATTCTCTGGTTTTAATCGGGGCCACAAGAGACCAAATGTTGATTTCCTTTTGCTTAAGCATTTAAGTTATTTCGTGCTGTCGAGTGCTCTTCGTTGTTTCATCTCTGTATTGGTTAGAGTTTATGTTATCCGAGATATTGCATTGCGCAGAAGTGCAGTCTGATATTAGTCTTTGCTGTGCGAACATGCTCAAAAGCACTTGTGTGCCTGTCACCGTTTTGAAGCATGTCATAAGATAGATTTAAGTTTTACACAACTTATGTTTCTAGGCTCATTTGACATAGCTTACGTTTCTTTGGGATCATTGATTCCACTGTGAAAATTTGAAAATATTTGAGGGTCACTGATGAGACCAAATTGACCGAAACTAGCTAATCTGACCCAGGAAAAAAAGACTTGTACATTCTGCGATTTTTGGTTCTGTATTGCAGTCCTTGCTTCGAAAGGATTACCCCTCTTTTATAGAAGATTTGACTGAACCACAGCTGGTGTTAAGGGACAGTGTGGCGGCCGTAAAACTCTGTCTGCCCTTTACCATAGTGTGGGTTATATTTTCCAGTCCTTTGGGGTCATTGCTTTCACTACTGAAATTTGAAAATATTTGAGGGTCGCTGGTGAGGTTTAATTGGCCGCAACTAGCTAGTCTGGACCCCAAAAACTTGTACACTCTATGGGCCCCGTCAAGCGATTTTGGTACTTATCGCCTATGCGAGCAGTGAAACAAGAGGAACCTTCAGACAGAAAGCTATATCCCTGGCCCCTCTGAATGGCTGGGCATGTGCAGTTAAAATTTGTCATGACGGAATGCTCGAAGACACAGATACGCTTGGCGGGGCTCATATGGTTTTTAGTTCAGTGCTGTGGTCCTTATTTCTAAAGGATTACACCTGTTATAGAACATTTGATGGGCAGCCATAACCTCATGCCGAGTTTCGGGGCTGTACAGATATGAGCCCCGCCAAGCGAATTTGTGTCTTCGAGCATTCCGTCATGACAAATTTTAACTGCGCATGCCCAGCCATTCAGAGGGGCCAGGGATATGGCTTTCTGTCTGAAGGCTCCTCTTGATTCACTGCTTGTATGAGCGAGCAGCGAAGGTTCTGGTGAGACTGCGCGGATGCGCAGGCTCGCCTGAACCTTCGCTGCTCGCATAGGCCATAAGTACCAAAATCGCTAGACGGGGCCCATATGATACACACCCTTATCTCCATTATCTAACTTTATCACTATCCTAGGGCGTCTATCGGGTCCAATCTTGGTCCACGTCAAAAATAAGCACACTTCAAGCTTGATAAGATATTTCATGTTACCAGTTTCAATAACTTACGGACAAACTCAATAATTTCCAGTTCTGTGGTGTATTCTTTACTTTCAAATGACAACCTATTCAATTTCAGTACAGCCGGTGTTATAGAAATGTGTGGCGGTTGTGAAAAGCCCATTGTCCTTCATCATATTGTAAATTATATTTCATAGCGGAAAGTATTCGAAAATATTTGAACCTAATTCGCCAAAAATTAAAATTAAATTACTAGCCATGGCCAGAAAAACACGCTTCTGTTTTATATTAACTTCTTTGCTTCGAAAGGATAACCCTTTTTTAGAACATATTGCACATGCAAACACGGACTGTGGTCATAAACGTCGTAGATAGACTCTGGTGGGCTTAGAATAGCTGTCAGCTTCAGTGGCCAATCAATAGATTGTTGATTCTCGGACAGACATTAATACTTGTGCGACCATTGAAAAGTAGAAGTAAAACAAAGATCAGGAATTGATACAATTAACTTACTCCACCCATAAAAGACACCAAAGGGAAAGAAATACAAACATTAAGCGACCAGACCATAATGGAAACCCAAACAAAGGAAGGCCATAAGGACAGTTACTTTCCCACAAAATGGCCATATGGTCATCCAAAACCAAAAGACACAAGTGATACACACAGTAAGTAACAAACAACAACATAAATAAATCGCCACAGAAGAGCCGCAGAAGAGAAGGCTCGGTTAACTCAGATTGGCGTGAACATCCGCGGCTAGTCTGATTAGAGTACAAGGGTAAGGAGGAAAAGATGTTCAGGACAGAAAAGGGATGGGTGAATATTTACTGTGCGCTGTGGTATATGCATACCCCATAAGGATTGTGTTGAATGTGAAAAAGTAAAATTTTCGCAGAAGTTACAAATGTATTTTGTGAACAGAACATTACGAAAACACGCCTATACAAATGCACTGTAAACTTGACCGCCGGAAAAACGAACATTTTAAGATGAAAAATTGTGATATTTTTCTTAGTTCTGCTCAAAATATACATTGTATGTTCTCGTTAGAATCGCCTCATCGAGGCGGTTCTAACGAGTACCCACAATCTATATTTTAGAGGTGAAATAAAAAAAATAAGGTTTACCCCTGCAAACTCCAGTTTTACTATATAAAAGTGGGGTTCAAGGGGGTCAAAATTATATAGGCGTGTTTTCGTGATGAGTTACAAGTGCAGGAGCGAATAATACAATTAGGATTATAGTTTTCGTAGGACGTGAAACATAACTATGGCGACAGACGATATATCTGAAGAATTTTTCCTGAGGACAACATGAAAGAATTGACAGAAAACTTCCATAAACAGTTTGCGCAAGCGCAGATCGTCAGTTTCAGTCAGGTTTCACCAGTGCAGAGGTATCTTAGCTTGTATCTCCGAGAAAGGTGCCGCAGTTAGAAGAAACTGATAATCTCCCCACGAACAAAACAAAGCGGTGTGGTACCGAATGGACCGACGATCAGACTTTTTATTGGAGATTTGGGCGAGATAAATGTATATTGACTCCGCGGGCAATGAGGAGAATTCCATTACAAATGCCCATATATCTTATAACATCTCGATCGGTGGATGAATCGGGATATCTCCGAGAAAGGTCCCGCAGTTAGAAGAAACTGATAATCTCCCCACGAACAAAACAAAGCGGCGTGGTACCGAATGGACCGCCGATCAGACTTTTTATTGGAGATGTGGGCGAGATAAATGTCTACTGACTCCGCGGGCAATGAGTAGAATTCCATTACAAATGCCCCAATATATCTTATAACATCTCGATCAGTGGATGAATCGGGATATCTGGATAAAACCCAAAACTTTAAGAAAAAAATGGGTTTTACCAGGGTATTCATTAATTCCCTTATTTCCGCCCTAAAACATAAATTGTTGATACTCACTGTGGCGGTTCTAGCGAGCACTGACAATCTATATCTTGATCAGAAAGATTAAAAATAGTGAACACATCTAAAATGGGCTTTTAAACATAGAACAAATTTGGTCTAGAGAAACGAAAAGACTTAAAAAGTAGAAGTAAAACAAAGATCAGGAATCGATACAATTAACTTTCTCCACCCATCAAAGACACCAAAGGGAAAGAAACACAAACATTAAGCGACCAGACCATAATGGAAACCTTAACAAAGGAAGGCCGTCAGGACAGTTACAATCCCACAAAATGGCCATATGGCCATCCAAAATAAAAAGACACATGTCAAGTGATACACACAGTAAGTAACAAACAACAACATAAATAAACCACCACAGAAGAACTGCCTTGGAACGGTCAGTGGAAAGATTTCCATTGGGGGCTTTAATCGATTTTACGTGGCCACAATCCACGCCCTTACTTCCGTCGCGATTTAGACAAATAATTTGTTCAGTCCGCATGAAGGCCTCCTAACTCATCAGTGCAACATCTCCGTGAACACAAAAAATCAAAGAACCACAGAGGTGAAACAATGGTGAGGACTCGACAGCAACAAACCACTGAAATGCTGGAGCAAAAGAAAACCAACAGTTAGACTCCGATGGGCCCGACCAGAGACAGAGCACCAGGCACCAACCAACATTACCAAGAATTAGATCTCTCTAATTCTCAATAAGCCTTTATTGGAGCCGTCATAGAATCTGAGGCCTGACCCACCGGCGTGCAATTAAAGAGGGAAGCAAAGTTGCCAACCGTGATTGGGTTAACTACCATGCATGCAGTCTGTCGTATAACATCCATGTTGTACCCAATCTTTTTATATCGAAGAATGATTTTACGAAATTGGGTGCTGAAGTCATTGCGGTTATATATTTTTCTGAATTTTTATACTAAGTCACCATAAAAATCGGGTTCCGATAGACCTTGTTGCAGAAGAGATTTAAGTCCAATATTGAATTTTGAAATTAAATCAGAATGGCGTCTATAAAATTTTGAAAAGGCTTTGCGTAGTTTATGGTACCGATAACCCTGATTAAGGAGTTTAGCCGTTAATAATTTATTACGAGTGTTGAAGTCAGTTACATGACTACACACTCTAGAAAATCGAATTAATTGCGAAATATAAACGCCATAGGATGGCGCACGAGGAACATCACCATCCAAAAAAGGAAAATTTACAATTTCAAAATCAAAGTCATCGCGTTTATCATAAATTTTGCACGAAACAAACCCATCTACAATAGATAGATGTTAATCCAAAAACGGGGCCTCAGTATCAGAAGAATTTGCTTTATTTAACTGAAGTTCTGGGAGGTAAATCTGACTGATCAAACCATCGAAATAGGTATTATCAATATTTAATAAATCATCTTAATATCTAGAAGTGGAGCTAAACGCATTTTTTCAGTTTTTGCCGCATTTGTCGGCGATAACGTTTTTGTTTTTGATTTTTGATCAACCCGTCCAGCGAGAAAAATGTAGAGAAGCTCTGCCAACTTCTCGAAAAGGTGATATCTTTCAGATTTGTTTACTTTTGGCTATAATCTGTCTGATGAGTCTTTAAAATTTACATTTTGTTTTAATTTTTCGATAAAACGCAATTTGTAAGAATTGGTGTTCTTATGAATGTCGAAAGACAATTGTGCCCGTGGCCTGAAAGTTTGATCGAAAATACATCATTGAAAATATAGTTTGTCTCTTTTGCTTGGCACAAACGCCATAAACAAGCCGTTTTATGGACGGACTGAGAGTCCGATTGATAGTGAAATGCCTCACACATTCCAACTGCTCGGAAGGTGACGTGATTCTGTACACTTTGTAAGAAACGCAGGCTTTTGAAAAATCCTCGGGTTTAATGAAACCAAAACACGTTTGATGAGTCAATGCATCATACTGTGTTTGTTTGAATTGATAAAGCCTTTGATTCAGTTGTAAGTAGTAGATTAGGTCGTACGAAAGAGAAAAATTGCATGCTTAAATGTTAAGTGCATTTGTGGGGCCGGTAAAAGGGTTCCCCGTACTTCATCAATAATGCTGTGTATGAACTGATTTGATAAAACTTCGAAGTTAAAGAAATGCTATCAGCGTCCGGATATTTCAGTCGGAAGAGAACTTGCCTTGTAAGCAAGGGGTCGCAGGTTCGAGTCCGGTTCTGGTCGCATGGCTTTCAACTTCATTTCGTTAAGATTTATGTATTTATGTATTTGTTCAGCAAGGGTAATTCGGGCAATAAGCAAACTTTGCTTGATAACAACGGGGTGTAACGAATAAGGATCCATTAGAATATGCATGGGTATGTAGCCCATTATAAAAATAATGCTCATAAAAGTGTATGATAGCATTTTTTTATTTCTTAGAATAAAAGCGATGTTCATTTTGCATTTTAGCCTATGGACTGCCTTGTAAGAAACGCAAAATTTGGATGTTACAGACATCTTTTCACTGACCGTTCCAAGGCGGTTCTTCTGTCGTGGTCTATTTTGCAATGTTTTGCCTTTGAGGTGTGAATCGCTTTTATCTTTTTGTTTTGGATAGGCAATTGGCCATTTTCTGGGAAAGTAACTGTCCTTTTGGCTTTCCGCTACTGATGTTTCCATTCGAGTCTAGTTATTTCATGTTTTTGTTTTTCCCCTTCGTTGTCTCTGATGGGAGGTGTGGGTTAATTGTGTCGATTCCTGATCATAGCCTTCACTTCTATTTCCTCTTGGTTAAGGGCGGTTCTAACGAGTGCCAACATTCTGTGTTTAGAACAGAAACAAGAAAAATAATGTATACCCCTGTAAACCCCAGTTTTTTTAATATAAAAGTTGAGTTACTAGTGAATCGGTATCAAAATTGTTCAAATTATAAACTGTGGGTCCAAAATGCTTATGTCCCATCTCCTGAAGCTTTAATATCTTAAAAACATTCAGATCTAAAAAAAACTTGCCATATAGATTGTTGTTTCTTATTATAAGTAGCATTCAGAGACATGAACAGGAGGTCCTCCAGGGGTATTTCTTGTAAGGCTATCATAAACTACGCAAAGAATTTTTTCGAAATTTCATAGGCGCAATTCCAATTTAATTTCAAAATTCGATGTTGGACATAAATCTCTTCTGCAATAAGGTATGTCGGAACCCGAATTTTATGGTGACATAGTATATAAATTCAGTTAAAATATATACCTTCAATGATTTCAGTACCCAATATCGTAAAACCATTTTTTTCCACTCTTAACACTACACTTCCTCATAATCTTATAAAAGAAAAGCTTAATGATTTAAATGAATGGGCTTTTCACAGAGAAGATTCTCTCTATCTTGCATGTAATGTCAGAAAAGCATTTTTCACTTCTAAAGAGCATAAGAATTATACACTTTGGTCATGTCAGAAAGTGTGTGATGCCCTCACCTTTCTACTTGACAATATTTATATTAGATTCGGTACCAAGTTATTTAGACAAATTGTGGGTATTCCGATGGGTACGAATTGCGCACCTCTTGTGGCTGATCTGTTCTTGTATTGTTATGAAAGAGACTTCATGTTGTCGCTTTCCATTGATAACCAATCTGAAATTATTGAAGCTTTTAGCTCCACTTCTAGATATTTAGATGATTTATTAAATATTGATAATACCTATTTCGATGGTTTGATCAGTCAGATTTACCCCCCCCCCCCCTGAACTTCAGTTAAATAAAGCAAATTCTTCTGATACCGAGGCCCCGTTTTGGGATTTACATCTATCTATTGTAGATGGATTTGTTTCGTGCAAAATTTATGATAAACGCGATGACTTTGATTTTGAGATTGTAAATTTTCCTTTTTTGGATGGTGATGTTCCTCGTGCGCCATCCTATGGCGTTTATATTTCGCAATTAATTCGATTTGCTAGAGTGTGTAGTCATGTAACTGACTTCAACACTCGTAATAAATTATTAACGGCTAAACTCCTTAATCAGGGTTATCGGTATCATAAACTACGCAAAGCTTTTTCAAAATTTTATAGACGCCATTCTAATTTAATTTCAAAATTCAATATTGGACTTAAAACTCTTCTGCAACATGGTCTATCGGAACCCGAATTTTATGGTGACTTTGTATATAAATTCAGAAAAATATATAACCGCAATGACTTCAGCACCCAATTTCGTAAAATCATTCTTCGATATAAAAAGATTGGGTACAACATGGATGTTATACGACAGACTGCATGCATGGTAGTTAACCCAATCACGGTTGGCAACTTTGCTTCCCTCTTTAATTGCACGCCGGTCGGTCAGGCCTCAGATTCTATGACGGCTCCAACGTAAAGGCTTATTGAGAATTAGAGAGATCTAATTCTAGGTAATGTTGGTTGGTGCCTGATGCTCTGTCTCTGATCGGGCCCATCGGAGTCTAACTGTTGGTTTTCTTTTGCTCCAGCATTTCAGTGGTTTCTTGCTGTCGAGTCCTCACCGTTGTCTCACCTCTGTGGTTCTTCGATTTTTTAGTTCACGGAGATGTTGCACTGATGAGTTAGGAGGCCTTCATGCGGACTGAACAAATTATTTGTCTAAATCGCGGCGAAAGTAAGGGCGAGGATTGTGGCCACGTAAAATCGATTTAATCCCCCCAGTGGAAATCGTTCCACTGACCGTTCCAGGGCGGTTCTTCTGTGGCGGTTTATTTATGGTGTTGTTTGTTGCTTACTGTGTGTATCACTTGTGTCTTTGTATTTTGGATGGCCATATGGCCATTTTGTGGGAAAGTAACTGTCCTTATGGCCTTCCTTTGTTTAGGTTTCCATTGTGGTCTGGTCGCTTAATGTTTGTGTTTCCTTCCCTTTGGTGTCTTTGATGGATGGAGTAAGTTAATTGTATCGATTCCTGATCTTTGTTTTACTTCTACTTTCCTTATAAAAAAATTGGATACATCGTAAATATTATACGACAGGCTGCATGCATTGCATTTAACCAAATCACGGTAACCCGTTGTAACTTTGTTTCCCTCTTTAATTGCACGCAGGTCTCAGATTCTATGACGGGCTCAGCGTAAAGGCTGTGACCACGTAAAATGGATTTAAGCCCCGCCCCCCCCCCCCCAAGTGGAATTCGTTTCAACTGACCGTTCCATGGTGTCTGTCGTGGTTAAGTTTTGTTATGGCTTGGCTTTGATTGTGTGTACTGCTTAAAGGACGCTTTCATGCGGCTTGAACAAATTATTTGTCTAAATCGCGACGGAAGTAAGGGCGAGGAATGTGGTCACGTAAAATCGATTTACCCCCCCCCCCCACACGTAGTGGAATACCTATCACTGACGGTTCAAATGCGGGTTTTCTGTCGTGGTTTATTTTTCTTATGGCTTGTCTTTGAGTGTGTGTACTGCTTATATTATTTTGCTTTGGATAGCCAAATGGGCATTTTGTGGGAAAGTAACTGTCCTTTGGGCTTCCTGCTAGTGATGTTTCCATTAGGGTCTAGTTGTTTCATGTATGTTTTTTCCCCTTGGTGTCTCTGATGGGAGCTGTGGGTTAATTGTATCGATTCCGGATCATTGCCTTCACTTCTATAGTTCTTATGCATTGTTGGTTGGGCCTATCAGAGTCTAACTGTTGGTTTTCGTTTGCTCCAGCAGTTCAATGGTTTGTTGCTGTCGAGTCCTCACCGTTGTTTTATCTCTGCGGTTGATTGATTTTTGTGTTCTCGGAGATATTGCATTGATGAGTTAGGAAGCCGTCATGCGGACTGTACAAATTATTTGTCCAAATCGCGACAGAATCAAGGGCGAGGATTGCGGCCGCGTAAATGACCGTTCCAATGCGGGTTTTCTGTCGTGGTTTATTTTTTGTTATGGCTTGTCTTTGAGTGTGTGTACTGCTTATATTATTTTGCTTTGGATAGCCAATTGGGCATTTTGTGGGAAAGTAATTGCCTTTTGGCTTCCTGCTAGTGATGTTTCCATTAGGGTCAAGTTGTTTCATATATGTTTTTCTTTCCCTTGGTGTCTCTGATGGGAGCTGTGGGTTAATTGTATCAATTCCGGATAATTGCCTTCACTTCTATTTTTCTTATGCAATGTTGGTTGGGCCTATCAGAGTCTAACTGTTGATTTTCGTTTGCTCCAGCATTTCAGTGGTTTGTTGCTGTCGAGTCCTCACCGTTGTTTTATCTCTTATCTGCGGTTGATTTATTTTTGTGTTCTCGGGGAAATTGCATTGATGACTTAGGATGCGGACTGAACAAATTATTTGTCCAAATCGCGACAGAATCAAGGGCGAGGATTGCGGCCGCGTAAAATCGGTTTTAGCCCCATTCTTTTCACTGAACGTTTCAAGGTGGTTGTTCTGTCGCGGTGTATTTTTGTTATGGTTTGTCTTTGAGTGTGTGTATCGTTTATATATTTTGGGGGGTCTTGGCCAGCCAATTGGCCATTTGTGCGAAAGTTAATGTCCTTTTAGCTTTCCGCTATTGATGTTTCTATTAGGGTCTAGTTGTTTAATGTTTGTGTTTCTTTCCCTTTGGTGTATCTGATGGGATGTGTGGGTGAATTGTACCGATTCCTGGTCATTGTCTTTACTTCTATTTTAATATCTATGAAACCAACACTCATAATTCACATATATTGGTATTCGTTATGACACGAGATATTGAATGACACCGACTGGGTCAGAAGATGGTATTGTAAACCCCTCCAGTTCAGATCCCCATCCCTATACCATATAATAGTGTTGTTCCTTCTGATCAGGCACATTCAGTGACACCAACCATTGATCCCGAGGGAGTATATCCCACCCACTCCAGCTGGGTTAAGGCTTAATACCTCAGAAACCATTCAGTTCCCTAACATGGCGCCTTTTCATATAAAATTGATACCCAAATCGAAGAGCTTTCTATGTAAATTGAATATCAATATGCTTTGAGAAGGATAATCCATTGGAAGCATGGACTACACTACAGAAATGAAAATTGTAGAGTTAACAATCGTTCAGTACTGCTGCGATTTTTGAGACTGTTTTCATTACGATAACACATCCGTGCGAAATAGTGCGTCCTTTCGTATCTCCAAAATGGTGATATTTCTAATAAAAATTGTGATATTTTTCTTATTTTTACCCCAAACATAGGTTTTTGGTGCTCGTTAGAACCGCCTCAATGAGGCTATTCTATAGAGTGCCCACAACATATGTCTTGGAGCAGAAATAAGGAAAACAATGTTTACCCCCGTAAACCCCAGTTTACTCTATATAAAGTGGCTTATAAGGGGGTCTGTATTTCACGGACTTGTTCGCGCGATAATTGCTACGCTTTTTGAGACTGTTTCACAGTGAAACAAAGCAAAACAACTGAAGGCTAGAACACAGTAGATATTGTTTTTTTTTTATTGGAGTTTAACAACCCAGTCAACGCTATTTTAGGTCATTTTTGAGCCGGTCAGTTTACCTATCCACATTTTCCTGGGCAGGCTTATACGTAGGCGGTTAAGCAGTACAGTGCACATGTTTGGCCAGAAACTGACAACTGCTTTTCATGAATCAGCGGAAAGAGAGAATGACCGTGGAAAAGATTTCTTGATCAATATCCACGAAAGAATGTTGCCGACCCCGGCAGGATAACACAGTAGAAATCGAATAGAAGAGTAGATCATCAAATCATTTTAGTTTCTTCCAAGCATATTATATCATATTACTTTCTTTTGGTTATATCTGGCAGGAGACTTGAAAGGAGAACCTCAAACCCCAACTGAAATTCATTTTACTGACCGATACTGATACTGACAGTTCCAAGGCGGTTTTTCTGTTGCGTTTTATTTTGTTATAATTTGTCTTTGCATGTATGTATTGCTTGTATCGTTTTGATTTTGGATAGGCGTGTGGCCATTTGGTGGAAAAGTACAGTCGAAAATGCCTCGAACACCTTTGGGACCTCGAAAATCTGTGCGAGACAGGGGTAGTTCGAGCCACTGAGGTTACTGTAAGGAGGCATAACCAGATACTTTTAGACATCTTTTCGGTGTTCTATAATGAATATGTATGCTGTGTGTACTCATTAGAATCGCCTCATCGAGGCGATTCTAATGAGTATACACAGCATACATTTGCAAGATAAAAGACTAAAATTTCCTTAATTATCCCCCCACTATTTCTTATGTAGAGGATTTCGCTAGGGGCTCAAGAATGGATTCGACACATCCATGGTGAATGAGCCATCGGTGTTCGAGCCATCGAAGTTCTACTGTAACTGTCCTTTTGGCTTCTCGCTTGTGATGTTTTTATTAGGTTTAGTTATTTCATGTTCGTGTTTCTTTCCCTTTGGTGTCTCTGATGGGAGAGATGTTAGGTAGTTGTATCGATTCCTGATCATTGCCTCACTTTTATTTTTCCGTGCAAACATTACGCAAACACGCCTATACAAATAAATTGCCACATTTATCGCGAAAAAACTGAAAATTTTATGATGAAAAATTGTGATAATTTTCTTACTTCCCCTCAAAATATAGATTGTGGGCACTCGTTAGAACCGCCACATCGAGGCGGTTCTAACGAGTACCCACAATCTATATTTTAGAGCAGAAATAAGAAAAATAAGGTTTACTAAATAAAAGTGGGGTTCAAGGGGGTCAAAATTACATAGGCGTGTTTTCGTGATGATATACAATATTAAAAAGTATGGCGGCCATTTAAGATGGCAGTTTTCCTGAATGGGACTGAATTTGAAAAAAAAACATTGGAAATGACCTGACAGAATATGGAGACAACCTTATAGTGAAAAATACGCTTGAAACATATGCTTAAACATATGCTTTAAACCCGGCAACCATTTTGAAATCGGGTGGCAATCTTAAAAAGAGATAACTGATAGGTGGCCCTCGGTCATATTTGAATGTGGCCATGTTATGAACCGTTGGTGAAAATTCCATGCTTGTATCATCAAATGAAGCGTTTCCTTATATTTTACTACTTAGCATTTTCCCAATCCACTATGAGGTTTGACTTGAAAACAGATTTCCTTGTCTCTGTCTCCATCCTATTGTAGATATATCATTTTATAACGCGTATAATATTGAGAAATATAGATGTCGTTCATTTAAAAAAAACAAGACCACTAAGTCATTCTTTACTTGCAAGCAGACGATATAAAATGCAATCAGCCAAGATTATTTCTTAATATATTTCAACCATCTAACAGACATGTCCAGTACAATTGTAACTGACATGTGAGCCGGCGCATGACAAAACCTACAATTAAACGTGCGCCCAACGAAGACTCAGATCCATCACGACAACAAGTCCGTGAAACGAAGACCCCTCTTAACCCCACTTTATATAGAGAAAAGTGGGGTTTATGGGGGTATACATTATCTGCTTTATTTTTGTTCAAAAACATAGATTGTGGGTACTCGTTAGAACCGCCTCATTGAGGCGGTTCTTACGAGCACCCACAATCTATGTTGAAAGTAGCAATACTAAAGATGTTATTATTTTTACCCAACATTTATCATTTTCTGACACCATGTTGGACGCCATTATATCTTACGGACATGTTTTCCTAATGTCAGCCTGTGCAGTCTGATCAGTATCTTCGTTGTGCGCGCTAAGGATAGCTAAGGGGCAAATGCTACTTCATGCAGCGAGAGAAGTTTCTGGTTAGACTATACGGATGATATGGCTGATCTGAGTCTTCGCTGGGCGCACATGTATTATTGTAGGTTTAGTCGTGCACTTGTTCATATTATGCATTCAAAGCGTTTCTCCTTACTCAAGACATTTCATAAGTCATAAATAATGCCTTTGTGTTCCAAAGTAGCTTTTGATGACTTCAAAAGTTAGACATTAGTCTTATTCTGTGGTGCCGAAATGCGACAAACTGAAGTGTTATGTAAACTTTTGTCTGCAATTAGGTTATTTATGTCGCTCGTAAGAAGCCTAATTGCAGACAAACGAAATATGCTGCATAAATGTCAGCAAAATGTTCGTGCAAAGTCACGTGTGTCATCCTTCCAGACGCTAGAATAGTTAAACACATATTTATGTCAACTCTGTTTGAGTTGTATGACCAGTAAGCATCGTTTAGTTCATAACAGTCGGTCTGCTTACCTGGTTACAACTTTCCTGGGCAAGTTAATCAGTCAGTGCACATATTGACACATCACGTGAAATGATCACCCTGCTTTACGTAGAGAAAACCTGGGTTTACCCCGCTTTACATAGAGAAATATTGGGTTTACCCCGCTTTACATAGAGAAAACTTGGGTTAAAGGGGCTATGCATTATTTTTCTTATTTCTGCTCCAAGACAAAGATTGTGGATATTCGTTAAAACCGCCTCGTTGAGGTGGTTCCAACGAGCACTCATAACCTATGTTTGTATTAAAGGTATAAATAAGAAACAAAAATATCACTGAATTTCATCAGAAAAGTAACCATTTTGGATATGTGAAATAAATGCACTATGTCGCACGTGTGTATTATCGTAATAAACTGCCCTTCTTGGGATATGTATTTGGTTTTGAGCACTTGTCTTTATTTCTGGTCGTGTGTTCGATACCAGCTGGGGTCGGCAACATTCTTTCGTGGATATTGGTCATGCAATCTTTTCTACGGTTCTGTGGTAATTTCTCCCAACCGCTGATTCAAGAAAGACAGTTATCAGTTTCTGACGAAAGAATGTTCGGGCTAGTATATAAGCCTGTTCAAGAACTGTAATTAGGTTAACTAACCTGTTCGATATAAACTTAGTGTTGACTGGGTCGTAAAGCTCTAAAACAAGCAAACAGTACTTCTTTCTTTTTTTGGGTCGAAACAAAATTACTAACTACGTAAGCTTGTTGCCTGCTATTGTTCACGTGACTATCGCCCACCATGTAAAAATTCAGGCAACGGTTATTTATAGCAACGCCTTTCTTCCCCGTCACGAAAACACGCCTATATAATTTTGATCCCCTTAAACCCCACTTTTACATGTATATGTTAAAACTAGGGTTTATAGCGGTATACATAGTGAGGCAGCACTATAAACGTGAGCATTGAGCTCCCTGTCGCAACCAGACACCGTCGTGATATGACTGAAAAATTGTTGCAAGCGACGTTAAACCCGAATTCACACACACACACACATACATTATTTTCTGCTCGAAAACATAGATTGTGGGAACTCGTTAGAACCGCCTCGGTGAGGCGGTTCTAACGAGCTCCCACAATCTATATTTGGAGCAGAAATATGAAAAAAATATCAGAATTTTTATCGGAATGTTTCATTTTTTGTCGGTAAATTTTTCCAGTATATTTGAATAGGCGTGTTTTCGTAATGTCGCTGTTTCGTCATGGTGTAGATTTACTGCAAACTCTGGACTGGGCTCGTGTACTTGAACATTTGCAACTGGTGAGAACGCAGATCAGACGCAGCGGCGTGTAATCAGGATCTACATCATGTGCTTAAAATGCAAGTAATAAGGGGTTAAACGAAGCAGAATAAGACTGAGTTCAGAACTATTTTCTTAGCCTTCTCTCAGAGAAAAGTTACTATCAGTGCTGTTAGTGCTTTGGTTTGTTGTTCGACTTTGAGGTAATGTTGGTTGGTGCCTGATGCTCTGTCTCTGGTCGGGCCCATCGGAGTCTAACTGTTGGTTTTCTTTTGCTCCAGCATTTCAGTGGTTTCTTGCTGTCGAGTCCTCACCGTTGTCTCACCTCTGTGGTTCTTTGATTATTTGTGTTCACGGAGATGTTGCACTGATGAGTTAGGAGACCTTCATGCGGACTGAACAAATTATTTGTCTAAATCGCGACGGAAGTAAGGGCGAGGATTGTGGCCACGTAAAATCGATTTAAGCCCCCCCCCCCCCCCCCCCCCTCCCCCAGTGGAATTCTTTCCACTGACCGTTCCAAGGCGGTTCTTCTGTGGCGGTTTATTTATGTTGTTGTTTGTTACTACTCACTGTGTGTATCACTTGTGTCTTTTTGTTTTGGATGGCCATTTGGCCATTTTGTGGGAAAGTAACTGTCCTTATGGCCATCCTTTGTTTAGGTTTCCATTATGGTCTGGTCGCTTAATGTTTGTGTTTCTTTCCCTTTGGTGTCTTTGATGGGTGAAGTAGGTTAATTGTATCGATTTCTGATATTTGTTTTACTTTTACTTTGATATTTATGTGTGTCATCGACGGGGAAAACGCGAGAAAATGAATAGGAAAGCTAGAAGAGGAGACTGAAGGAAAGACAATGAAGCGGAGAAAAAAGAATATACAGTTGAGCTTCACTGGTTCGCACCACGAAAACACGTCTATATATATTTGACCCCCTTAAACCCCACTTTTATATAGTAAAATTGGTGTATGCAGGGGTACCCATTATTTTTCTCATTTCTGCTCAAAAACATAGATTTTGGGACGAGGCGGTTCTAACGAGTATCCACAATATATGTTTTGAGCAGAAATAAGAAAAATATCGAAATGTTTCATCTTAAAAAAAATCAATTTTCGGTGGTAAAATTTACAATGTATTTGTATAGGCGTGTTTTCGTAGTGCTTTCCTTTTGGAGCGTTGAACTTTGTTTGAGTAAGTGGTACGAGTAGTTTGAACCCCTCAAGGTTATTCATGGTGCAATATGCGGAGGCATAAGACTTCTACAAAATAAAGGCAAGTTGTGTGTATTTATTAGAAGGCTCATCATAACGAAAACATGCCTATACCAATACATTGTTGTAACCTTTATCGCCGAAACAATGACAATAATTATTTTAAGATGAAGAATTTCGATATTTTTCTTATTTCTGCTCAAAATATAGACTGTGGTTACTCGTGAGAACCGCCCCCCCCCCCCAAATTTTCAATATTAACACATATTTTTTTTTTTTGCCTAGCGGCTTTTTTGTTATTTTTTTTTTTTTTTTTTTTTTTTGGAGGGGGGGGGGGGGATATTTGCAAACAGTGCAGACCAAAATGCGGCGTCTGATTGGGTATACACTGTTTGTTGAAAGCTCTTTCGTTTTTGCAAAACTTACCACGAACAAGACAAACCTGCCCCCCCCCCCCCCCCCTATAATTGGAAATGGATCACTCCAAACATATGAGCTGGGATATTCCATTACGAAAACATGCCTAAATTATTTTGACCACCTTGAACCCCAACTTTTTTGTAGTTAAACCGGGCTTTACAGGGGTAAACCTTAATTTTCTTATTTCTGCTCTGAAATATTGATTGTGAGTGAGTGAGTGTTTGAGTTTTACGTCCCACCAACAGCTAAGGTCATACGGGGACGGGACCTCGGTTTAACGACTCATCCGAAAGTCTGGAGAAGTCCGGGATCGATCCTGAAATATTGATTGTGGGTTCTCGATAGAACCGCCTGGATGATTTCAGCAGGAATAAGAAAAATATCACAATTTTTCGTCTTAAAATTTGCATTTTTTCGGCTGTAAAATTTACAATGTACTTATACATGTATAGGCGTGTTTTCGTAATGCATTGTCATATATGGGTTAAATCTTAACAGGAGCTACGGAAAGAATTCCCAAGCGGCTCCAGAACGAATTAGAATAGAGCCATCGTTTTTTTAGGGATTAAAGTTTCACTACATAACGGGAATGTACCATCTACTCCATTTGCTGCATGCGACATTTGCCAAAATATGATTCCAGTTTTCCACCACTATATGTACATTTCGAGCGATTTGACTAGTTGATGTAAGAGATTTATACTTCGATCAATTCCGACAGGCAGAAATATAATGTGACGTCAAAGTGTACATTTAGAATCTGCCCGTTACGTCATTTTACACCGAGTGACGTCAACACCCTTCGATTAAAAGAACTATCGGGGAACTATTGAAAACCTGTGGAAAACGTGAATCTTTTAAGACAAATGAACTGAATTTAAAAACTGAACGTTTTTTTTTTTTTTGTTTTTTTTTTCTTCGCGGCTTGGGTTAATTTCAAAGATGGCAGCTTCTAATTGAATAATCATTCCGCCGTGTTCGTTCGACAGAATTGCTGAAATTTACCATTTTGGTGGCATTGACGAAGGACTGGATTATCATTTCTGTGGATTTTATCGATGGGTGAACTCCGATTTAATCCACAAAAATGAATTTCATTCCTAGTGTAAACCAGTATGATGCTGAACGAGACACGACACACTTTCGCCTCATATATAGCACTAGAAATTGCGCCTTGCAAGCAAAGGATGTTAGTGCAATTATCCCGTGAACAAGTTCGTGAAATGAACACCCCAACCCCACATACAACGTAACGTTGTATTACTATTATATAGAGAAAACTTCGCTTCACGGGATTAACGTTATTTTCCTTTTTCTGCTCCAAGAAATGCATGTAGGTTGTGGGTTATCGTAAGAATGAGGCGGTTCTAATGAGCGCCAAAACCTATGTTTGCAGTAACAATAATAAAAATATCTCGGATTTTCATCAGAAAATTAGCTATGGTTAAAATATAAAAATGCACTGTGCCGCACGGGTGAGTTATCATAATAGAAGTGAAGGCAATGATCAGGATTCGATACAATTTACCCACAACTCCCACCAGAGACAACAAAGGGAAAGAAACACAAACATGAGTTAACTAGGCCCTTATGGAAACACCAGTAGCGGAAAGCCAAAAGGACAGCCATTTCCCACAAAATGGCCAATTGGCTATCCAAAACCAAAAAGTATCAGCGATACACACACTCAAGCACACACACACACACACAAACACACACACACACACACACACACACACACACACACACAAACCATAACAAACATCAACCGCGACAGAAGAGCCGCCTTTGAACGGTCAGTGAAACGAATTTCACTGGGTGGGGAGGGGGTGTGCTTGAATCGATTTTACGCGGATGCAATCCTCGCCCTTACTTTCGTCGCAATTTAGACAAATAATGTCTAGGTTTGGTGGAAAATGCTATTATAATGGCAATACTACTATAAACCTTGCAGAAGATTATGTAATTATGTGTGCTTTGTCTGTATCACTGTGACACTTAACCATATGTGAATGAAATTTTCGGAATAGTTTTAAGATAGTCAAATTGTATGTCTATCATTCAGCTGTCTAATTCTTCTTAACAATGTAGGCAAAATGTAGTTGATTGAAACGGGAATCAAAACTGTGACAGTATTACAATATTTGATATTTCTAATATCAGAGGGAAACAGAGACAATTGAAGTGTTTAAGAATATGTCATTGTTAGGAATTTTCATATTTAATATTGAATTTCAGTGTCATGTTCAATAACATTTCACTTCAATATCTACTACAAAATAAAGAAATAGATGCCCTGGAAAAGTACGAAAACACGCCAAATGATTCTGACCCCCCTTGAACCCCGCTATTATATTAGTAAAACTGGGCTTTACAGGGGCAAACCTTATTTTTAGCTCATCTGTCACGTAGTGACAAGATAAGCTTTTGTGATCACTTTTCATCCGTCGTCAGTGCGTGCGTCCGTGCGTGCCTGCCTGCGTGCGTCCATAAACAATTTCTTCAAACGACATCTCCTAAACCACTGATCGGATGTTGATCAAATTTCAAAGGAATGATCCTTAGGTGGTTCCCTTTCAAAATGGTTCAAACGGTTCTGGTCCATTGCACATCTAGGTCACAGGAGCTAAAATAGATTTTTTAATGAAAATCTTTTCTGAAAGCGCAAGGCCCAGGTCTTTGTTATTTGGTATGAAGCTTCATCTAGTGGGCTTCTACCAAGATTGTTCAAATCATAGCCCTGGGGCCGAATGCCGTTGCGCCGGGACCCACCGGTTTTACGGAAAACCTTTAAAAATCATTTTGTCTGAAACCAGACGGCCCAGGTGTTTGATATTTGGTATGAAGTTGTATTTATTGAACCTCTATCAATATTGTTCAAATTATAGCCCTGGGGCCAACGATGCCTCCGCGCCAGGGCCCACCGGTTTTACATAGACTTACATAAGGAAAACCTTTGAAAGTCTTCTTCTTTGACACCGCAAGGCCTAGGTCTTTGATATTTGTAATGAAGCTTCGTCTAGCGGACCTCTACCAAGATTGTTCAAATTATAACCCTGGGACCAAAAATGACCCCACGCCAGGGCCCAGCGGTTTTACATAGACTTACCTTTAAAAATCTTTTTGTCTGAAACCAGATGGTCCAGGTGTTTGATATTTGGTATGAAGTTGTAGTTAGTGAACCTCTATCAAGATTGTTCAAATTAAAGCCCTGGGGCCAAAAATGCCCCCGCGCCAGGGCCCACCAGTTTTACATAGACTTATATACGGAAAAGCTTTAAAATGTTCTTGTCTGAAACCAGATGGCCCAGGTGTTTGATATTTGGTATGAAGTTGAATCTAGTGGACCTCAACCAAGATTGTTTAAATTATAGCCCTGGGGCAAAAATGCCCCCGCGCCAGGGCCTACCGGTTTTACATAGACTTATAGAGGGAAAACCTTTGAAAGTCTTCTTCTCTGAAACCACAAGGCCCGGGACTTTGATATTTGTAATGAAGCTTCATCTAGTGGACCTCTACCAAGATTGTTCAAATTATATATAGCGCTGTGGCCAAAAGTGCCCCCGCAGCAGGGCACACCAGTTTGTCTGAAACCAGATGGCCCATTTGTTTGAAATTTGGTATGAATTTGTAACTAGTGGGTCTCTGCCAAGATTGTTAAAATTATAGCCATGGGGCCAAAAATGCCCCGGCAACAGGGCCCACCGGTTTAACATAGACTTACATAGGGAAAACCTTAGAAGGTCCAGGTCTTTGATGTTTGGTATGAAGCCTCATTTAGTGGACCTCTAACAAGGTATTTTTCAAATTATAGGCCCCACCGATTTTACCTAGACCTATATGTGGATTTTTTTGGTCTGAAAACAGAAGGCCCAGGTCTTTGATATTTGGTGGGAAGTGGCAGACGGCCCAGGTCTTTGGTGTTTGGTATGAAGCTTCAGCTGGCTAACCTCTACCAAGATTGTCCAAATTATAGGCCTGGGGCCACAAACTGCCCCGTGCCAGAGCCTACCGGTTTTACATAGATTTATAGAGGGAAAACTTTTGAAAGTCTTCTTCTCTGAAACGGCAAGGCCCGGGTCTTTGATATTTGTAATGAAGCTTCATCTAGTGGACCTCTACCAAGATTGTTCAAATTATATATAGCCCTGGGGCCAAAATTGCCCCCCCCCCCGCACCAGGGCACACCAGTTTGTCTGAAACCAGACGGCCCATTTGTTTGAAATTTGGTATGAAGTTGTAACTAGTGGGCTTCTGCCAAGATTGTTAAAATTATACCCCTGGGGCCAAAAATGCCCCGGCGACAGGGCCCACCGGTTTAACATAGACTTACATAGGGAAAACCTTTAAAAATTTCCTGCCTGAAATCAGAAGATCCAGGTCTTTGATGTTTGGTATGAAGACTCGTCTAGCGGACCTCTAAAAAGGTATTTTTCAAATTATAGTCCTGGGACCAAAAATGGCCCCGGGCCCCACCGATTTTACCTAAAACTATATGTGGATTTTTTTTTGTCTGAAACCAGAAGGCCCAGGTCTTTGATATTTGGTATGAAGTTGCAGAAGACCTAGGTCTTTGGTGTTTGGTATGAAGCTTTATCTATCAGACCTCTACCAAGATTTCCAAATTATAGCCCTGGGGCCACAAAATTCCCCCAAGCAGGGGCCACTGGTTTTACATAGACTTATATATGGAAAACCTTTATAAAGTAGAAGTAAAACAAAGATCAGGAATCGATACAATTAACTTACTCCACCCACCAAAGACACCAAAGGGAAAGAAATACAAACATTAAGCGACCAGACCATAATGGAAACCTAAACAAAGGAAGGCCATAAGGACAGTTACTTTCCCACAAAATGGCCATATGGCCATCCAAAATTAAAAGACACAAGTGATACACACAGTAAGTAACAAACAACAACATAAATAAATCGCCACAGAAGAACCGCCTTGGAACGGTCAGTGGAAAGATTATCACAGGGGGGCTTAAATCGATTTTACGTGGCCACAATCCTCGCCCCCACTTCCGTCGCGATCTAGACAAATAATTTGTTCAGTCCGCATGAAGGCCACCCAACCCATCAGCGCAACACCCCCGCGAACACAAAAATCAAAGAACCACAGAGGTGAGACAACGGTGAGGACTCGACAGCAAGAAACCACCGAAACGCTGGAGCAAAAGAAAACCAACAGTCAGACTCCGATGGGCCCGGCCAGAGAGAGAGCATCAGGCACCAACCAACATTACCTTGAAATAGATCTCTCTAATTCTTAATAAGTAGAAGTAAAACAAAGACCAGGAATCGATACAATTAACCTACTCCACCCACCAAAGACACCAAAGGGAAAGAAACACAAACACCAAGCGACCAGACCACAATGGAAACCTAAACAACGGAAGGCCACAAGGACAGCTACTTTCCCACAAAATGACCATATGGCCATCCAAAATAAAAAGACACAAGTGCTACACACAGTAAGTAACAAACAACACCATAAGTCTTCTCGTCTGAAACCAAAAGGCCCGGGTATTGTATTGTTAGACAGACTGACTGGTCCTCTAGGACCTAACTGCCAGTGTCCAAATAGTGACAGACAAGTCAGCTCTGTATTGTCACAGGGAACCACTGACTCATATGTCTACTCTTATTCTCTAAACATTGCTTATGGTCATCTGGTGACTGGTGATACAGGGCCATCTTGGCCCTCTTGTTCTTATTTCTGCTCTAAAATATAGATTGTGGGTACTCGTTAGAACCGTCTAACGTGTATCCACAATCTACATTCTATGCAGAAATAAGAAAAATATAATAATAAATTTTCGTTTTTAGGCGGTAAAATTCACACTGTATTTGTAAAGGCGTGTTTCCGTAATGGATTACAGCCTACCAATGGCATAATAAGTTTGACGAAAACAAGTGATATGTAGGAATGTTTACAGTAATCACGTTTTTACAGTCTACAAGACTGTAACCTCAAAAACAACAAAAATGCCCTGCTCCACGCCATAATTGTGCTACCCGCCAGTTTTGAGCTTGATCTGATGAAAACTGTACCAGCTAAGAATCTTCAAAGAGTGACATAAATATATTCAAATTTGGTGAACTGTATCCGCGAAAGAATATGCGCTGCTACACATCATAGTCTTTTCAAGGAGGAGCAGCCCATTTAAGAAGGGCTGAGGGAAGAGTTTGTTGTTGTTTTTTTATAGTTTTACTGCCCAGTCTACACTATTAAAGTCATGTCTAGTCGGCCAGTTTACCTATCCACACTACCCTAGACAGGCTTTGGCAAGCTTTTCAGGTTACCATTAGAACGCACATTCTTTCACAGGGGTCAAATATCTATATTTAATGAGAGACACATGCTACAGTGTACCTTATGAGATAATATTAGAGGACACCCTAAACGGGTCTCCGTTCCAACTCACTTAAGCTACTGTTGTTCCGCAGTTGCCGATGGGTCCAATGAGCAGCCGTCCTCTAGACCTCAATCAGCCGAAAATAATTTTTAAGCTGAATCTGAATGACGGTGCGCCAAAGAGGTGTCCTAAAGTGCAATTAACAATTTGAATTTCATCTAAGCAGGAAAAATATTGTTCTGCAATAATGTTAATGCCGAATATGCGCATTTTGGTTCTTTCCTTTTTTATCTCCCGTCTGTGGCTATGTTTCAAATATGTATAACGTGCAGTGTTTGCGTATCTGTTACATGTTTTTTCTTGCATACCTAAAATGGCAATAAAGGTTAATTCGGACATGAAGTTGAATTAGAATAGATTTAAATTATTTCAGACACCTTTTCCACTGGGCTTTAACGCTAACATTTATCAGGATGGTGATATTTCTTAGATGCCAGATTTTCGTATTTTCCCTCTTTGGGAATTCCGAAAACGTAAAACTAGGTCTCACGGCAGCAAGATAAAAGGTAACTTTAAACGTAAATTGTGAGGTTTTAAAAGAAATGGTACTAGGCAGAAGAGACTGTCCAAAATATTATTAAATCACGGACACCACTCAATCCTTGCATTTCAAAGTTTATTAACCATTTTTGTATCACTGATTCTTGACACCGAGGCGAATACATTCTATAATAGTTCCCATCAGTTATAAGACACAGCTCTTTTAGCAAGAGGTTATATTCAACATGTTCTTAGACCTTACATCGGTTATGTAATAAATCACAAGCGTTACTACATCAAAATATCTTTCATAAACAAAGGTATGGCTTTTAACGATTTGCCTAGTATTTTCCGGAACAGGTTGGTGGCTTCAACCATTTCTACTTTTTGCAAAATACTGAACTACCCATAATTTGCTATAATTAAACAATCCTGTTCGATGTATCATTTTAAACTTCTATAAACAGATCTTGCTTTTGATTCATAGACTTCTGTTACCAAACATTTCAAAGATTCAGTGTATTGTTATCCAGCAGCTAGCCATATTATTACCGGGAATTAAAAAACAACTCCTGGTTCTAGAATACGAAATATGGTTTCTAAAGGACCGAAATACCGATTTCCTTCTAATATTGATTCCAATAAGCGCAGGGAAGAAAGTGCTGCCGTTTTGAATGAATTCGGCAATCGATGGTGTAAAAGAGAGTATGTTGGGCATAAATACCTTAAACCCCAGGCTCCCGTATAAAAGGGCAGGCTCCGCCCCCAAACTGTCATGGTGGCAAATTCAAACATTTTTCAGTCTCTCCCAGAATTATCAGCAGTTGTTGGCTACCCACTTTTCATTTTTATTAGAGAAAAAATATGGAACTGCTCATGGTCTCTCTTTATCAACTCCCTTATTTATCTCACAAAATTAAACCAGGATTAACTCAAAATAAATAGGTTTTGTTTTGAAAATCAGAGGCTAACTGACAGTTATATTTGAAATATCACCTTTGACACATGCATAAACATGCAAACAAGATAAAAATAGAGAAGCACATGGCTTGATTACACACTGACCTGCATGCAGAGGTAATATCAAGCAGAGGACTAGATAAGAAAGAGTATTTGAGCTATTTTAACATTAGTTTACAAAATTTGTTGCATGTTGTAATATTTTTTCACTGCAACGATGAATGCTGAGAAAAAAAGAAATTTTGAAACAGATACTCCTCTTTAACTACATTAACATGCATAGCTCATCAGTAAGTCATGACTCCATATCCATAAACAAGTTATATATATATTCCTTATCCACCACCATTTATGACCTGGTAAAATTCAGTATTACTTCCCGTATGGCGCCGGCGTCGATCAAAAACAGTGGCGTTGCCATCTAGTCCTAAAAGTCTTTGCTGTTTGGTGACATATTAAGGATGTCCCCAGCCGCTGTTCATATCCATTAGTTTCCATAATTTTCTGTACTGTTCAGAGTTTCTGGGGTGTCGATGAGCAGGCTGTTCAGGCAACCACAGTTGTCACAAAAGGTGATAAAAAATGCATCCACTCTGAGAGTCATTGCTGTTATCACTTTCATCGCCACTATCATCACTGTCCATCACTTGAACACGCCTAAATAATTTTGACCCCCTTAAACCCCACTTTTATAAAGTAAAATTGGGTTTTACAGGGTTGTACATTATTTTTCTTTTTCCTGCTTAAAATATAGATTGTGAGTACTCGTTAGAACCGCCTAGCCGAGGTGGTTCTAACGAGTATCCATAATATACATTTTGAGCAGAAATATGAAAAATATCTTGATTTTGTTATCTGAAAGTTCTCGTTGTTTTGGTGGTAAAATTTTCAATATATTTAAACATGCATGTTTGGTATTGCAAAGCCACCATTATCTTTGTCATCATCATCGTCATCATCTTTTCCATTTCCAGTAATTTGATGAACAGTGCTGGTTGAAGGCAATGTGCTTTTGGTTCTTTGTTGGTCAGTCTCTGATTGCTGGCCATTTGAAGTTAAAGCATCAAAAGATTTCTTTGACCCAGTTATGCCCTCCTCAGCATTGCAGTCATAATGACTGAATCAATGTCTTATTGTTTCAAACTGCAGACTGATCAGGGTCTGGTAAAATAGTTTGTATTGTCTATATTGACTGCAAGAATAAACAGAACTATTATACTTCTGAACTAAATGGCGGGAGCTTTCTATGCCTAGGCCAGGGACACAGGTTACAAAAGGGGCTCTGTACAGGATATACTGAAGTACTTGATTTTTACCACTAATCAGCTACATGATGATAACCTATCAAAATCATTTGAATCAAAAGCCAAATTACTTCTGTGTGCCCTTATGCAACAGGTAAATTCTGGAACATGATCAGGGTCTCTCTGTAGTCAAATTTCCAGACAGCAGCTCATTCTTACACAACAGTTTGTACTAAAAGGCACACTAAATATTAATTATGGCTAATAATGAGAAAATTTCATGATTGAAAGAAGACAAAAAGAAATGTTTGACAAGCATAAACACCAGTCACATCCAGGCTGCCAGTAGCTGTGTACACAAATTCCAGTATATCAGCTGATTCAAACATCCTGACCTAAACATGACCTGGAAGTAGTTCAGAAAACCCATTCATATTCTTGTCTGGGACTGCCCATTTTCTAGTGGCCTTTAAAGAATGGAAACTGAGCACTTTGAAACGAGTAAACAACATCAGATTCTCCTTTCAGAACATTGACTCACCCCCCCCCCCCCAAACCAAATACGTCTTTACGTCACCTTTAACTCGGTTTTTCGAACGGGCCTCCGTGGCCTAGTGGATAAGAACGCTGACTCTTAATCATTAGGTCCCTCACCGCTGTGAGTTCGAGCCTCGCTCGGGTTACATGTGAGACGCCAAGTTCTGCAACGGAAAGTCAGGTGGTTTTTCTCCGGGCACTCCGGTTTTCGCCCACCTCTGATTAACGATCGGCTCGATATGAGTGAAATTATCTTGAACAAAAATGGGTTTTCAAGAATTTCATGGGCTCCGGCAGACAGGGACGCAATGTCGTCTTGTTTCACGACCCCACTATGTTCATACTCTTCGGCAAGAACTTCATGTTACAAAAGACTATAAACTACAGCCTTTTGGATGAAGAGAGGTCTGTGGTTAATGATCTTATCAACCACTCAGTCAACAAGTTTGCTGTTTGTGTTAAAGAAGGCAAAGATAGGCTTTCTACGCTATATTGGTTACTTTGAAAAATGATGTATTCAATAAACTAAACTCCAGACGTTTTCGTGCATTTAGTCTGTCGAAGAATGAGTTTTCCACGCTTTACATTATCTCATAATTTTATAAAAGAAAAACTCAATGAGTTTATTAAATACGCATTCTGTAGGGAAGATTCCCTCTATCTGCAATGTAAGAAATGAATTTTTACTTCAAAGAGCATAGAGATTATACATTATGGTTATGTCAAAAAGTGTGTGTGTGTGTGAAGCTCTCCCCTTTCTTCGACAATATTTATATAAGATTTGGTGCTGTTAATTAGACAATTTGTGGAAATTCCGATAGGTACGAACCTCGTGACGAATTTGTTCTTTTCTTTAAGAGACTTCGTGATGCCTCTTTCTGTTGAAAAGCAATCTGAAGTTATTGAAGCTTTTTGCTCGACCTCTAGATATTTGAATGACATATTCAATATTAGTTTAAACTTTTCTTACATCTGTATGCTTCAAGCAATTCCATTTCATTTATCCTATATTACACAAGGTCAACCAATATTCAAAAATTAAAGTCATGTTTTTAATTGCGTCAATTAATAAAATTGTCATTAATCAAGTAATTTCGTATTGGCCCAGTTACAGGTCCTCGGTCAGCTGTATTGGCCTCGGCCTTCGGCCTCGTACCACTACAGCAGACCTCAGACCTGTACCTGGGCCAATACGAAATTACTTGATTAATAACATTATAATATAGAAACATAAGTACATACACATATAACTAATAGGATCAAGAAGAAATAAAAGTGCAAGCAATAACTAGAAATCGATACAAGTAAGCCACAACTCCCATCGGAGAAACCCAGGGGGAAAGAAACACAATAATGAAACAACTAGACACTAATGGAAACATCAATAGCGGAAAGCCAAAAGGACAGTTACTTTCCCATAAAATGGCCGATTGGCAATCCAAAGTAAATATACAAGCTATACAAACACTCACAGACAAACCGTTACAAAAATAAACCGCGACATAAGAACCGCCTTGGAAAGATCAGTGAAACGAATTCCACTGTTGTTTCATCTTTGTAACTATCTCGGAGATGTACCCTTATGAGTTAAGAAGCCTTCAAGCGTATGAACTAATTATTTGTCTAACCACGACTGAAGTAAGGACGAGGACTGTGGCCGCGTAAAATCGATTTGAGCTCCCTCCCCCCCCCCCCCCCCCGGTGAAATACTTTTCACTGACCTTTCCAAGGCAGTTCTTCTGTTTTTGTTTATTTTTGTTATAGTTCGCCTTTGAATTTGTGTATCGCTTATATAACTTTGCTTTAATAGCCAATGGTCCATTTCATGGGAGAGTAACTGTCCTTTTGGCTTTCCACGAGAGATATTTTCATCAGAGTCCAGTTATTTCATGTTTTTGTTAAAGATAGAAGTGAAGACAATGATCAGGAATCGATACAATTAACCCACAGCTCCCATCAGAAACACCAAAGGGACAGAAACACAAACATGAAACAACAAAGTCTAATGGAAATATCAATAGCGGAAAGCCAAAAAGACAGTTACTTTCCCACAAAATGGCCAACTGGCTATCCAAAACAAAATAATATAAGCGATTCAAAGATATCGATTCCTTATCATTGCCTTCACTCCTATTTTAAACGTAACGAACCACTTTTTGCCCAAGGATTTCTATAAATTGACGATACCTACTTCGATGGATTGATCATTCAAATTTACCTTTGAGAACTTCAAATGAATAAAGCATATTTTCTGATACCGAAACCCAGTTTCTGGATTTACATTCATATGTTTTAGATGTTTTTATTTTTCATGCAAACTGTATGATAAACGCGATGATTTTGATTTATAGATTGTAAATAGGTGATGTTCCTCGTGCGCTATCCTGTGATATTTATATATCGGAATTAATTCGGTTCGCCAGAGTTTCTAGTCATGTAACTAACTTCAGCACTCGTATTTCGTTATTAATTGCTTAACCTTTTCATTAGGGTTATCGGTATCATGAACTTCGCAAGGCCTTTTGTATGTATTATAGACGTCATATTAAATCTGACGGATCAGACCATCGAAATAGACATTGTCAATATTAAGTAAATCATCCAAATATCTAGAAGTCGAGCTGAATGCTTCAATGCTTTCAGATTGGTTTTAAACGGAAATGGACATCATGAAGTCTCTTTCATAACAAAACAAGAACAGATCAGCCACAAGGGCTGTGCAATTCGTACCCATCGGATTACCCACACTTTGTCTAAATAATTATACTAAGGACAAAAAATAAGGGAACCCCCAAATTTAAATAGAAAGAAGCGAACCTTCAATAACACAGGGAAGGTTTATTTGCGAAGGGAATCAGTAATCTGGTCCATGCGCCAGCAGCACCACGAGCATTGGTACATGCACGACACCTGGGTATGCTAGTGATTGTGCGACGGATTATCTCCCTTGGTATTCGTTGTCATTCTTCTTGCTATGCTCGGCCAAGCTGTTGCAGATTGTTACGACGCTGCGGTCTGTTGCGCACGCGGCGACCCAAGACATCCCAAATGCGCTCAATCGGCGAAATAACGGGGGATTTGGCTGGCCACGGTAGTGTCCTTATACCTTGTTGTCTCAGAAATTTGACGGCAACACGGGCTCGATGTGGACGTGTGTTGTCGTCTTGGAATTTAGTCTACGTAACGATGGCCAGTCAATTACCATGATCGTTCAATTTTACTCCAAGTGGTTATCCCATTCGCCCGGCGCATTGGTTGGAACTTCGAGTTCCAAGACCACAACGCACGCCCACATCGAGCCCGTGTAACCGTCGAATTTCTGAGACAACAAGGTGTAAGGACACTGCCGTGGCCCCGATATGTCGCCGATTGAGCACATTTGGGATGTCTTGGGTCGCCGCGTGCGCAACAGACCGCAGCATTGGAACAATCTCCAACAGCTTGGCCGAGCACTGCAAGAAGAATGGCGACGGATACCAAGGGAGATAATCCGTCGCACAATCACTAGCATGCCCAGAAGGTGTCGTGCATGCATCAATGCTCGTGGTGCATGGACCAGATACTGATCCCCTTTGCATATAAACCTTCCCTGTGGCATTGAAGTGTCGCTTCTTTCTATTTGAATTTGGGGGTTCCCTTATTTGTTGTCCCTAGTATACATACTAAGTACCAAATCTTATGTAAATATTGTCAATTAGAAAGGTGACAGCTTCACACACTTTCTGACATGAACATAGAGTATGTTTTTATACTCTTCAGAAGTGGAAAAATTATTTCTTACATTACAAGCAATGTAGAGGAAATCCTCCCTATGAAATGTCCATTCAATTAAATATTTAAGTTTTTCTTTTATAAGATTATCAGGAAGTGTAGAGTAAAAGGTGGAAAATCATAAGTAGACTAACTTGAAGCACAAAAACGTCTGGATTTCAATTTATTTAAAACTTATTTAGAACTTATATAGACCAAAACAGATTTCTCCCTGATCATTCCATTACGCAAACACGCCTATACAAATACATTGCCACCTTTATCGCCGAAAAAATGAAAATTTTAAAATGTAATATTGTGATATTTTTCTTATTTCTGCTCAAAATATAGATTGTGGGTACTCGTTAGAACCGCCTCAATGCTCAAAATAAAGATTGCGGGCACTCGTTAGAACCGCCTCATTGAGGCGGTTCTAACGAGTACCCACAATCTATATTTTAGAGCAGAAATAAGAAAAATAAGGTATACCGCCGGAAACCCCAGTTTTACTATATAAAAGTGGGGTTCAAGGGGGTCAAAATTATATAGGCGTGTTTTCGTGATGCAAAGACTTTGTTGCACTATTCAATCACATGATTTTGATTGCAGTGAAACATGAAGTTAATAATTTGGAAAGTGCAGTTGTGGTACAATATTAAAGGGGGTTTTTCAAGGTATAGGAAATTTGCATTGGTTTCTGCCCACGCTTGGATTTTGATGAAATTTTGCACAATAATTGCCTTGGGTATAACCATTATAATTACGATGCATTCACTTTTAAATTTTATTTCCGTAGTAAATTTATTACATATTTTATGAAGTCTCTATCACAACAGAGAGTACTCTCATATAAACTTGTCTACAGTATTCAGAGTTTCATATATCTAATGCTGGTATATTTTATGAATTAAAGCCATAATTGATGAGTTAGTTGATACTATGAATGACCTCATATGTCTAGTAATAGTGGCTGGGCATTCAGTTTTCTTTGATGGTGTCCCCATATTTCAGCTCCTATTTTTGTATTCATTAAAATTTTATATGCATTTTTACCATGTTCCAATTTTTGTCAAGACACCATTTTAGCATAAAAACTACCCACATATCTTAGGAACATGTTAATGAATTTTGATGGAAATTGAGGACCGGTAACATTGTGTTGTAACAGACTGAATACTGATAGTCCTGATTCAACAAAATGTGAAATTATATGATTATCATGTTTTGGTCATGCTGTTGAATAATACTTTACTATTGCTTTCAATTTGGAAAGCTATAGTATAGTATGGTTTGTGTAAGTAGTTCATAGCATAATTATAAGTATTTTTTCAAAACATCCATTTCGGTAAATTTGCCCCCTATGGAACAAACTATTTTGTCTACAGAACTATACCGCACAGATTTTGATGACAAACGTCATCAAACGCACCCAAGTAATCATGTGCGCAGTTTTCTTTCTGCCTTTCTTGTCTAATTTGGTAATGGTGCTAAGATGGTGTTTAGATATAACATTCAAATCAACAACATACCAGTCACTTTAGATGTTGCTTCAGATTTTGTGAGATTTGTTATCCGACTCGATATAAATGACTCTCAAGTCAAACTGTTGTCTTGTTTATTTAACCCTTACTGTCCATTTAAAAAGAAGGGTTTACTCTAGGGAAAATCAATAACACTTGAGATTACTTTTCCTAGACATTAAGTTTTCAGTATTTGTATCTGCATAGGCACTAGCCAATCTATCTTTTTTGTTTTGCCCCTATGAAAGAAATCAAACGGCTTCCTGAAGCTGTATTCCAAAGCCATTTGAATTTGCTTTCAGAATTAACATGGTCGTACATTTGTCAGTGTTCAAAAACTTATGTGATCATGATTGTGTTGTCTATATATTTGTATAGGTCTTTCACTTCATTTACCTATCTCAGCAGTTGTTGCAGTACCTAATTACAAAGCACATTATGTAAGATATCAAGAAGCATTTAAACTGTTGATAATAATTATTCAATCTGTGAGTAGTTATCGCATTACTCATAGGATTTTAAATTATTTTCAGTAAATACATAGTGATGCTTTTTTTCTGTCCAAAGTTCCAAACACTGCAATGCTCTTTCTAAGCTGAGAGATACATTGCACAGAAATGTACTGGTAATTATAAATGAACAAAAAACAAGCAAGAACAGTGCTTAAAAAAACAGTGAACTTGCATTCAGCAGAAACATTCAAGAAGTGGTTGAAAGTTTTACAACCAGAAAAAAAATACTAAAAGCTCGCTTCCGATAAATTAACCACTATATTGACAAAGTAAATAGAATAAATAAGACACTAAAGAAACGTCAACAATTACAATACCAATACAGGAAAGAGACATATTTATGCATGTGTACTATAAGGAAGGGAACTGTTTCTCTCCCTGTCTAATAGCACAATTTCTCTAGGTCATGGAACAGCTTTGTTTACACCAAATATTCTGCGCCTGATCCATCAATGATATCTTTTGCAACAGAAACTCAGTATCAGTGACATTTCGATTTTTGGAAATACTAACCAATAATTACTGTAACATTTTTTGTTAGGAAAATAATCCAGCGTTCATAAAGACAGAGTATATCTAAGGCTTAATCTGGTCATGGATTTATCAACAGAACTATTTTTTACTAGTAACAACACACCACTGACCATTGCGTCCTTGCATACCAGCTTGGTATGGAAATGAAAATAATGGATCTCCTTGCCTTATACCTATTTGAGTAGCATGACTTATGCAAAGTCATTAAATAAAGTTGCACATGTTCACAATAATTTTGCTGCTAATAAAAAAGCAATATATGTTGTTAAGTCTAATTTGTTGATTAGAATACCTTTTGATTTAGTGTTTTACTATCTACTATTTTGGATAGATCATAGTGTATAAATGAAAGGAAAATATCCGAAATTCATGATATTTTAATAGTTTCTTAGATAGATCAGCTCAATATGCATTCATTTTGATTTGTATAATCTCATTTTTATTACGTTAGTGTTACGAATTGCCTTTTTGTAAGGTTCTTGCATGATTTCAATAAAATAGTAAATTTTGCAGAAACGACTTACATCCATTAAATGTGTAAAACTACAGTGTTACCGGTTTCGGATTTTCATGAAATTTGGCATAGCTAAAGAAGATACATATGGCAAGTTTTCCTAGCAAAATGAAATCTTTACAAAGGCTAGAACATATTTATCTTAGGGATTGAATTTTTATTTTTTTTTTTAAATTTTAATTAAAAAATGAGATTTTTGAGAATTATTTTATCAGAAAATGTAAACTTTAATTAATTCAAAAGGTTTTTAGTGTCAAAGGAATGCCTATGGAGTTCTGCATTCAATCCAGTTCACAGATCTTGAAACTAAATAAAACATAAGATTGAAGACGCACTTTTTAAGAGACAGACACCAGCTCATTGGGGGAGTCAGTTAGAGTGGCCTCCTGAGTCCTACTTTGATTTATATAAGTTATTAAATACATTTTTAAAAGGTTGTATATGAGGGGTTATTAATATACAAAGTTTAAAGAAAAAACATGCATGGGCACAGATGAAAGACCCCCTTTGCAATAAAACGTGCTTTGTATGGTTCAGTATGAAGTTTAGGTAACCAATATAATGTAGGAAGCTTGTCTTGGCCTTCTGTAACACATACAACAAACTTACAAAATTTTAATGTAGTGGCTGGATGACAAATGTGTTCATCAACTACGGCCCTCTCTACAGCCAAAGTCTGCAGTTCATAGGCCTTAGTACCACCAAGCTCTTGCTGAATGGTGTTAACATAGCGGAACCGTGAAACAACGACCAGACTGTCATCGGCCTTGTCTGCTGGAGCCATTACAATCTTCTTATGAAATTTTTAGGTGGCTTATAGGCGTCTTATGTTTAGGAGATAAAACGTCCATATTTTGACAGTAGAAAGAAATGCGTTTGTTCACTAGTTGCAGAATGCTTAGTTGCCATTCTGAGGGCCATTCGTGGTTGATAAATTTGCTTCCCTCTTAAATTGCTCAAACCTAAAGACTTTCTTAAACTGTTATAAGTACTGTCGATTGGTGCCTGATCCCCTGTCTCTGGTCGGGCCCACCGGAGTCAATCTGTTTTTGTTTCTTTGCCACAGTGTTTCAGTTATTTCATGCTATCGAGTCCTCATCGTTTTATCGTTGTTTCATCTCTGTATTTTTTATTTGATGTTTTTATGTTCTCGGAGATATTGAACTGATGAGTAAGAAAATCTTCATACGGACTGAACAAATTACATGTCTAAACCATGACATAACCAAGGGCGATGATTGTGGCCATGCAAAAAACGATCGATTTAAGCAACCCCCCCCCCCCCACGAGTAAAACATTCTACTGACCGTTCCAAGGTAGCTCTTCTGTTGTGGTTTATGAATGTTTATAGTTCGTCTTTGCATAGCATATTTGTACATGTATTGCAAATATCTTTTTATTTTGGATAGCCGTTTTGCCATTTTTGGGGCTTTCTGCTTGTGACGATTTCATCATGGTGAAGTTTTAATATGTTAGTGTTTTTGTTGTTTTATTTGGTGACATTGATGTGAGGTGTTAGGTAATGTTATCGAATCCTGATCATTGCCTTCATTTCTGTTTTGGATCCTGTTTGCCAACACAGTCAATTCAAGCTAGTTCCTTTGCGCTGTTGATTGAAAAGCGTAATGAAATCCGATAGTGTTTAGAATTTCGATAGTTTTATTGAAAAAAAAATATTGGTGGTGATGGGAGAATATACTGAAAATAAAATCTTTAATTTCCCCCATAAATCTTGAAAACTGAATAAAACTCTGGAATTTAAGGAGAGTGGGTACACCTTTAGGGGCGGCAACTCTTGCAAAAGATTTTGTATCCCATGTCAATCCTGAGAAGCAAATTCTTTCCTTTAAGAGTATACCCCTTTTTAAGTGGGACAGGGCTTATAGAAACACGAAGTTCAACATGAAGTCCTGAAAGTATTCTCCCTTTAAAAAATGGCGGAACTATGTGCTAGGTGTTCCCATTCCCCTTAAATATATAACTTAAAACTGATAGCAATATCGTTGCTACATGTAATAAGAACGATCCAGCCGCAGCAGGTTTTTACCGTTTTCTAGTTTTTGAGGCTAATTATTTCTTTTAGAAGTATAGCTTAGCGGGCAACGTATCTCGACAGCCAATGCACAATCCTCATCTGAATCAGTTTTTTGTTGGTACCTGATGCTCTGTCTCTGGTCGGGCCCATCGGAGTCTAACTGTTGATTTTCTTTTGCTCCAGCATTTCATTGGTTTCTTGCTGTCGAGTCCTCGCCGTTGTATCATCTCAGTGTTTTAATGTCTGTTTTTTTGTGTTCTCGGAGATGTTGCGCTAGTGAATTAGGAAGCCTTTATGCGGACTAAACAAATTATTTGTCTAAATCGCGACGGAAGTAAGGGCGAGGATTTCAGCCGCATAAAAAATCTATTTAAGCACACTTCCCCCCCCCCCCACCCCCCCCCCCCCCCAACCTCCCAACACCTCAGAGAAATTCTTCTGTCGCGGTTTATTTTTGTTATGGTTTGTCTTTGAGTGTGTTATCACTTATACTTCTGTTTTTCATAGCCAATAAACCATTTTGTGCGATAGTATAGTAGTCGCAGATAAGATTGACTAGGCGGAGCTATCGTTTGTACTTGCCTTAGGAATATTCCATTAACAAAAAGGTAAACCAAGTTACCCGATTGTGTGAATTCAACTGTAATACAAACAACGCTGTGGAGTATATGACCATTTCGTCCGCTTGTAGAAAGCATGCGAAAGGCACTCTTCCGAATCTTCTGGTGGACTCAGCGAAATTGACATACACTGACAACACCGGAATAGCTCCGCCTTGTCAATCTTATCGGCGACTACTATAACTGTCCTTTTGACTTTCCGCTATGGATGTTTCCATTAGGGTCTAGTTATTTCATAGTTATGTTTCTTTCCATTTGGTGTCTCTGATGGGAGCTGTGGGTTAATTGTATCGATTCCTGATCATTGTCCTTTCTGTTTTGAACATATTATCAGTTTGCCACGGGCCTTGGTTCGATTCCGGGCTTCTCAAGACTTACAGTGAATCTTTAAACCGAGATACCATCACCATATAGACTATCCTCTTTTTTGTTCATCTTGTTTTTACATTTCAACGAACATTGGGCGGTCTCTCTCTCTCTCTCTCTCTCTCTCTCTCTCTCACACACACACACACACACAAACTCTCTCTCTCTCTCTCTCTCTCTCTCTCTCTCTCTCTCTCTCTCTCACACACACACACACACACACACACACACACACACACACACACACACACACACACACATCTTTTTTACGTTTCAGCGAACATGAAGCGGTCGAACTGTTTCTTTTTATCTTTTTCTTACGTTTCAGAGATCATGAGACGTTCTAACTGGAGCCCACAATCCAAACCGCAATATGAAAACACACACACACACACACACACACACACACACACACACACACACACACACACACACACACATCTTTTTTACGTTTCAGCGAACATGAAGCGGTCGATTTGTTTCTTTTTATCTTTTTCTTACATTTCAAAGATCATGAGACGTTCTAACTGGAGCCCACAATCCAAACCGCAATATGAAAAACTAAATGCTATTGCAAACCCATCATTTCTTTATAATGTGGTATGTTTCATGTTTTTGATTTTATGGACGTGCTAAATAACGAAACCCACTGGCGAGTCATCATTTGCCGAAATAGGCGGAGGTTGGGGTGCTCTTCATTTCTCTAGCTATTTTCATTCATATATTTGTCCAGTGCTACAACGAACCATCATTATTTCTTTATGCTATAGTTTTCCATGCATTTGATTCCAGGCACTTGTAAGATAACGTCACGTGAACAAATTTGTGAAATGAACGCCCCCTCGACCCCATTGTAAACAGAGAAAACTGTGGTTTACGGCGATATACATATGTTTTCTTATTTCTGCTCAAAATATATGTTGTGGCTACTCGTAAGAACCGCATCGATTCTGCTCTAGAAAATAGATTGTTGGTACTCATTAGAACGCCTCATTGGGGCTGTTGTAAGGAGTACCCACAACCTATGTCTAGGATCAGAAATAAGAAAAAAATAATGTATACCTCTGTAAACCCCACTTTTCTTTCTATAAAGTAGGCTGCAGAGGGGTGTTCATTACACGGGCTTGCTAACGTGATGTGCTGTTCGTTCTGATATTTTTATAGATATAATTGTAAAGTATGTCATATGCGCTGAGACCTTGCGTAATATTCTATGCTGTTATATTTTACAAAAGCGGATGTTTTTGTTTTACTTATGCAAATAAGGTAAAGGTATGGTTATTTTCATTCCGGAGGTAAACAAACAACGCGGATACTTCGGTACTATAAAACATGCGAAACAACAAAAGTTGATCAAATTCGTTAAAAGTAAGGACTATGATCTTCGCATTATTTTTGGTAATCAATAGCTTTTTAATTATTACCTGTACTGATCCTCTTAAAATTGTGTTTTAATGCTGGCATGAACCCGGGTTCATAGCTGACTAGACTTTGCTGAGTGTCCCGTTTCCCATCCCCCTCGACGATTCAGGGGCACGGCAGAGTCGGGCTTTCTGTCTCTTAGTTGTTCCATGTGTCCTTTTGACGTTACTGAACCGATACCTGTGTCAAAAAACCTTATTCCAACACAGTGCCCCTATATAGACAATGGAAAATAACTGTGTTTTATTCTACAACAAATCACGACAAGGAAGAGCGTGACGAGCGACATCATTAAAACTACAAGTTTATGACGCCATTAGTCGATTTGCTTGACGTTAGATGGTGTAACGTCATATTCTCGCATCGAAAACGTTAGAGAAGGATATAAATGTATGTGTTTCAGTCGATAATTTTAGCGGGGTTTCTTCTAACAATGGCGAAAAGTTGTGAGATTTTGAAGGAAACAGCAGCATTATTGCCGATTTTCAGCCAATTAGAATCGAAATAGATCGGCTCTAGTTTGTGATTTGTTGAGTAATTAATCACAGTTTGTCAGTCAGTTGTAAGCAGACAAATCACGCGCGTTACGCGCACGTGATTTGATCTATTTTACAACTCACCTCCAAACTGTGATTTATTACTCAACAAATCACAGTTAGAGCTGATCTATTTCTTAAACACTAACATTTTTTTTTTTATTCTTACGGCTACATGTTTCATATATTGCGTGTACAGTGAAACTTCCATAACTCGAACACGGATTGCTCGTTTACCATGCATAATTCGAACTAGCACAGAAGTTCCTAGAGAATTCTTCACATTGCTCCAGATACTCATATTATTATTATTACTATTATTATTATCATCATCAAGAAAACACGCCTATATCATTTTGACCCCTTTGAACCCCACTTTCATACAGTAAAGGTGGGGTTTACAGGGGTAAACCTTATTTTTTTTTTATTTCTGCTCTAAAATATAGGATGAGGCGGTTCTAAGGTGTAATCGAGGCGGTCCTAACGAGTACCCACAACCTATATATAAGAAAAATATTACAATGTTTTATCTTAAAATTTACATTTTTTTCGGCGGTTAAGTTTGCAATGTATTTGTATAGGCATGTTTTCGTAATGTTCTTTTGTTTTGAGATTGCGGCACTTTCAATTTCGAGCCGATCGTTAATCGAGGGTGAGCGAAAACCGGAGTACCCGGAGAAAAAAACAAATCAACTTCAGTAGCTGAACAAGCGAGGAGCAAACTACGGGGATTCATGTTAATAGATTTTGTTTGTTTGATTTGTGGTTTAACTTCCCCATCATATATGTCATTTTGGAGACGTTGCTTACAATTTTGTGGGACTTGTTACCCGACATTGAGATGTAATGACATCTCAAGCCCTGTCGCCCAATGAAACCAATAGGGTTTATAAGCATATGGACGGTCTGAGTCGTGCCACTTTGCCTGGGCAGGCTTAGATCCTCTAATGGTTTACCATTACTCGTGTGCGGTCAGATTCAGCTCTGCGTGGAATCATCGTCTCGCAGCCATCTATTTCTTCAAGCACCGGGGGCCGATGTATCATTAGATGTTTGTTTGATTTTTTTTTATCTTGGAAAGTAATGGCTTGTGTACTAATTAGAGTCGCCTCAATGCGGCGATTCAAATGAGTCCACACAACATACCTTTAAAAATTAAAAAATATAATGAGGTCATATCTACTATGCCTCATGGCCTGGCGGTATGAGATACCCTCAGTAATTGGAACTACCCCTATATCGAACCAAATCTAATGGTCTTCAAGGTATAAGCATTATTGAAAAGTAGAAGTAAAACAAAGATCAGGAATCGATACAATTAACTTACTCCACCCACCAAAGACACCAAAGGGAAAGAAATACAAACATTAAGCGACCAGACCATAATGGAAACCTAAACAAAAGGAAGGCCATAAGGACAGTTACTTTCCCACAAAATGGCCATATGGCCATCCAAAATTAAAAGACACAAGTGATATACACAGTAAGTAACAAACAACAACATAAATAAATCGCCACAGAAGAACCGCCTTGGAACGGTCAGTGGGAAGATTTCCACAGGGGGGCTTAAATCAATTTTACTTGGCCACAATCCTCGCCCTTACTTCCGTCGCGATTTAGACAAATAATTTGTTCAGTCCGCATGAATGCCTCCTAACTCATCAGTGCAACATATCCGTGAACACAAAAAAATCAAAGAACCACAGAGGTGAGACAACGGTGAGGACTCGACAGCAAGAAACCACTGAAATGCTGGAACAAAAGAAAACCAACAGTTAGACTCCGATGGGCCCGACCAGAGACAGAGCATCAGGCACCAACCAACATTACCAAGAATTAGATCTCTCTAATTCTCAATAAGCCTTTACGTTTGAGCCGTCATAGAATCTGAGGCCTGACCCACCGGCGTGCAATTAAAGAGGGAAGCAAAGTTGCCAACCGTGATTGGGTTAACTACCATGCATGCAGTCTGTCGTATCACATCCATGTTGTACCCAATCTTTTTATATCGAAGAATGATTTTAAGAGATTGGGTGCTGAAGTCATCGCGGTTATATATTTTTCTGAATTTATATACTAAGTCACCATAAAATGCGGGTTCCGATAGACCTTGTTGCAGAAGAGATTTAGGTCCAATATTGAATTTTGAAATTAAATCAGAATGGCGTCTATAAAATTTTGAAAATGCTTTGCGTAGTTTATGGTACCGATAACCCTTGAAGTTCGACTGTACAGTGCTTACGAAAAAACGTTCTATTGGAACCAATGTCGCAGGGTTTTGAACTGTTGACCTTTACTGTGACCTTTTAGCTCGAGGCTGTCCGGGGTTATTCCTGCTCTTCAGTATTTCGAAAACCCATTCTGACAACAAACCCTTTAGAGTAGAAGCTGTAACGAAAATCGTTAACACCAGAATAACTGCGGAGGATAGAAGTACCTGTTCCACTTAATTTCACAAGTCTGTGAAAGAAGACTGGTTATGGTCCTGGGCTTTAGACTGTTTCGTTAATTTCCTGTACTGTAAGCAAACACAGCAGTGAAGACCCTGATCAGACGTTCCATTTTGTTTGCCAAACCCACGTGGACAACAACAACAAAAAGCTACTGATCGATCGATTGACAAATAATCGACTCCAAAAGTGTTAAAATGGGTATAGGATGGCTTCCTTTTCCTTGCTCATAAACTAACAGCTGAGTTTGGGTTCTCTTTTAATCCGATTCAATTAAAAGTTTCAAATAATCTCTCAACAGCAAATCAATATCGAAACAACGTTTCCTATGTTGTTTCAACGTTGACTCAATATTAAGTGACGGTCCAACGTTTTGTGTTATGTTGATAGCTGAAAGATGACCGAATCAAAACTGAGCCGGCGCAACCCTCCATGAAGACCTGTGAGTGAGCTAATTTTTTTTTTTTTTTTTTTTTTTTTGCATACCATCACGTGAACAAGTCCGTGAAATGAAGACCCCCCACCCTTAACCCCAATTTATATAGAGAAAACTAGTGTTACGGGGGTATAAATTATGTTTACTTATTTTTGCTCCAAGACAGAGGTTGTGGGTACTCGTTAGAATCGCCTGAATGAGGCGGTTCTAACGGACACCCACAACCAATGTTTACAATATTTATCAGAAAAATATCACCGATTTTCACCAGAAAAGTAGCCAATTTAGAGATTTGAAAAATGCACTATGTCGCACGGGAGTGTTGTCGTAATGGTCTTCATATAGGCTTTATCGTGTGCCAGCTTGATTTATTTATTGTCAGCAAAAATGCAAATTTTACAACATTAAAAAGCGTTAATTACAAATACGTTAGATACTTTACGTATAGTTTGAAATTATATATACCTTTTCTAGTTTTGCACCTGTGCAAAACCGAAGGACCCAGATCATACTGCGCGAATCAGATACACGCCCACACAATGTATCTTCGTGCAAACAGGAAAGTTGAATAATTATGATAGTTGAATTATCCGGCTTAATATTAGCTGTCGCCGAGCACAAGTCACGACCCGGCACGTCCCCACCCCCCCACCCCCCCCCACAAACCCACTTAACTTTGTTTTTAACCATACGCTGAGAAGAATACCAAACAAATTCGTGTGAAAAATGTAAGAAAGATGACATTTGAGCTCATGGATATGTTATCTTTTGTTACGACAACACGCCTATACAAATACATTGTAAACTTTTCCTCGAGAAAAATCGAAATTTTTTAAATGAAAAATTGTGATATTTTTCTTATTTCTTCTCTAAAATATCGATTGTGGGTACTCGTTAGAACCGCCTCATCGAGGCGGTTCTAACAAGTACCAAAAATCTATATTTTGGAGCAGAAATAAGAAAAGTAAGGTTTACCCCTGTAAACCCCAGTTTTGCTACATAAAAGTGGGGTTCAATGGGGGCAAAATTATATAGGCGAGTTTTCGTGATGGATGGTATCCGAAGAACTATATTGCTTGTCACGGCGGCTAACATGAGACAGTGCATAGAGAAACCCATTGGCATAGCCAGAAAAAAATATTACACATACACATAACTAGCAAATCCTACATATAGGTAAATTCATCTGTCTCCGAGTCCGGGCTTCTCTTAAAAAGAACAATGCTTTCGATGAGATAGCTTTCTCTCCTTTTGGAATCGCCCCTATAATTTGCAATATTTCCGTAAAAGCATCGCGTGGACAAGTCCGTGAAATAAAGACCCCCCTAAACCCCACTTTATATAGAGAAAACTGGGTTTTACCGGGGTAAACATCATTTTCCTTATTTCTGCGCCAAGACATAGGTTATGGGTACTCGACAGAACCGCCTCATTGAAGCGGTTCTAACGAGCACCCAAACCCTATGTTTGGAGTATAAAGAAGAAAAATAGCACACATTTTCATCAGAAAAAATACCATTTTTTATGAGGTATGAATATGCACTATATCACACGAATGCGTTACCGTAATGGGTTATTTTTCTTTTATTTCAAGTATTGTCCTTACGCACAGTGCATACATTGCGTAACTGACACTTCATCTATGAAAGAATACTACATGCGCAAGAAGACATGCCATTAAGAAAAACACCTATTCAAATATATTGAAAATTTTACCACCCAAAATGAAATGTTTCAGATAAAAAAAAAAACTGATATTTTTCATAATTCTGCTCAAAACTAGTTGGCGAGGCGGTTCATACGAGTATCTACAATCTAGCAAAAAATGAGAAAAATAATGTATACCTAGTTTTACTATATAAAAGTGGGGTTTAAGGGGCTCAAAATCATGTAGGCATATTTGCGTGATGTGCAAAGGCGCATATTGACCTGCGCATCCTTTCAGACAATTGAGTTATACATACAGTAAAACTTCGATTGCTCGAACACCGATGGCTCGATTACCATGGCTGAGTCGAACCCATTATTGAGTCCCTAGAAAAATGCTGTACTTAATAAAATAGTGGTGATAATTTAAGAGATTTTTTCCTGTTTTACTTGCAAATGTATGCTATGTGTACTCATTAGAATCGCCTCGACGAGGCGATTCTAACGAGTACACACAGCATCCATTTTCATTATAGAACACCGAAAAGATGTCAAAAAGGATCTCTTTATGCCTCCTGGCAGCAACCCTGAGTGGCTCGAACTATCCCTGTCTCGAAGACATTTTCGAGTTGTTCTAGCCATTGAAGTTCGACTGTATTTCATTTCAATATATTTACAGGTATCCGGGTGTTTACTCGGCACCACATCGGCAGTTCTACGGGAATCACTGCGGCCCTGCTCTAGCTCTTATGACTGTTTTGAGGGGGAATGCTGTAGAGAGAGGGATGGAAAAATTGCGATAGCAGATCCTGAGAGTTGGCTTTTCAGTAAGTATAAGCGAACTTCACTGGAAACCATCACGAAAACACGCCTATATAATTTGAACACATTGAATCCCACTTTTATATTGTAAAACTGGGGCTTACAGGGGGGTAAACCTTATTTTTCTTATTTCTGCTCTGAAATATAGTTTGTGGGTACTCGTTAGAACCGTCTCGATGAGGCGGTTCTCATAATTTTCCATCCTAAACCTTTAGCTTTTTCGGCGAAAAATTTACAATGTATTTGAATAGTCGTGTTTTCTTTAGTTCGAGACGAGGGGTTGTTTGAGCCATTATAGGCATAATAAAAATAATTTATATAAAACGGAGTGACTATTGACAGTCGTCTGGTAATAGCCAAAATAAGTTAAAATGGCTAGTGTCAGTCGACTGGCAAAAGTCAAGATACGTTAAAATGGCTAGTGCCAGTCGACTGTCAATAGCAATTTTAACGTGTTTTGGCTATTACCAGTTGTCTGTCATTAAGGAATTTTAACGTGTTTTGGCTATTGCCAGTGGACTGGCAATAGACCTTTCCATTTATACATATAAGGTTAACCGGAACAATGCGCAATCTTTCTCCAGAAATTGACAATTCAGGGGTTGGGAGAGAATCACCGAAGACAATATTTCAGGAATAATGCTGGGGGACCCGATGGGAATAGAGCCTGTGGCACTCTGATCACCAGCCAGACGCGCACCTGACCATGCCACCGAGACCGATCCGTTCAATACATACATGTAGTCTACAAATTTAGATAGAAAGTCCCTTGTAGTCCCCTCTAATGACGTTAGCCCCCGCCCATCTGGGCTTGGAAAAATAGATTGGGCTGCATGATGATTCAACGCCGAGCTGATACCGACCGTACATGAGAACTGGTAAACCGCTTAGAAGGTCTAAGCCTTCCCAGGAAAAGTGGTGCGAGTCGGACCGTCCTGCATATAAACCCTATTGGTTTGTTTGGACCGTAAGGCTTGAGGTGTCACTTCATCTCAGTGTCGGGTAAAAGTCCCACAAAATGGGAAACATGGTCTCCAGAATGACCTAAATAGTATTGACGGGGACGTTAAACCTCAATTCAAACAAAACCGCTTATGTTCCCTTGGGCCCCGTCCACCGGGGCTTGGAGAAATAGATTGGGTAGCATGGTGCTTCCGAGCAGAGCTGAAACAGACATTATTACTTTCCTGGCAAAGCGGTGCGAATCGGATGGTCCCTGCATGTAAACTCTAGTGGTGTCTTTGGTTGGTAGGGCTCGAGATGTTATTTCCTCTTAATGCCGGGTAAAAGTCCCTCAAAATTAGAAGCAGGGTCTCCAAAAAGGCCGAAATAGTGTTGGTGGGTACGTACAACCTCAATTCAAATAAACAAATGTAATTCCCAAAGCTGTAAGCTTTGCTCATACTCATAAATTGTGTGTACTGGTTACAGCCGCCAAATTGAGTCGGTTCTAACGTACATGAATGTTCAAACTAGTACATGTACTAAGAACAAGAAATTGCTGCAATGCATCAGACGGATGAATGTGTTTTCGTGATGGCCAGCCCGTTTGATTTTCTAGTCCATTGGGATCATTGATTTCACTACGGAATTTCGAAAATATTTGGGGGCACCTGATGAGGCCTAATTGGCCGAAACGAGCTAGTCTGACCCAGAAAAAAACACTCCACGGTTTTCAGTTATGTGTTGTATGTAATCTTTGCTTCCAAAAGACTACCACTTTATAGGTCTTTAACATTTTCATCAATTATACATGTCTGCATTGTCATATTCACTGACCAATTGTGATGTATACATGATATAATAATATTCTCAGATTAACCGGGCATATGGCATAGCACGGGACAACATATCCGTACATGACGACATTCGTCATGAGCTCGTTAGTTGTCAAATTATTAAAAGTTTTACAGAGTACATGTACATGTACTTTAACAAAATTCTATACTTAGGTATTTCTGCAGAACATTATGATTCTGGCAGCAACATGTAACAGTTGCCATATTTGCCAAAGAAAAACTTGACAATCAGATATTTTTTGCATTATTTATACCTTTACTCAACTTGTTATTTCCACTATTTTAATTAAAATTGAAAAAAAAAATGTTTACCCGTGTAAACTCCAGATTCCCCTTTAAACATATAAGACCAGAGTGGAAATAATTATTATTATTATTTATTTATTTTTCCAGGTTTTAAGTATACGGGTATTTGTATACCAGGAAATGCGGGCCTAAACGAACCATGTAATTTTAAGTGCGGATGCGCTGAAGGTATGTATCATTACTCTGACAGCCCAGTTATGCGTTAATGTAAACATGAGTGTCCGTGTATCATTGAACTTATTAAACGAGTTGAGGAAAAGGGATAAAATGCGAGGCTTCCCCGAGCATTTTATCCCTTTTCCTCAACGGGTTGATAAATTTAATAATACTTGAGCTTTATAACTTGACATATAAAACGCATTGTATTTACTTTTTTCACAAAAAAGTCAGTTTGTTTGTTTGTATTGGAGTTTAACGGCCCAGTCAACACTATTTAGGTCATTTTTGAGCCGGTCAGTTTACCTATCAACACTTTCCTGGGCAGGCTTATACGTAAGCGGTTAACCAGTACAGTGCACATTCTTTCGCCAGAAACTGACAACTGCCCTTCTTGAATCAGCGGAAGGGAGAGAATAACCGTAGAAAAGATTTCATGATCAATCTCCACGAAAGAATGTTGCCGACCCCGGCGGGAGTCGAACCCGCGTCCTCCTGATCACCAGTCAGACGCGCATCCGACTGAGCCACTGAGGCCGGCGACAAAAAAGTCAGTATTCCGCCCTAAGTAAACGCGACGTTGTTAAGGACGTCGTACATGTAACGTTACGGGACCTATCTAATTAATTTGCATATTTAATATACTAGTGTATTACCGAATACATGGCGTTTCACACTCCCAGACGCGACGTCATATGATAAAAGCATTTTATACCAGTTTGGAATCCCTTTACGGGCCGTTCGGAAACAAGGCTTCGCCCATACAAGTGAAGTATTATTACTAATGAATAACACAAATTTGCAATTTATTATTTAACCCTGCATGTATTCCTTTCAATAAGTCTGATCATCGTGCACATGCAGACGTGTACGTAATTTGCGTTGTGGCGGATTCGAAAGCACCTACCACTATTTCTTTTGTATGGCATAACCTCAAAGCTACTAGAAACAGATACATTCTACATAATCTTCACGAATACTCAACTAATGATCTCTTACAACCTAACTGAACACGATTATCACTATTTCTACAGGTACAGGAATATTTTATGACAACTGGGGTCAGTTTCATCAAAGCATTTGCGACGTATTTTCGTCTTAAAAAGATCGGACAAAAATCCTGTTTCATCAAATGCTCACAATCTGCGATGTTCGCACATTTTGTCGTATTTCTGAGATGAATATTTAGACGTCGCACATTGAAAGTTTCGTCTTATCACAGCCATAGCTGAAGAAGATGACGCGCGGCATAGGTTAAATTGTTAAAAGGATGGTACGCAATATTTCATTTTGTTTATACCTTCGCAGATAACGCCCATAACTTATTCAAGCCCATGCAATAAAGATCCCTCGAAACTAGCCCCCCCCCCCCCCCCCTTGTTATAATCTTTAGGTTTTGGTTGGGGGTTTCTTAGTGTTTTTTTTTTTTCTTTGAAAAATTGAGATTGAGGGTACTCGTTAGAAGCGCATCGTTGTGGTTGTGCTTACGAGTACATTTACCCACAATCTATATTTCATTGTATAACCTAGATTTGACAATCGCTTTCGCCCATCGGGTTTGGCCTGCATAGTGCTTCCGCGCAGAGCTGAAACTGACCAACATTACGAAAACATGCCCATACAAATAAATTGTAACCTCTATGGCCGAAAAAAAATTCAGATAAAAATTGTGATATGTTTCTTATTTCTGCTCATTCGAGACGTGATAACGAGTAGCTTAGAGGCGGTAATGGTTTTTGCATTATCCAAATACCCACGACCTATACTTTAGAGCAGAAATAAGAAAAATAAAGTTTACCCCTGTAAACCCCAGTTTTACTATATAAAAGTGGGGTTCAAGGGGTTGGAAATTATACAGGCGTGATTTTCTGATGATTTGATAACTTGTATGCCGTTTAGAATGTAACAGCCTAGCCAAGATAAGCGGTGCGAGTGGGACCGCTCCTTAAACCCTAGCGGTTTCTTTGGTCGATGGGGCTTAAGATGACATTCCATCTCAAGGTCCGGGTAAAAGCCCCACAAAATCAGAAGTAGCGTCTCCAAAATGACCTATATACATGTACCAACAGTTGACGGGGGCTTAACAGCAAAATAACCGACGAGACGACCCACAATCTGCGATTAGGCTTGTGATTAAACGAAGACTCAGTGTACCTAAAATCGACACATCGAACTAGAATTATCAAATTGAATACGACACAGATGCCTCCGCCCGGGGACCATCCTCACCAATGAAATAAATAAATAAATAAATAAATAAATAAATAAAATAAAGACAGCATTTCTAGCTTGGAAAACTGTTCCTGAGGATATCGGCGTAGGTGGGGGTAATTTCGTTTGAATCTTGGAAAATGTGTGTATCACCATACCAAATATGAACCAAATCCATAAAAATAAATTACTAAATCTGTGACATTGTCCTTGAGTTTTGGTTTTAAGGCTTCTTTTATTTCGAGCCTATCATTAATCAGATGTGGGAGAAAACTAACCGGTGTAGCCGGAGAAACGACCTGTATCTTTCATCATACCAAATACGAACTAAATCCATGATATGGATAGGGAAATATGAGCTCTTATTTAAAGGTTGACATTAAAATATTCTGAGTCCGGGACCTTGACCTTGAGGTCATGGGCATTGGCGCGGGTATGCTGAATAAACCTTTTAATGAGTATCGATCACCGTACTAAATATGAACCAAATCCATTATTTGGTTTTAAAAATTATAAGCTCTTAAGTAATTTCTATATTTAAAGTTTTCTAATATGCCTTGACCTAGATGTTATAGGTATGGGCAAGTGTATTGCTGAATAAACCTTTTGACCCATACCTATCGACACATTCCCATCATATGGTCTGGAAAATATGAGCTCATAAATGTTTAGGGTCTTTCTGGTACAATGTCTTAACCTGAGGTCAAAGGATCACGTACGTACACCCCATACGGAAGGACGTACGTACAGAGGACCCGCGTTATAACGACATTCGTTCGAACGGCAAACTTCGTTATAACGACAATTGCAATGGAATAAATTCTTAGCTTAAGGTTAAGCCTCGATTCCGCGCGGCTTGGGCTTCTCTTGCGTTGGAAATACCCAAATCGAATCCATTGTCATGAAAGAGTATTGTAATTTGATACTCCAAGAAACGAATGCTATATATCGAGGCGATTCTAACAAATGTCTATAACATTTGTTTCTTGGAGCAATGATGTGGAAAAAACCTTTTATAAGCTATCATACTCCTGACTGGGATTCTTTATAACGAGAAATTCATTATAACGGCACAATAATAGGGAACAAATACTGTCGTTATAACGCGGGTCCTCTGTACATGTGTGTACACTGGTATGTACGAAAAGCTTCACGGCATAATGCAGATGGCACGTGTGGGGGTGGGGGTCATAGTCTTGCGTACTTTCATTTCGTCTATGTTTTGCAGGCGATTGTATAAGTGTGTATACATATATGTAGCTACAGAATTTCGTTTCAAGTCAGGTTCTTTGTAATTTAAAATCAGTCATGTTGTAGAATCTATGTTTTTCATTGAAAGCAAAATCCGCTGGACGGCCTGACAGACGGCAATCAATGAATAAAAAATGTTCTAAGGCCATTGCCAACAACAAACCGGAGCTGAAAACTGGCATACGTTATACACGAAAACTTTCAGAGGCTTTTGATTTGTTTGTCTGATTTGAGATTTAACGTCCCCGTCAACACTGTAATGTTCATTTTGGAGACGTCGTTTCCAATTTTGTGGGACTATTAACCGACATTGAGATGAAATGACATCTCAAGCTCTGCCCCAATGAAACCAATAGGGTTTATAAGCATGGAAGGGCCGACTCGCACCGCATTGCCTGGGCAGGCTTAGTTGCCTGATTGGCCGAAACTAGCTAGTCTAGCCCAGAAAACATGGGCACTCCATATTTTCCAGTTTTGTGTATTTATTGCTTCCAAATGATAATCCTTTTATAGAACATATTTGGTTTTGGTTTTACGGCCCTTTCAAGATTATTTCACCCATATCGAGCCGATCGTTAATCAGAGGTGGACGAAAACCGGAGTACCAGGAGAAAAACCACCTGACCTTCCGTTGCAGAACATGGCGTCTCACATATGACCCGAGCCAGGCTCGAACCACAGCGGTGAGAGACCTAATGATCAAGAGTCAGCGCTCTTAACCACTAGACCACGGAGGCCCGTTTAGAACATATTTGACGTCACTACAGCTGATGTGTGAGAATGTGTGGCGGTCGCAAAAAGTCTCCCTGCCCAAAATCATAGTGTAGTTCATATTTTCTTGTGCTTTGGGATCATTGATTCCATTGCGGGATTTTGAAAATATTTTGCGGGTCACTGATGAGGCTTAATTGTCCGGAACTAGCAAGTCTGGTGCAGGAAACATGGACACTCCATATTTTCCAGTTATGTGGTGTATTCCTTGCTTCCAAAGGATAACCCTTTTATAGAACATATTAGATCCTCGAAGCGGTTTACCAGTACTCGTGTGCGGGTCGGTTACAGCTCTGCGTGGAAGCATCATGCAGCCCATGTATTTCACGTTACGTTATATGCGGCGTATTTAAGAAATGAAATTTATTTTTCTGCAGTTCATGGAAGTATGAACACAGTGGGTCGCGTGCAAAGTAAGTGAATCCCGAAGGGATTCATGTAAACTTTGCTAGCAACCCACTGTCGTTCATACTTTCATGAAAAACAGAAAAAATAAGTTTATTTTTTATATTTTCATTATTTGCCCCTCATCACTTGGCGAAAAAATGCTTGTAGGGCAAACTTTTAAAGCTAAAAAAAAATTACACGCTGTTTTTCTACAAAGAGCGGAGCAGCGTTGACGTCATCAACGCCCGTAGAGAACAGTGGTTTAGCATGACGTCACTTAACGTCACTGAAAATCATGTGATTCGATGCGTTCATGGAAGTATGAACGTAATTGTTTTCTATAGGTTTACATTAGACTTTACACTGGAAATGTTAATATTTGTTAAACAACGTCATGCATTGACCTTTTGTGTTAAAATCGTGCGTAAACTGTGTTTTAAGTTCATAAGATAAATTGAATCTTGTATTCATGTCCTTGCATTACTGGATTTATTAAGGTAATAAAATGCTCAGCGAGGTCTCACCGTGATGTCCTTCCTATTCCTCAACTAATATTATAAACTCAATGATATACGTGTTCGTGAAAGGTTCATAATAACGTTAAATCAACGCTTATCTGACGTCACGACGTCCACAAACAGCCCAACTCGCCAGTGGTAAAGAGGGAAGGGGTCCAGACAATTAACATCTGTATCTTACGACAATGAAATGGCAACACAAGTTTGAAACAAGATAGAATAAACGATGATTCGACTGAATATTCATGTAGGTCCACAGGAACAATAATTTTAAAGCGTGTAATCTACCTTACACGGCTATTTAAAGACTGCACGTGATCACGCATGTGACAATTAGTGGCCCTGTTTAAGCGCATATTCAAAATTACGACTTATTTTAGTGAAACGCAAATTTAGCTCGTACGAACACTTTGCGATGTTTTGATGAAACTGACGTACGCAGTTCTTTAAAAAGTGCGCACGAGCAATTCAACATTAATCGTACGATGTTTATTGATGAAACTGGCCTCTGGACGTATTAAATCTACATCCTAATCACCCAACGCTTTCTCAAATGTTTCTCTCTCTCTCTCTCTCTCTCTCTCTCTCTCTCTCTCTCTCTCTCTCTCTCTCTCTCTCTCTCTCTCTCTCTCTCTCTCTCTCTGTTATATTTTTGGCAATCATGGATGCTTTACCTTCTTCGACGTCCCCCGCCCATAGGGGCTTGAAGAAATATATGGGCTGCATGGTGCTTCCACGCAGAGCTGAATCCGGCCCGCACACTAGTACTGGTAAACCGCTTAGAGGATCTAAGCCTGTCCAGGAACCGCAGTGCCAGGCGGACCGTCCATGCTAATAAACCCTATTGGTTTCATTGGGTGACAGGGCTTGAGATGTCATTTCATCTCAATGTCGGGTAAAAGTCCCACAAAATTTGAAGCAACGTCTCCAAAATGACATTTACAGTGTTGACGGGGACGTTAAACCTAAAATCAAACAAACAAAACAAAATTATCTTCTTTGATTTTGCCATTCATATCACTGTAGTTATTAAGGCGTAACTATGCCAAATTTAGTGACACAGAGACCTTTCTGATATTTAATCTTCATAATTGTGTCTCTACCCCAAAGTTCTGAAACCGAGACGGATGATGGACAAGACCCGGCTCCATGCACACACCGACCAACGTAGCTCATGAGACAGGTTAACCGGAGGCACCAGGCAAGAGACGCCTACCCTAGGGCTTATAGGCGTCCCCCACCGAGCCAACATCAGCAAACATGGTCCACACTCCACGGAAGTCCCGGGCATCTGAAAGGAGATGTCCAAAGTAGCGAGACTTGCAATATATAAAATATAACAAAAAGTGGCAACCAAATCCTCTAAGACACATGTCATACCTGACAAGTCAGTCTTAGTTTTAGAAAAAAAAAAGAATTTTATACTGCAAAATGTTAAGATATAATATAGTTATTTAATATAGCATATATCTTGACTATAGACGATGACTTCCATATTAGCGCCTCACTTACTGTCAAACCTGTTTACCCTTGTGTATATAAGTACGTGTACTTTTTTTTTCAAATCCAATCAATAATATTTAAACAGAAGCCAAACTACATCATACCGAGTCTCTCTTCATATCTGTAGAACGGGCTTTTTTCAAAATATTTCTTGTTATTTTCCCGTTTCTATATCAAACCATTACGAAAACACGCCTATACAAATAAAGTGTAAACTTTATCGGCGAAAAAAAAACGAATTTTTTAAGATGAAAAATCGTTATATTTTTCTTATTTCTGCTCAAAGTATAGATTGTGGGTATTCGTTAGAACCGCCCTATCGAGGCGGTTCTAACGAGTACCCACAATCTATATTTTAGAGCAGAAATAAGAAAAATAAGGTTTACCCTTTTAAACCCCAGTTTTTCTATATAAAAGTGGGGTTCAAGGGGGGTCAAAATTATATAGGCGTGTTTTAGTAATGATATATTAAGGGTGTGCCTTAGGACAGTGAGGCGTTCCTAACGAATACCAACAATATAGGTTTTAATTGTTTGTATTGGTTAGAACCGCCTCAGTAAGGCGATCTTAACGAATATCTGCAATCTATGTTTCTGTAACGAAAATAAAATACCATAAATGTTACCTATACGCCTATAAACCCAGTTTTCTCTATGTAAAGTTGGTCACGTTTTTGTTGGGATGTTCATTTTACGGACCTGTAAACGTGACGGAAACAATACCTTTTTCAGGGCTCACATGCTATCGACAGACTACCGGAGTATGTTGTCAACCTAGGCGATGCTGGACAAAAGAAGCGGCTGAAAATGACAGAAATAAATTTCTTAACTGTTTTCTTGATAAGGAGAAGAAAATTCCTTGTCCATTGCCTATGTAAAAAGCATTAAAATTTACAACGTCTGAAGGATTTTGTTCTACTGGCCACGTAAAATCGATTCAAGCCCCCCCCCCCCCCCCCCCCCAGTGGAATTCGTTTCACTGACCGTTCTGCCGTTCTGAGGTTCTTCTGTCGCGGTTTATTTTTTATGGTTTGTCTTTGAGTGTTTTAGTGTGTGTATCGCTTATATTATTTTGTTTTGCACAGCCAATTGGCCATTTTGTGGGAGAGTAACTGTCCTTTTAGCTTTCTGCTATTGATGGTTCCATTAAGGTCTTGTTGTTTCATGTTTCTTTCCCTTCGGTGTCTCTGGTGGGAGCTGTAGCTTAATTGTATCGATTTCTGATCATTGCCTTCACTTCTATTCTTCAATGGCTAGAACACTTTCCGGGCAATGGTAAGTCGTTCAAGGTAGGGACAGTTCACATTGATATTTTAAATCGGTATATAGCGCCCGGTCAGTGGCATAGTGGGGATGACTTAGGGATCTATTTTCGATCACATTACGAAAACACGCCTATATAAATACATTGTAAATTTTACCGCCGAAAAAAAATGAAAAGTTTAAGATGAAAATTGGTGATATTTTTGTTACATGTATATCTGCTCAAAATATATAGATTGTGGGTACACGTTAGAACCGCCTCATCGAGGCGGTTGTAACGAGAACCCACAATCTATTTTTTTAGAGCAGAAATAAGAAAAATAAGGTTTACCCCTGTAATCCTATTTTTACTATATAAAAGAGGGGTTCAAGGGGTCAGAATTATATAGGCGTGTTTTTGTGATGTGTGTGTGTGTGTGTTTGAATTCGGGTTTAACGTCGCTTTCAACAATATTTCAGTCATATCACGACGGTGTCTGGTTGCGACAGGGAGCCCAATGCTCACTTTTATAGTGCTGCCTCACTGAAGTATCATGTCCCAGACACATTACATGATACCACACCCAGTCACATTATCCTGACACTGGGTCGACCAGTCCTAGCTCTACCCCGTAAATCTGAGTGCCAAGCGAGGAGCAGCTAGTACCATTTTTAACGACTTTGGTATGTCGCGGCCCGGGATCGAACCCGTGACCTCCCGTTCCCCGGAGCGGACACTCTACCAACTAAGCTATCGGGGCCGGTATGTTTTTGTGATGACACCCGTGCATTACGATAACACACCCGTGCGACATATTGCATTTGTTCTTATCTCCAAATTGGCTGTTTTCTGATGAAAATCCATGATGTTTTTTTCTTATTTATACTTCAAACATAGGAGCAGAAATAAGAAAAAATAATGTGTTTTCCGTAAACCCCAGTTTTCTCTACTTAAAGTTTCGTTTATGGGTGTGTGTGTGTGGGGGGGGGGGTCATTTCATGGACTGGTTCGCGTGATGGTACGTTGTGTACATGTAGTGATTAGAATTACGTCAGTGATACTATTCCTATGTTTGTTTTATTTGGAGTTTAACGGCCTAGTCAACTCAATTTTAGGTCATTTTTGAGCCGGTCAGTTTATCTATCCACACTTTCCCTGAGCAGGCCTATACGTTAGCGGTAAACCAGTACAGTGCACATTCAGAAATTGACAACAGCCCTACTTAAATCCGTAGAAAGGAATTTCATGATCAATCTCCAAGAAAGAATATTTCCGAGCCCGATCCCCGGTAGGTATCGAACCAGCGTCCTCCTGAGCACCAGTCAGACGCGCATCCGACTGGATCTACCTAGGCCGGCACACGATTCGTATGATTGCATATAACATATATTTTCAAGATGAGTAACAGCTCTCGAAGTAACCAAGAATATACTGATGTTTAGAGTTACGGTAAAATCTTCCTGTAAGGACTTAAGGAGTTCGAATTATCCGAGATACATTACGAAAACACGCCTTTTCAAATATAGTGACAATTTTACCACCAAAAAATGGAAATTTTCAGATAAAAAAATTATGATATTTTTCTTATTTCTTTTCAAAATATAGATTGTGGGCAATCGTTAGAACCGCCTCGACTGGTACATACATCCTATGTTCTTGAGCATAAATAAGAAAAATAATATACACCCCTGCAAACCAGAGTTTAACTATTATATAAAATGGTGTTTAAGGGAGTCAAAATTATAAAAGTGTGTTTTCGTAATGAACAAGTTGGAGGTATTAAGATGTGTCACTGGCCTTTTAGGGTTTCATAGACTAACGGAATAATACGCATTTAACGAGCAAATACAGTAAAATTCCGCTTTTAAAACCACCTAAAATTCAGGCTAAATCTGCCTTTAAAAGCTTATTGAGAAAATTTCAGTTATTCTGTCTTTGTGTTTTCCGCACCCATTGCCTCCCTATAAGAGACCGCATTTTGGACTTTTCTTAATAACCACTTTTTAACAGTCCCAAAGATGGTTTTAATATAGGTATTTTACTGTAATCACAAGCATTTTCAAAGTTTTATTTTTACTCATTACATCGTATCACCTTCAGATGTCATTACGATAACACACCCGTCCGACATAGTGCATTTTTAACATACCTAAAATGGCTACTTTTCTGAGGAAAATCTGTGATATTTTTCTTATAAATGCTCAAAACATAGGTTGTCGGTGCTCGTTAGAACCGCCTCATTGAGGCGGTTCTAACGAGTACCCACAACCTATGTCTTGCAGCAGAAATAAGGAAAATAATGTATACCCCCCTAAACCCCAGTTTTCCCTATATAAAGTGGGGTTTAGGGGGTCTTCATTTCACGGACTTGTTCACGTGATGGAAGCTGGACATGAATTAAAACAAAAACATCTCAAACAATTTAATTGTTCATTTTCATTTTTGGCACCATAACAAGTCACAGTTTGTGCTCTTTTGTAACAATGGATTGTTGTTATTTGAGAGGGTAACATATTTAGCAATAACAAGCTAATATTCCATGAGACCATCTAATATGCATAATATTTACATGAAGATATACTTATTACAAAACACACACACATATGCCCAAACTTGCTCAACATAACATTACGAGACATTGTTCATTTTACATCTCAAAAATGGCTACCTTTCTAGTGAAAACCCGTGAGATTTTTCTCATTTATACTGCAAACACAGGTTGCGGGTGCTCGTTCGAACCGCCTCATGTCTTGGACCAGGCACAAGAAAATAATGTATACCCCTGTAGACCCCAGTTTTCTCTATATGTAAAGCGGGGTAAGTGGGATGTTCATTTCACGGACTTGTCAATGTGAGGTAATAAAGAAATACAAAAATACACATCATAAATAAAGACAGAAATATCAGCTTCAACTTCCTTCATCCACTTAATGCAGTTTCTGTGGAAACTGTCGGATGTGTGTCTGACTGGTTATCAGAAGGACGCGGGTTCGATACCTGCCGGCGTCGGCAATATTCTTTCGTGGAGATTGATCATGAAATCTTTTCTACGGTCATTCTCTCCCATCCGCTGATTCAAGAAGGGCAGTTGTCAGTTTCTGGTGAAAGAATGTGCACTGTACTGGATAACCGCTTACATATAAATCTGTCCAGGAAAAGTGTGGATTGGTAAACTGATCGGTTTAAAATGACCTAAAACAGTGTTGACTTGGCCGTTAAACTCCACAACAAACAAACAAATCTATGGAAACTGTCAAGTGATCCTACAATTAAGAGTATGTCTGGTAAACTGTTCCACACCACTGGAGGTAAATTTTTCCACACCACTGGACCAGAGTAAAGTATAGGTCTGCTTAAAATTAATCTTTGTGGCCTTGGAATTAAAAAAATTCTGGTACTTGTGGACCTTAGAGACTGAAGAGTATTATTGGATGGTCTTAAATGAACCATTTGATTTATATACTGGGGTGCCAAAGCATTTTTAGGCTTTGTACATTATCTTTGCTTTTCTGAGAAAAATGCGTCCATATACATGTATATGTAAATTTCATATCTTCCATCACATTAGGTATATTATCAATTTGATAATTAAGAAATATTTTGCATGCTCTTTTCTGTACCAAAATGGGGGGCGGTTCTAATGAGTTCCCACAATCTACGTCTCGGAATAAAAATTGGAAAAATATTGTCCCCCGTCCCCAATGTAAACCCCAGATGTCTCTATATACCGTAGGGTGCACAGGTGTGTTTGTTACACGAACTTGTTAACGTGATGCAGTCAAACATATATTTTGGAACGTTTCAAATACACGAAATGTCTGAATGAATTTCTTGTGTTGTTTAATTCTTGGCGGGTCCTCTTGGCGCATTTCTGTTGATTTTCCACTTTTGTTTCAAGGTGCCTGTGCATTCCGCTAATAACAAACGTTTCCCGTCCGATGATATTTGAACACATTTTTCGTACAGAATACTGAATAATGTGCCATCCTGCAATGATAATATAAGAGTAAAGTAGCCACGACAAGCCACAAACGTGTCTTTGGATCATTACGTCAACCTGTCTATGTAATGCATATCCTTGTTAATCTCAATTTGTATAGACAAAAGAGGCGTTTAAATCTCGAGGGAGGATTGTTGCCACGTAAGATTGATTTAACCCCCCCACCCCCACCCCCCACCCCCCCCCCCCCCCCCACACACACACACACAAACCCACACACGTGATTTTTTACTGACCGTTCCTAGGCGGTTCTTCTGTCGCAGTTTATTTTCGATCGTCTTTGCATGTATAAACATATTTTATCTTTTTATTTTGGATAGCCATTTGGCCACATTTTGTGTAAGTGTCCTTTTGGCTATCCGCTAGTGATGTTTCCATCAGGATTTAGTAAATTTGGGTTGGTGTTTCTTTCCCTTGTGTGGGAAAGAAGATGGGAGATGTGGGGTAGTTGTATCGATTCCTGATCATTGTCTTCACTTTAATTTTTATAACTGTAGGGTATTCATTATACTCTTTCTCAAATTATACATAAGAACGGCCTCAACGAGGCGGTTCTAATAAGCACCCTCAATATATATTTGTAACAGACACAATAAACATTTCACAGATTTACATTCAGAAAATGTTATTTTTGGATATATTAAAGAATGTACTATGCCCGACTGGTATGTTATCCCGTCTATGTGCGCTCACATTCAAGGCTAATGTAAAACTGCTTACTCACGCAGCCAGAACAAGATATTCGGTGTCTGATCAAATGCTATTGAATCAACGGACGTTCATTTGGTTGACTAAGTGGACTGTTCGCTTATGTCTGAAAACCATTTTCATCAACCACGGCTACCAAATATCTTGCTTTTCGTGATCCGTGTAACATATAACACTTGTAAAACATGCTGTGTCAAGACTAATACCAGTATTCTCTACAACTGCATTTCTGACAATCTTGCTGTAAGTTCCACTTCAAATAGAGAAAAATCGGATTTTTCAATGGTTTGTATAGTAATTGCATTATTTGTGCAAAATAAAATTGAAAAAAAAAAAATAAATAAAATGGGGATCTGGTTTGACCGCCGCAAGGAAGCGGATCTAGTGAGCACCAACAATCATCTTGCAGTGTTTTAAAGAAAAAAGTTCACTATATTTATTGTAGTGCAGTATAGTTTAGTGTAGTATATTGCAGTTAAGTACAGTGCAGTCTTGTAAAGTGTTGTGCCTCACCGCTTTGCGCAATTCAGAACAGCACAACCCAGCACGCTATACATGGGGCCCCGTCAAGCGATTTTGGTACTTATCGCCCATGCGAGCTGCGAAGGTTCAGGCGAGCCTGCGCATCCGCGCAGTCTCGCCAGAACCTTCGCTGCTCGCTCATACCAGCAGTGAATCAAGAGGAACCTTCAGACAGAAAGCCATATCCCTGGCCCCTCTGAATGGCTGTGTATGCGCAGTTAAAATTTGACATGACAGAATGGTCGAAGACACAAATTCGCTTGGCGGGGCTCACATGTATATAGCGTAAAGATCAAACAGATCAAGCGGTCATTACTTAAACGGACATTTCGATCTGATGGATTTATCTACCCTGCAGAAATGTAAAATGTCATTGTCAGGAATGTTAACGATTTTATCGGACATACATGTGGGTGTGTTATCCTGTTGCGAAAAAAAAACCCATATCTTCTTTATTTGTCTAGCGAATTTGTAGAATGGTTATCCATTTCATACGGGAACTGACAAACAGAACAATCCCAGATCATAGGCCTCAGTTGAGGCGTTTGTATAGCGCCATCACTGTTTGCGAAACATATGTTTGTTCCAAGACATAGGTTGTAGGTACTCGTTAGAACCGCATCATTAACCACCTCTGCTTGTAGTATTGATAAAAAAAATCTCACAAGTTTTCATCAGAAAAAGTTACCAATTTGGAAACATGAAAGAATGCACTATGTCATACGGGTGTGGTATCGTAATGGAAAATGTGTTTTCTTACCGCTCGGTATCTGAACTCCTGATCTCCTTTTTGGTTGTGGCATTTGCACGTTTTTATAATGTGACCATCACTACACCAACAGGCCATGTCACGAAGTATTTGGCTGTCCTTTGTTAGCTGCCAGATCTGAAATGATATACATATATAGGCCCCTATACACGATTCCTTTTTCAAAATGGCATTCAAGTCACAACGTGTACGCGAGCTTTGCTTGTTTGCCAGGACACCACATGTCGTTTTGGCATAAATAGTCTAATATGCAAAATGTATTATGTTACCCGTATTTGTCATATGTCATTTACTACAAAATACTTTTTTTAATATGCGATACGACGGTGGAATCTGTGCGCGTATCAAGTTTGCTGAGGCGTCAGCACGTGATGCCGTATCACATGCCCATATCAAACCCCAAGATCCATGTCACACACCTTTTATTATACATGTACCTCTGCCGTAACAATGTCTGGAACACTCGGCTACCTCAATTTTGCTCTGCTTGGAAGCATCATGCAGCCTAATCTATATCTCGAAGACCCGATGGGCGTGGACTCAGATCAGCTAATGCATTCGCGCATTCTGATCAGTTTTTACTGATCGGATGACATCACGTGAACGGGTCCGAGAAATGCCCCCCCCCCCTCCAACAAACTTGATACAGAGATAACTGGGGTTTACGGGGGTATACATTTTTTTCTTATTTCTACTCCAAGACATAGGTTGTGGGTACTCGTTAGAACCGACTCAATGAGGCGGTTCTAACGAGCACCCACAACCTATGTTTTTAGAATGAATCAGAAAAATATCATGGATTTTCAATACAAAAGTAGCCACTTTGTAGATGAGAAAAAAATGTACTATGTCGCACGGGTGTGTTATCGTTATGGCTTTCTACGCGTAAACAAAGGGAGATAAGCGTAAGTAAATATGATACTGATAAGAATACAGGTTGACCCGCGTCTTTGTCTTTGTGGAGTTATAAAATAATGCTTTATCTTCCTTATTCTTTCTCGAAAAAAAAATAGATTGTGCGTATTTATTATGATCGCCATAATGAGGCGGTTGTTTTGTTTGTTTTGGAGTTTTACGACCCAGTCAACACTATTTAGGTCATTTTTGAGCCGGTCAGTTTACCTATCAACACTTTCCTGGGCAGGCTTATACGTAAGCGGTTAACCAGTACAGTGCACATTCTTTCGCCAGAAACTGACAACTGCCCTTCTTGAATCAGCGGAAGGGAGAGAATGACCGTAGCAAAGATTTCATTATCAATCTCCACGTAAGAATGTTGCCGACCCCGGCGGGAGTCGAACCCGCGTCCTCCTGATCACCAGTCAGACGCGCATCCGACTGAGCCACCGAGGCCGGCATGAGGCGGTAGTATTTAGCATCCATAATCTATGATTGAAGCCGAAATAAGGTTCATATCGCAAATTTTTATCGACTAAATATCAGGATTTCATAACGATACAAGAATATCGATGAAACCGATGGATGCTCCCCGAAGGTGCAATAGTCGGAACAGGAAACATTGCCCTAATTAAAGAGCGGTAAAGTTGAACTTGCTCGAGATATTATTATACCCAACATTTGTGTGAAGCTATATTAAAATCCATCAGCAAATGACGACGCTAGAACGATAACAAAGTTTTTTTTTCTAAAAATAGCCGCATTGACCTTGACCTTGAGCCCCGGACGCTGAAAGTCAAACTTGTTCGAGAAATTATCATACTCAACATTTGTCTGAAATTATATTAAAATCCATTAATAAATGTAGGCACTAGAGCGAAAACAATGTGTTTTTTTTTTTCTAAAATTAGCCACAGTGACCTTGACCTTGAGCCCAGGACCCTGAAAGTCGAACATGTGAAGCTATATTAAAATCCATCAGCGAATGACGACACTAGAGCGATGACAAAGTTTTTTTTTCTAAAAATAGCTGCAGTGACCTTGACCTTGAGCCCAGGACCCTGAAAGTCAAACTTGCTCGAGATTATAAGAATCTTATATGGGTGTGAGGAGTGGATTGAAAAATCCGTCCCGAGGGACACTGTCCGGCATCACGAGGCTTGCCGAGTGATGCCGGGCAGTAATCCCAAGGGACGGATTTTTCTATCCACCCCTCACACCCATATTGGATTCTTTTTCTTGCATACCTTCCATTTCTATTGCGATTTTTTAATGCTGCTGTCACTTCAGTTACCGACGTCCGCCATTTTGTGATGACACAACAGGAATATTTAGTGACGTCACGCATGACGACGCCGCGCATGAGGTTGTAATCAACCAATGCATTTATCAAACACTCGAATATATTCGATTTGGGGTCGGAACACCAGGGTCAGAACGTAAATTTCTATCCCAGGGTAAAATCACGGATTTCCTTGTCTTGTGTGCAAGAAATTATCATACCCAACATTTGTGTGAAATTTTATTAAAATCCATCAATTAATGTAGGCACTAGAGCGATGACAAAGTTTTTTTTTAAATAGCCAAAGTGACCTTTACCTTCAGCCAAGGAGCCTGAAAGTCGAACTTGCTCGAGATATTATTATACCTAACATTTGTGTGAAGTTATATTAAAATCCACCAGCAAATGACAACGCTAGAGCGATGACAATGTTTTTCTAAAAATAGCGCAGTGACCTTGAACTTGAGTCCCGGACCCTGAAAGTCAAACTTGCTCGAAATATTATTATACCCAACATTTGTGTGACATTATTTTAAAATCCATCAATAAATGTAGGCACTACAGCGATTGCAATGTTGTTTTTTTTTCTTAAAATAACCACAGTGACCTTGACCTTGACCCCAGGATCCTGAAAGTTGTACTTGCTCAAGATATTATTATACCCAACATTTGTGTAAAGATATATTAAAATCCATCGGCAAATGACGACGCTAGCGCGATGACAAAGTTTTTTTTTCTTCTAAAAATAGCCGCAGTGACCTTGACCTTGAGCCCAGGACCCTGAAAGTTGAACTTGCTCGAGATATTATCTTACTCAACATTTTTGTGAAGTTCTATTAAAATCCATCAGCAAATGACGACGCTAGAGCGATGACAAAGTTTTTTCTAAAAATAGCCGCAGTGACCTTGACCTTGAGTCCAGGACCAGGACCCTGAAACTTGCTCGAGCTATTATCATACCCAACATTTGTGTGAAGTTATATTAAAATCCATTAATAAATGTAGGCACCAGAGTGATGACAAAGTTTTTCTAAAAATAGCCACAGTGACCTTACAATGCAGCTTTAAACAAAGTACCATAACTCTGTGACAACTCATCTAACCAGATAGCACGGATAATATGCGCATCCCCAATTGCTGCTTAAGATTCCAATGGAGTTTCGTTGAATTTCTGCAAGTAGTTGCTGAGAATTCGCGTTGACACGAACAGTACCCTATATATTCATGCAAAATTCATCAAAGGGCAATAACTGTTGGAAAAGTCATCGAACCAAAACACGCAGGTGAATGCGCATCCACCTTCGATACTTAATATTCCCATGAAGTTTCACTGAAATCCGACCAGTAGCTTCTGAGAATTCGCGTGGACAAGCGCGGGACGGACGAAACGGCGACTATATGCTCCCCCGAAATTCTTCGGGCAGCATAATAAACACACCCGTGCGATATAGTGCATTTTTTTACATCTTCAAGATGGCTACTTTTCCTATTAAATTTGTGATATTTTTCATATCCATACTCCGAATATACGTACGTTGCGGGTGCTCGTTGGAACCGCCTCGAACATACATGTAGGTTGTGGGTGCTCGTTAGAACCGCATCAATGAGGCGGTTCTAACGAGTAACACAGCCTATATGTCTTGGAAGAGAAATAATAATAATAATGTTTACCCCTGTAGACCCTTGTTTCTTCTACATATTGTGTGTTTTAAGGGGGTGTTCATTTCACGGGCTTGTTAGCGTGATGATAAGCACCCACAATCCATGTTTGAAGCCAAAATAATGATCATAGTGCAAATCATCATGGTAGCATGTCTGTGCAACAAATACCCTCTAAACCCCACTTTATATGGAGAAATTGGGGATTACAGGGAAATAATTTTTTCTTTATTTCTTCTCCAATACATAGGTTGTGGTACTCGTTTGAACCACCAAAATGAGGGGTTTCAAATGAGCATCCTCATCATATGTTTGGAGAACCAAAAAAATATCAAAACTTTTCGTCAAATAAAATGTCCATCTTTCAGTTAGGAAAAATGCATTATGCCCCACGGATGTGTGTTATCGTGTTGTTTTATCGAATTAATGTCAGGATTTCGACCATGAAAGAATGCACTACTACCTCGGGTGTGTGATTGTTTTATTATTATTATTATTTATTTTTCTTTGAGGGTTTACGTCCACATAAACACTACGTCATTTTGTAATCCTTGTTTCCGATTCATTACGAATACAAGCCTATACGAATACAGTGTAACCCTTATCGCCGAAACGAATGAAAATTTTGAGATGAAAAATTGTGATATTTTTCTTATTTCTGCTCAAAATATAGATTATGGGTACTCTTTAGAACCGCCTCGATACCGCCTCATCGAGGCGGTTCTAACGAGTACCCACAATCTATATTTTAGAACAGAAATAAGAAAAATAAGGTTTACCCCTGTAAACCCCAGTTTTACTATATAATAGTGGGGTTCAATGGGGTCAAAATTATATAGGCCTGTTTTCGTGATGAAGTGGGACTTGTACCCGACATTGGGATGAAATGGCATCTTAAGTCCAACCGCTCAAAGAAACCGCTAGGGACGATCTGGCTCACATTACTTCGCCCCTTCTAAGCGGTTTACCAGTACGCAAAAGTTCGATCGAGTTCAGCTCCGTGCAAAAGCACCATGCAGCCCAGGCTATTTTTCAAAGCCCCTAAGGCAGGGGCGTCCCGAGTGTGTGATATCTTTATATTTGTATTCCACCGTATTGATCTTAAGACCTGTGTGCGACAACTAAACGGAAACCTTCAAAAGAGTTGAGATTAAGATTGAAAATACTAATTAGAATTATGTAGATAATCCAGGAAAAGTTTAAACTTACCTGATTTGCCCCCTTGAAATGACAGGGAAAAACGACTACAGGCTCTCCAAGCGTCCTTGAATCTGAGGAGGCGCCTGCACACATAGCTTGTTCTGCATTCCGTACCTGTAATATCGTTGTTTATCATTACTGAGCCGCGACGTAGGAAAAGGGTCATTCGGACATTCTTAGGTGTAAAAGCGATTACGTGAGCATTTTTTCAAATACTCTTGCCTTTTTGTGTTTATTATTATGTATTTAAAACCATGAAGACATCCTTTTTACATGCTTAATTGCCAGTGACATGATACTACCCTCTATTTTTTCGCATATTGCTATTATTTTGCAGTGACCAAAAGCAACCGCAAAATCACGTGCAAAAATAAAAAAAAAGTGTATTTGATTTTGTCGCCGAAAGTTGGTTCTTCCTTTGAAGCCATATTTTCTATTCTATCAATACATACTTTGAAGGAAGTTTTTAGTATATTCAACACTTTGTAAGCCTAAAAATACTATACTTCACTTTAACGTCATAATTCTCGAAATCGACGTTAATAACAGTACTTTCATAAAATGTTGAATATCTTGCTTAAAACACGGAGTACCTTAGTAAAATAAAATGTTGTGTGGTTCAAAATCTGGTCTTTTTGGAAATCTAAATATAGCATACCCGTGCAATTTTGTCCGAAGGGACGTTTCCTTGCATCAAGGCTTATATACGTCGCTGCCATTTAGAGAATAACGTCATGTAATAAAGATCATATGACCACACGTGTAATAAGACATGGCTACTGGCGGGTAACGTCATGACGATGTCCACGACAACCCTATGTTTTCTTTCGAACTTATTCAACGATAAGATCCACTTTTAAATCGTTATATGATAAACCGAATCATACACTCGTTGTCATTTCAAATGAAATTTTTGAAACTAGCCAAAGGCTCGTTTCATAAACTTCATATGAAATGACCACGAGTGAAAGATCCTCTATTTCTACATTCACTGCTTATATATACATGCAATTCGTCCGATGAGTGCAAGAAGGGGGTAACTTTATGAAGAAATATAAGCTACATAGCAGCTTCGTGCACTCATGCGTCGGTATATAGTTCATGTAACGGAAGATCGGTCTACGAAATATGTCTGAGGTTTGTTTGTTTTTCTTAGTATAGTGTACGTACTTTGATTGGACATAAATATTGAAGCGCGGCGATAATAGAACCTGGCTATGATTAGACGACAGTCGCGCGCTTATTTCGGCCGTTTTACCTTTGAAAGAAAATACATATCTTAGCATAAAAAGGCAGACTGAAATTCGCGAAACAAAGAAGACCTTTGTGTAAGTTGTACTGCTAGTTAGTCTGACAGCTTATTAATAAAATTATTAATCAATAGGTGATTTATTCCAGGCCAGTGTTCGGCCTCGGCTAGTATACGGACCTCGTTCCTGTAACTGGGCCAAATATACATGTAATATTGCAGTGTTGGTTTCTACTCGACAGTTTCACCGGAGAGTCTTGAAGGGCTTCAATGAAGACGGAACTAACGGTACAAGATTAGTTTTCTCTTTTTTTTTTTTTTTTTTTTTTGTTATTTTTGTTCAAAACTAGGTTGTAGGTATTCACGAACCAATCCCTAAAACACGCCTATATAATTTTGAGTCCCTTGAACCCCACTTTTACACAGCAAAACTGGGGGTTTTACAGGGGAATGTATTATTTTTCTAACTTCTGCTCAAAAACATAGATCGACGGTACTCGTTGGAACCGAGGCGGGTTCCCACAATCTATAAAAGAAAAAAGAAAACTATCAAAAAAATGTATCTGAAAATTTTCATTATTTAGTGGTAAAATTTTCATTATACTTGAATAGGCGTGTTTTCGTAATCTTAGCATTTACTCGAAGAAGAAACAAGAAACTATTCATCAAATGTTATTTTCACACGAAACATGTTTGCTCTAGAGTAATGGAAGATATCAAAGTGTCGCATGGATTCGAAATCGTTGTATTTTTTTTAAATACTTTATTTGAGATTTTTACCTTTCCGGAAGCAATGACGTCACCAGGTACAGTTAGTTCAGGGTAGACATTATTTAGGTACCATCTAAAACTTTTGCACTTAAGTCTTCTGCGAAGTTCTATGCGTTCGCTTACGTCGCCAAAATTTCCCTACAAAATAAAAATCTGCTTGTGGTTTCGGATGCACACAATTCACCATTTAGGTGGTTTTGAATAGCTGTCCCGTCATAGGAACAGGTGCAAAGTTATTGAGTATATATCGTTATTTATTATCTTCAAAGTTCCAGTTTCAAAATCAGAATATGTGATTAGCCATTAAAAAAGAGGAGAATCTAGCAAAGACAATGTTGTTATCTGTAATTGGAGTATAGACAAAAACATAATAAAATTCTACAATAGCGTTATATTTAGTCAATGAGCTCATATCTTGGGATGCCGGAAGTAGTAAAAAATTATCATGCCGGGAAAATTTCAGACAATCAACGCCATATTTGTATTCCTATGTAGCCCAGTTACTGAAAACCTGTCTTCGTGTCTTCAAAGTTTAAAGCCGCAGATGGCCATTTTGTCTCGTTACAACAATATACTCATGTGAAATTGCATCTTTCATGCCGCTAGTTCGGCCCCCGCCCATCGGGGCTTGAAGAAATATATGGGCTGCACGATGCTTCCACGCAGAGCTAAGTCCGACCCGTACTTGTAAACCGCTTAGAGGATCTAAGCCTGCACAGGCAAAGCGGTTCGAGTCGGACCGTCCATGCTTATAAACCCTATTGGTTTCATTGGGCGACAGGGCTTGAGATGTCATTTCATCTCAACGTCGGGTAAAAGTCCCACAAAATTGGAAGCAACGTCTCCAAAATGACCTTTACAGTGTTGACGAGGACGTTAAACCTCAAATCAAACAAACAAAATCATGCCGCTAGTGGTAGCATTTCAAGAGATAGCCTCTAAACACCACTTTATGTGTAGCATTTCATCAGATAGACCTGACCTGGACACCCCTCTAAACACCACTTTATGTCCTACAGAGAAAACTGGGGCTCACAATAAGCCATTTTGTGGGAAAGTGACTGTCCTTTTGGCTTTCCGGTATTGATGTTTCCAATAGCATCTAGTTGTTCCATGTCTGCGTTCCTTTCCCTTTGTTGTCTCTGATGGGAGCTGTGGGTTAATTGTATCGATTTCTGATCATTGACTTTACTTCTATTTTACAGGGGTATACATTATTTTGCTTATTATTGCTCCAAGACATAAGTTGTTGGTATTCGTTAGAACCGCCTCAATGAGGCGGTTCTAACGACCATTAACTACCTATGATTGGAGTTGAAGTAAGAAAAAATAATACAAATTTCCATCTGAAAAGTAGCCATTTTCTATATATGAAATAATTCGCTATGCCATACGGGTATGTTATCGGAATGTCTGGAGACTATCTATGAAATTATTTCTGTCTGCAATACGGGTATGTTATCGTTATTTCTGGAGCCTATCTATGAAACTATTTCTGTCTTTGTAGTCATTGCACTGTTCTAACGAGTAGTCATAATCGAATCCCTTCTGAGGAACATCTAGACAAAATAAAATATACTCTGTCATTCCAAATTTTCTCTATCTAGAACTGGTTATACTAGGACATTCAATACACGGTCTTGTTAAAGGCCGTGGCAAAAAAATTCCCTAGCATCAGGTGGTATTGATGCAAACAAAAAAGATGATTGTTTTGTCTGGTTTAGAGTTTAACCACCCACCTAGCCAATAACAATAAGGTAATATCAAACCAGTCAGTTTACTTAAGGTTGTCCTGATAGGCTTGGCCATTTGTGGGAAAGTGACTTTCCTTTTGGCTTTCCGCTAGTGATGTTTCCATGTTGGCTGAAACCAGCTACTTTGCTAGGGTCTAGTTGTTTCATGTTTGTGTTTCTTTCCCTTGGTTTCTCTGATCGGAGCTGTGGGTTAATTGTATCGATTCCTGATCATTGCCTTCTTTTCTATTTTGCTTCCAAAGCATTGCACTTTTATAGAAGATATCTGACATCAATACAGCAGGGGTTAGTTTATTTTTGTTATGGTTTGTCTGGGTTTTTGTGTCGCTTATATTATTTTATTTTGGATAGCCTATTGGCCATTTTGTGGGAAAGAAACTGTCCTTTTGGCTTTCCGCTATTGGTGTTGTTTCATGTTTGTGTTTCTTTCCTTTTGGTGTCTCTGATGGGAGCTGTGGATTAATTGTATCGATACCTGATCATTGCCTCCACTTCTATTTAGTGGATTCTGTGGCGGCCGTAAAAAGTCTGTCACCCTTCACTTCATCATAGTGTAGTTTATATTTTCCGTGCCTTTGGGATCAATGATTCCATTGTAGAATTTTGAAAATATATGAAGATCAGAGATTAGGAAACAAGCTACTTTGGTCCAGAAAATCCATACTGTTTCAGTTCTGCGCTGTATCTATTGCCCTTTTATAGAATATAGTTTGCAGAAAGAATTAACCAGTACTATGAACACTCTCTCGCCCGAAATTGACAACTGTCCTTCATGTAGCGGAAGAGAGGGAATAGCCGTAAAAATAATTTTATTATCAATTTTCACGTAAGAACCTTGCCGAACGACAGGCATCGAAACCATCCGACTGAGCTACCGAGGCTGGCCGCACAAACAGTAAGTCACAAGCAACCGCCATAAAACGTCCTGACAGTGCTTCGTGTTATCAAGTCCGTGAAATGACCGTCCGTGTGAACCTAAATGTAAACACAGGAAACATAGGGGATAAATATATTCAAAATTGTCAGTGGGGATGTACATCTGCGGTTTTACGGTAGAAAATTTCGTTTTACGGCGACGCGCCAGCGCAAGCGCACAACGGAATTTGCAACCGTAATACCGACGATTTTCCTCCCCAAATGACGATTTTGAACAGAGTTATGCCGAGTTTAATGCACTCATTCGATTGAATTGTTAAATATATACTATTTTGCACAAAGCGGCAGGCTCAGTGAGCTCCGTAAAGCCAAATGTCAGACAATGAAAAGCAACTTTACGTGAAGACGTCGAATTTCTAATAGTATATCGCAGAATACACTGTCGCAAACTTTCGACGTTCAGAATCGGCCCTAATAGCTCAGTTGGTAGAGTGTCCGCACCGGGGAACGGGAGGTCACGGGTTCGATCTTAGGCCGCGACATACCAAAGTATGGTACTAGCTGTTCCTCGCTTGGCACTCAGATTTACGGGGTAGAGCTAGGACTGGTCGACCCATTGTCAGGATAATGTGACTGGGTGTGGTATCAAGTAATGTGTCTTGGACATGATACTTCAGCGAGGCAGCACTATAAAAGTGAGCATTGAGCTCCCTGTCGCAACCAGACACCGCCGTGATATGACTGAAAAATTGTTGAAAGCGACGTTAAACCCGATTTCACACACACTCACACTCAGAATACATACTGATGACACGTCAAATAACATTGAATTTCATGCACCAGACGTCGCGTTACATTTGTTCGAGTTGAGGTTTAACATCCCCTTCAACACTATTAAGGTCATTTTGGAGACGTTGCTTCCAATTTTGTGGGACTTTTATCCGACATGGAGATCTCAAGCCCTGCCGCCCAAGGAAACCAAAAGGCTTATATGCACTGTACGTTCTGACTCACACCACCAAGCCCAGATGGGCGGGGGCGAACGTCGCGTTACATACATACATGTACGTGCATTAGAATGGGAGTTATAAGGGCACATCCTATTGTTACTTTTTCTGCTTCACAAGCAAGATTATAGGTACTCGCTGGAACACCCTCAACGTCTAATGAAAACCAACAACTTATACTATGAGTATCAAAAAGAAAGCAGAGTAAACAACCAGTTTTAAGGACATACAAATACACAACACCACAAAGACGTGCACAATATGGCGTTATAAAAGTAGCCACTAGGACATGCTGTCGACGCTGGATGGCCAGCGGAACCAAGAGCTCGCTTAACTTGTGATAACAACTTACCAATTTAAAATGGATTTTCTGATAGAAGTAGACCCTGAATTCATCTAACCAGACTTCAGCTAGCCGTATCAGGTTACGCCTGAGCGCACTAGGATTGATTAGATATGGACTCCATTTTCTAAAGATATGACCTACGTGTGAACAAGGAATGATTTCAAGCGTCCCGCCACACATCCAAGTCTGGAATAAATTACATTATGAAAACACGCCTATACAAATACATTGAAACCTTTATCGCCGAAAAAAATGAAAATTTTAAGATGAAAAATTGTGATATTTTTCTTATATTTGCTCAAAATATAGATTGTTGGTATTCGTTAGAACCGCCTCATCGAGGCGGTTCTAACGAGTACCCTAAATCTATATATTTTAGAGCAGACATAAGAAAAATAAAGTTTACCCCTGCAAACCCCAGTTTTATTATAGAAAAGTGGGGTTCAAGGGGGTCAAATTTATATAGACGTGTTATCGTGATGAAAATAAAAAACAAAATACTCAGTAAAAGTCAAAACACAAAGCGACCTTAAGCCACAGAGAAAATGGAAAATGATCGTCTCAAAGCATTTGTTACTTTTCATTTGATCTTATATTAGCCACGGTCCGAACACGATAGCCCCTACCCTTGCAAAAGTGTAGATCTAGATCAGAAGAAGTCTGAATTAATCAGGATCTATACTGTGGTGCATTTAGTTTGCGATTTAAATGAATACATTATATCAAGTAATCTTATTGGTTGATAGTCAGAAATGGGAATGGTATAGTTTTTCAGCAGAACAAGGGTTAATATTTTTTATTTTCTATTTTGTGGTGTTGGTCCGTGCAATAACTGTTTTGCGAGACCTTTCAGAAGTTTTCTAGTCGTTTGTTAACTTACGATAACCATGTTCTCTGCCTCTTGACTATGAGTGAGTTCGATGTACGAAACACGGTCACTAAACAGCAAAACTTCAGAACACTAGAACTAGTAATTTGTTTCGTAGGCATTGATTGGTTTTTATTCTTACAGAGGGAGAAGGTGTATTGAAAGTAACAGCCACCATACTAAATTAAAGATGATCGAACTTCCTCCTTGACTTCTCCTGAGTATGTGTTTTCTTACTACCGCTAAAACACGATGGCCTCAGTGCTCATTATTGTCAGGTAGTCGCCTGTTCTCTGATCAATGCCTTTTTAATTTAACTACGTAACAGTCGAACTTTTATTGTCTAACATTTTTTGGGACATAAACATTGTTTTTGACAGGGTTAGTTCGACCCTCTGATTGCGCCAGGTCAGGAACAACATTCGGAATAATCCCAGCTGGCACATAACGTAACTGTGACGTCACATCAACGTGGGCAAAACGTCATGAAGTTTATGCAACGTCACATCTACGTCTGTGCAAAGTCATGACGTTGCACCGACGTTGATTTGACGTTGCCCAAACGGCGTGTGCCTGCTGGGATGGAGTTATACTTTTTCGATGTTCTATAAAATAGGGTTTAACACGTGTACTCAGTAGACTGCTTCGTCTATACGATTGGTATGAGTACACTAATCAAACATTTTCAAGATATGTACAGATTTCCAAGATGTGTCCAAGCAAGAAAAACTATCTACATTGTCCGTCATTATTTCTAATCTGGAGCCGAGCGTATTACCAGGACTCGACCCCAATTTTTGTAACATTTCATTGAAGTTTCGCTGTGCACTGTGCAACCCTTGGAAAATAATCATCAATGTATTCCACAGCAAGAAATTATTTTACTAAGTGTGGTAGGTTTAAGTATAGCTGGTTACAAAGTTATGACTGACGTATCCAATTTTGATTTGAAAATACACCAAATGACGAATGAATAAATTCGCATGCATTATTGTTTACAGCTTTCAAAATCTTTTCGCATTAAAAAACACAATTTATTATTTGCTGACCGAATTACTTCAATAAATGAGGACTGTTATGTTCAATAAAGATGGACCTTTATGTATATGTTCTATGCAAAGTAGAAGTAAATCAAAGATCAGGAATCGATACAATTAACTTACTCCACCCAACAAAGACACCAAAGGGAAAGAAACACAAACATGAAGCGACCAGACCATAATGGAAACCTGAACAAAGGAAGGCCATAAGGACAGTTACTTTCCAACGAGATGGCCATCCAAAATAAAAAGACACAAGTGATACACACAGTAAATAACAAACAACAGCATAAATAAACCGCCACAGAAGAACAGCCTTTGAACGGTCAGTGGAAAGAATTCCACTGGGGGGGGGGGCTTAAATCGATTTTACATGGCCATAATCCTCGCCCTTACCTCTGTCACGGTATACACTAATTTTGTTTAGTCCACATGAAGGCTTCCTAACTCATCAGTGTATCATCTCCGAGAACATGCAAATCAAATAACTACATAGATGAAACAAGGTTGAGGACTCGACAGCACACAACATAGAATTGCTGGAGCAAAAGAAAACCAACAGTTAGACTCCGAGGGGCCCGACCAAAGACGGAGCATCAGGCGCCATCAAACATAAAGAATACTAAAATAAAATAAAATTCCATTTATGTTTTTACGCTGGAACCGTCATATAATCTTAGGCCCGTCCCACCGGTGTGCAATCAAAGAGGGAAGCAAAGTTGCCATCTGTTATTGGGTTAACCACCATGCATGCAGTCTGTTTTATAACATTCATATTGTACCCAATCTTTATATATCGACGAACGATTTTACGAAATTGGATACTAAAGTCATTACAGGCATGTATTGTTCTAAATTCATATACTAAGTAACCATAGAATTCGGGTTCCGATAGGCCTTGTTGCAGAATTGTTTTAAGTCTAACATTGAATTTTGAAACCAAATCAGAATGACGTCTATAAAATTTAGAAAAGGCTTTACGTAGTTTATGATACCGATAGCCCTGATTAAGAAGTTTAGCGGTTAATAATTTATTACGAGTGGTGAAGTCGGATACATGACTAGACACTCTTGCGAATCGAATTAACTGCGAAATATAAACCCTGTACGATGTCGCACGAGGAACATCACCATCCAAACAAGGAAAATTTACATTCTCGAAATCAAAATCATCACTTTTATCATAAATTTTGCAAGAACAAATCCGTCTACAATACATAAATGTAAATCCAAAAAGGGGGCCTCGGTATCAGAGGAATTTTCCTTGTTTAACTGAAGTTCTAGGGGATAAATCTGACTGATCAAACCATTAAAGTAAGTATTGTCAATATTTAATAAATCATCTAAATATCTAGACGTAGAGCAAAAAGCTTCAATAATTTCAGATTGGTTATCAATGGAAAGCGACAACATGTAGTCTCTTTCATAACAATAAAAGAACAGATCAGCCACAAGAGGTGCGCAATTCGTACCCATCGGAATACCCACAATTTGTCTAAACAACTTAGTACCGAATCTAATATAAATATTGTCAAGTAGAAAGGCGAGGGCATCACACACTTTCTGACATGACCAAAGTGTATAATTCTTCTGCTCTATGGAAGGGAAAAATGCATTTCTGACATTACATGCAAGATAGAGAGAATCTTCTTTGTGAAAAGGCAATTCAGTTAAATCATTAAGCTTTTCTTTTGTAAGGTTATGAGGAAGTGTAGTGTAAAAATCGCAAGTAGACAGACTTGAAGCACGAAAACGTCTGGATTTCAATTTATTTAAAACCTCATTCGAATTTTTTATAGACCAAAACAGATTACTTCCTGATCTTTCAAAGACTTCATCACAATATTTAATCAGTTAATAATTTCGAAAGTTCAGTGGTAGTGCAAGAGCTAGAATTTGCAATAAACCGTGCTTTGTAAGGTCTTTTATGAAGTTTAGGTAACCAGTATATCGTAGGAAGCTTGTCTTGGCCTTATGTGACACACACAGCAAACTTGGTGGCTGATGACAAATATGTTCATCTACTATAGCTCTCTCTGTAGCTAAAGGCTGAAGTTCATAGGCCTTAGTACCACCAAGCTTGAATCGGTACACTTTAAACTTTCGCGACGGAAGTAAATGTGAGATGCGGTTGCGTAAAATCGATTTAAGCCCCCAGTGAAATACTTTTCACTGATCGTTTCAAGGCGGTTCTTCTGTTGCGGTTTATTTTTGTTATTGTTCGTTTTTGAATGTTTGTATCGCTTATATATTTTTGTTTTGTATAGCCATTTGGCCATTTTGTGGGTTTTGCCTTTCCGCTATTGATGTTTCCAATCAGGTCTAGTTATTTAATGTTTGTATTTCCTTCTCTCCGTTGTCTCTGAGGGAAGATATGGGTTAATTGAATCGATTCCTGATCATTTTCTTCAATTCAATTTTGTCCCGTGCAAAGTGGAAACTCCCATTCTGTTGCACCATGACCTGACAGTACTTTTACCTTAAACGACAGCTCGAGGTTTTCACCACCCCAGATATCCATTCCACTGTCGTACATTCCAAGAGTTTTGAAAAAATCACTGCTGATAGCAAATATACCGCCTGGCATTGTCGGTGATCTGAAGAACAAAGACTTCCGCGTATTTTCCATTGCCTTTTTGAGCGGCGTGGCCTGTGCAGCCAGCGCAGACCGAAATCAGATAGTACATGTACATTTATACAGTCACATTTATCGTATGCACAGTTGACTCTTTGGGTGTTCTAGGATCCATAGATGACTAATAGATGGACAGACCTCACGGATTAGACAATAAGCTAGGGTATCGTAGCCCTGCACCATGCGTGGGAGTTTTGCAGACATACATAGTTTGAAAGTACATTTACTAAGGTACCAAATGCAAAATGTTAGCACTCTGGTCGTTGGGGCTTTATCATATGCAGGGCTCTAGAATACGTTACCGATACGTAATATATAAATGCACCATGCAAATAAAAGAACAAAAGAAATTGATGATTAAGACAAGGACTGACAAAAATTTGGGCATAAATGTTGAAAAGAAATGAAGTCCTTTCTAAATAGACAAATTTGAAGACATTCGGAACATCGGTGTCCCTGTTATTGATTGGTAACATAGATTACACATGGAATTTGGCAATTGTACCTCCTGCCGTTTCCAAAACCAAAGTTCTTTTCAAGAATATCGGTGTAAATTACCTACAAAACTAAAATGCAGTTATTATCCTGCATTTTGGTGCATATTTGAGCTTTCTATGAGCTTTCTTGCTGTCATAAAGGGCAATATTGTAAATATACCCCTCATTTCCAAGTTTTGCAAAAAATGACAGTTCACGAGCTATCGAAACTGAGTAATTGACGTCTGAACACTTGAACTTGATAGCCAGCTATTTTTGTAGTCTGGACACGAAGTAAGCAACATAAATGCGCTGGAAAATATGTTACAGATCACGAGGGTATAGTTATATTATGGAAATGTATACTACACTGATAAATAGTAACGTATATTGCATGGAAAATTTATTTGGACAAGCATTGTCCTGCTTTAAATGCGATCTTAAGATTTAAAAAAATCTTTATATTTTCAATTTAAAAGAAGAAGGACAAATATGTTGGTTTAGTGGGAAGAGGTTTGGCTCCCCAGACAAAAGATAGGGTAACTAGGGTGACTATATAGAGCCATTCAGTAACTGAACTGACGCTTTCCTGGGGTAGGCTTACACGCTTTAAGCCGAAAATAGGTTTTTATGCAGGAAAAGCACACCAGCAGTGAACTGATAACTACTGTTTGATTAATCAAAACAGTTTACGCCCTATCAGTAGTCATTGACGATTTAGATAGTTGTTAATATTGTAATCTATCCACCTTCATAATCTGTTTCATTTTCATAAACTTCATTGACTATGTTATCAACTTCATCTCTGAGTTCAGTACTGCCTTCATCTTAAATCATAAGCTAGCACATAATCACACTGCACGAGCGCGGGAGTTTTGCCGACATATTATTTTTGAAAGGGCATATTATAAGGTAACAAATGCAACATGTTGGCACTCTGGCCGTTGGAGATTTATCGTGTGACGGTCCGTAGAATATGTTACTAACACCGACTTCCAAAAACACTGTATCAAGAGATACACAAAGTATTTTAAAAAAGAAATCAAGCATATCTGAAATTCATAAAGATTATTAGAAGAAGTTTGTATCTTTATACTTTGACTAATACAGCGAATTTCAGAATTTTCATCCCATGACAGTCTAATATGAATCGACAGGTAAACAAAAGGGTAGTCAATGATTCATGTGACAAAACCTCAGTGTAACTTCTTTATTTTGAGGAATGTTCGATTATTCTATGGCTTTCCTTTTACCATAAAGGCAAAGCAATATATTATACAACCTATACTTATTATAGTTTTTGAATATCTTTTGGGATTACCTAAAAACACCAAACCACCACAATAACAAATGTTATAAGTAAAATATACATGAACTTAATTTTTAAGTCTGTAATCTATATATAGTGACCGTAAAGTGCTGAAATAATCCACAATATGTTCCGAAATACACTAGAAATATGAAAAGTATAAGTAAAACAAAGATCAGGAATTGATACAATTAACTTACTCCTCCAATAAAAGACACCAAAGGGAAAGAAATACAAACATTAAGCGACCAGACCATAATGGAAACCTAAACAAAGGAAGGCCATAAGGACAGTTACTTTTCCCACAAAATGGCCATATGGCCATCCAAAACCAAAAGACACAAGTGATACACACAGTAAGTAACAAACAACAACATAAATAAATCGCCAAAGAAGAGCCGCCTTGGAACGGTCAGTGGAAGATTTCCACTGGGGGGCTTAAATCGATTTTACGTGAAATCTGTTTTCTTTTTATCACGATACCCGTATTCACAAAACGTTCCTCACAGAAACTGTGAATCATTTTCTTTCAACATAAAGGTTGTACATATGTAAGGTACATTACATAACAGTACTTCTAGTTTTTTTTCTTTTCAGCTTTTACATTTTAAATGAATTATAGCTGTAAAAGAAGAAACACTGTGATAGCTAGATAGGTATTTATGCATCTGTTCCACAAAATCAAAGCCAGGGTATGAGAATGCGTGGAGAGGGGATGAGTATTGTAGACTAAGATAGAGTTTTTATACCCATGTACATATGAATGCATATGTCGGACCCGCAACGAAAGTCTAAAACTATTGTCCTTTGCCTACCCTTCCCTAGCCTTCCTATCCAAGCACTCATCCGTTCCTATAATGTAACCTACCATAACCTAAGCATGCCTTATCATATACCAATTCAACCAAACCTATTATTTGGAAAAGGGTAATGTCAGGCTTTGGTATAAATTGTCAAGTCAACTACACACATAACATAATACCACCTGTGTAGGGTCAGCAAGGACTGGGTGACAATTTTGTTACAGAGATTAAATATTTGCTTATCACTTAACCTACAATATCATTCCATACCTTACCTAGGACATGGTATATTATATACCTTTCCTAAGTCTAGGTATATTCTATACCCTACCCAGGGCAGGGCATGCGTATGAGTGGTTGGAATATGTGTATGGTAGGGTAGGTAAGCATGTGTGTACATGTAACGTCCGCAACTAATGTCTTATGCTTACCTAATCATGCCCTAGGCTACCCATTCTCCCACCCAACAAAGGTTCGATTGTGGAAGAGGTACCTGTCTGGTAGGGTATCATGACTGTGAATATATGCAGGGTACACTGTCCAACTTTAAACATGTCCTACCATTCTTATACCCTACCCAGATTACCATATCCTATCTGTACCAACGTGACATATGGTGTGTACACTGGGCTACATTAAGTTATGGTATGATATGATGAGGTAAGTTTTGACAAAAGAATGTATTTAGTAGGGTTACCATGTTCACATTTATCCTAGCATCCCCATTAACACGTCTATTCAATTCACACTTTACGATACTCACTTTATCCAATAAGTCATACCCTACTATTCATCTAGTGGTACCATACTGTAACAGTTAAAGTACTGACACTACTACCAATCGTATACTGTAGCCTATTACTGCTCGTACTAGGGCAGATATGGGTAGTAAATGGTAGACTTTTGTTATGAACGTTACATATGTACACATAAAAAATATCCTATCCTATCGTACCCTAAGTTCAGCTATCCGACCTTTCTATAGCCATGCACTAAACTTCTTCTATTCATGAAACGTAGGAGGCTATTTGATATCGCTATGGTAAAGGTTGGTTACAACATATAAAACAGTTTAAAAGTTAACTGCCCTGCGCCTGTCTTACAAAATTGTTAATTGCTGGTTTGCACTTAATAAATCATTTAATGGTAGCATGGAGGATATTGTCTTATAAAGAACAATTTTCACTCCCAAATGATGTACATGTATAGTCTGTCTGTATTATCCGTAGTCTCAAAGGTAGTCAGTGCAGCATACAGAGGCATACGCTACATTAAAATATTTGCTGATAATTACTTTTTATTCATTTTGTGGTAAATCCTTGCATTGACAAATATGTAAAAAAACTGTTAAGCCACATGATAATATTTGTATAAATAATTTAATCATTTTTGGCATTATATAAACGTTTTAAGGGTAACATATGTTACCTATTTGTTGCAGGATAATGCTGTCATTGCATAATACCTAACATGTGCTCTTGTGAAGCTTATATTATGTAGTTTGAGATCAATAGAGTACAAAATACCCCTAAGGTTTGGGTTGTATATGGCCAGCCCAAGGACTGGCTTGAAGAAACATCTGTCCTGCAGTTACATGTACATCATGAGCACCTTTCATGCCTAGTATCAACACATCTCATTCACGTTTTGCCTGACGATGAACTCACCACAAACAACAGCCAAGAGATACAAATCATCTTTGTAATGATGTTTGAATGAATGAGCTCCTAATTAAACATAGTGATATTCAATAGTATGAAGCGATACAGTACTAGATTACATATACTCAAATTCATGTAAGCTACGTTACCCAAACTACATACAACACTGATTCAACAAGGGATTTTTCTTACGAAATAGTTTCTATTCAGCATTGCTGGTAAAAAGCTAACACATTTCCTAAATACCTGTACTTATTTCAAGTTCTGTGATATGTTTCTTATCTCTTTTTGGCAAACAAATGTGGTGTACAATACACTGTTGGAATAGAGATAACACGGCAAATTAACTGCTAATCAGCTACAAATATGTTGTCAGCAAATAACCCTTTAAATCACAAATATGACACAGACAAAGCGAATAGATTTGAAATGATTGCATTGCAGCTGAGACCCTTATATTTGTATCACATAGTGTCTATTTACAAACGCTAATACATGTAATATACGTTACGTTTGTTGTCATCACAATAATGATCGCTGCACATATCCTTCTGTGGCCCACGTATGTCATCATGAAATATTATAAAGGGCTATATTCTATATATTGCGCCTTCAAACTAGCTGTTTGGCTAAATGGAAGCTAATTCATTTAATATTGTCAAGAGCCTTACAGGTAATGTATTCTTCAGGCCGCCACAGGGTTACGCCCAAACGTCCAGAGTGCTCACATATCTCAATCTTTAGGGTTTAGAATAGGCTTTCAGAATGTATACCCTCCATATGATGCAGGTGATGGGGGGTCATTTGGCACCTGAAGGTCTAGATGCCAAAACAACGTAGGCGCCTAGGCCATATTTGACAAAGTTATACTTTACCGTTTTACAAGGCAATGTATTTGCGTATTTTTATCATATAAATATATTTTATATTTGTGGTTTTATAAAGTTTGTTATATGGATTATTATTGAATTACAACTTGTGTGCAAACATACATGTATATGGTCATCACCTCGTCGGGTAAGAGAGTGGTGGTTACTTTGATTTCCGTTGACAATTCCTGGTCATATTGCGACCAGGAAGGACACAAGTCGTCATGCTCAGCTACACATCAAATTCAGATTTAGAAATAAACGCATTATACTGAACTGCATCCAAAACTGACAATGGGCCAAATATGACTTCTCTGCTCCCAAACTAATGAACACATTAATGGAATGTGGTCTAACTTGGTACAATATATCATTCCAAGTGACCAAGAATTTGATTAGGTTTAGCAGAGCTTGACTTTACTTTAAAGGGCACAGGCCACCAAAAACTGAAAATGAGAACTGTAATTATGGTTTACTTTCTTTTGGAGCCATGGCTCTTTGAATACTGAAAATAGTCATCAAATTCATGTATTCCTGTCAACTTTATTAAGGGAAAATGCAATGCATCCTTACTTTAAATTCCTATTTGACGGTGGCATGTTACTTGCTTGGTGTAATTGTAGTGCAGCTTTTATTATGTTGTTAATTTGACATGCATCAAGGTTATGATCAATGTTAGTTATACCTCACCCCACGTCCACAGATTATTACCACGTCGAGTAGGAGAAGAGCTGGTTGGCTGGACTACGGGAATGAACTAAATTTTTAATGCCTTTTCTTTAAGTAATTATTATAAGTTGAAAATCCTCCGGCAAGGCATCTAACTCTTTTTGTTCGAAATAGAGCCAATTACACATATTATTAACTGACTATCCTGTATTAATCGGAGATTATCAATATTAACATTAGGTCTACCAATTTTAACTGTAGATCAAGTGATATTGGGCTGAGGTCAAACATCATGTTTTTAATTGTGTCAATAAAAGTGTCAATAATCATTAATTTTCGTATTATCCCAGTTACAGGTCCTCGGTCAGCTGTATTGGCGCTCAGCCTTCGGTCTTGGGTTAATACAGCAGACCTTGAACCTGTATCTGGGTCAGTATGAAATTAATTGATTAATATTATCATATTATGGGTGTCGGGGTGAGTTATTCTTATGCTATTTAGATAATGGCTGAGTCTTTTGCAAACACCGTTGGCCCTATTCAGACACTAAAGAATACGTGTCTGATATAGCCCTTTACTGTTAGCTAGTTCTCCCCACTATCAAATTGGTTTCATTTAGTATATCTTCTTTGTAGAAGTCTCGAGTAGGAACATAAGAGTTTTGCCAAGTTCCTGGGGGTAGAGAAAGGTTTGCTGGGTGATAAATGCAGTAATAATTTTTCTAGATGGTCTAGTGTTCAGCTTCAAACGTAAATGTAAGCGCTTCAAGCATACCTCAGAGGGAGATAATATTTGTAATTTCTTCGTTTAAACTCATTTTCCGATGGTAAATTCCAGTTGAACGTGAGCGCCCAGTTGAAACCACCAATGTGTGTATGCTCTATCGGTTGATATACTATTCCAAGGGTTTTGTCACTAATTGTATCTATCACAGGAACAACAACATTCGTCTTGTTCTCATGTATCCTGGACACCAACGGCTCTAACCAACCTGTGAGAATACAGTGATCATTGATCGTTTACAATGAATCTACATACGCCGGTTCTCGAGGAAGGGCTTTTAATGCAAGGCCGAAGGCTGAACTTTTAAATACTTCCTTTGAGAACCGACTCTTGTTGATGCAAGCTACCAATATTTCTTGCACATCTTGCGATTCAATAGATACTTTTATCATAAAAAGAAAACATAAATCTGGAAATCGTGGAACAAGCATGGCGGCTTATTCAGAAAGTTGCATTGAATGTCTCAGATTCCACGAATAATGGACTGGCGATGACGTTTATGAAATGTTTGAAAATGCTCATTCCACGGTGGCGACGCTCTGTAGCTAACAGAACGTTACTGAAGCACGGTCCATTTCTATGGTTCTCTGATTAAACAAAACTAGTTCAAATTGCACGTAAACTTCATGATTTGAAAATGGATTTGGTTAAACGGCTTGAGTCTAACTGTTGGTTTTATTTTGCTCCAGCGTTTCTGTTGTTTCTTGCTGTCGAGTCCTCACCGGTGTTTTATCTCTGTGGTTGTTTAATTTTTGTGTTCACGGAGATGTTGCAATGATGAGTTAGGAGGCCTTCAGGCGGACTGAACAAATTATTTGTCTTAATCGCGACGGAAGTGAGGGCGAGGATTGTGGCCACGTAAAATCGATTTAGCCCCCCCCCCACCCCCCCCCAGTGGAATTCGTATCCGCTGACCGTTCAAAGGCGGTTCTTCTCTCGCGGTTTACTTCTGTTATGGTTTGTCTTTGGGTGTTTGTGACGCTTATATTATTTTATTTTGGATAGCCTATTGGCTATTTAGTGGGAAAGTAACTGTCCTTTTGACTTTCCGCTGTTGGTGTTTCCGTTGGAGTCTGTTGCTTAATGTTTGTGTTTCTTTCCCTTTGGTGTCTCTGATGGGAGCTGTGGTTTAATTGTATCGATTCCTGATCATTGCCTTTACTTATATTTTGCCCATAGGGCCCATCGGAGCCTAACTGTTGGTTTTCTTTTGCTCCAGCATTTCAGTGGTTTCTTGCTGTCGAGTCCTCCCCGTTGTTTCATCTCTGTGGTTGTTTGATTTATGTTTTCATGGAGATGTTGCACTGAGGAGTGAGGAGGCCTTCATGCGGACGGAACAAATTATTTGTCTAAATCACGGCGGAAATAAGGGCGAGGATTGTGGCCACGTAAAATCGATTTAAGCCTCCCCCCCCCCCCCCTAAGGAATTCGTTTCGCTGACTGTTCCAAGGCGGTTCTTCTGTCGCGGTTTATTTTTTTTATGGTTTGTCTTTGGGTGTTTGGGTCGCTTATATTATTATATTTTGGATAGCCAATTGGCCATTTTGTGGGAAAGTAACTGTCCTTTTGGCTTTCCGCTATTGATGTTTCCATTAGGGTTTGTTGTTTCATGTTTGTGTTTCTTTCCCTTTGGTGTCTCTGATGGGAGCTGTGGGTTAATTGTATCGATTCTTGATCATTGACTCCACTTCTATTTTGCCTTCAATCAGCTATGTGCATCAGTATTTTTCGAGAACAAAATGCGTTCAGAAAGCACTTGTGTGCTCTTTGAGCACTATTTCTGGCAAAAAATAACACGTTTAAACAAGGTACCAGGTTCAATGAAAGTTACCCCAACTAAACACAGTGTCATATCGGTGATAGTTGTTTTGCAGGGTCCATTTGTTCACGGCAGCAATAGCTCAATGGAGTCATTTGTGCCCAATAAATTGTAAAGAATAATATATGTTTGCTGAAACGTATGGTTTATACAAGGGTAATCCTTTCGGAGCAAGGCCTAATTGGCCGAAAACTAGCTATTCTGATCCTGATAAACTTGTACACTCCATACATTTCAGTTACAGTGAAACTTCGATGGCTCGAACACCGATGGCTCGATTACCATGGCTGAGTTGAACCAGTTCTTGAGCCCCTAGGGAAATGCTCTACATAACAAATATTGGGTGGGGGTGATTATTCTTTTTTTAACAAATGTATGTTGTGTGTACTCATTAGCATCGCCTCGATGAGGCGATTCCAATAAGTATACACAGCATACATTTTCATTATAGAATACCGAAAAAGATTTCCAAAAATATCTCGTTATGCCTAATGTCAGTAACCCTAAATGGCTCGAACTACCCCTGTCTCGAACAGATTTTCGAGGTCCCAAAGGTGTTCGAGCCATCGAAGTTCGACTTAGATGGTGTATTCCTTGCTTCCAAAGAATAACCCGTCCAGAGGCCATGTTTACAATTCCGAACCGGAAACCGTGGAGTGTACATAGTTGTTCTCGGCTACACTAGCTAGTTCCGACCAACTAGGCCTCACCAGTGACCTGCAGATATTTTCCCAAATGACTAGAAATAAAAACAAATTCTGTGTATTTAAATGATTATAGTTTTTTTGTGTGTGTGTTTTAATGTCTACAGTTTGAACGACAAGTATACTAACGACATCGTTAAGTTTTTACAATTTGGTCCAGGTATATATAGTACATAGACTAATTTATGTTTTCTTTTGCTCCGGAAGCATTTAAGACAAGGTCATTGCTGGATGAATATTATTTTCTGTCGCCTGGTCATCACTGATATTGTTTGTCACTATGATTAAATAAAACGGAAGACTTAGTGAAGGCAATGATTAGGAATAGATACAATTAACCCACAGCTCCAATCTGAGACACCATGTGAAAGAAGCACCAACACTAAACAACTAGACCCTAATGGAAACATCAATAGCGGAAAGGCAAAAGAACAGTTACTTTCCCACAAAATGGCCAATAGGCTATCCAAAACAAAATAATATAAGCGACGCACACACTCAAAAACAAACCATAAAAAATAAACCGCGACAGAAACCCGGAAATGATCGGAATATCAAACGTATGCGTGCTCTCATTGTTACGAAATAAACGTGTCATTACGCAAACGCGCCTATACAAATGCATTGCCACCTTTATCGCCGAAAAAATAAAAATTTCATGATGAAAAATTGTGATATTTTTCTTATTTCTGCTCAAAATATATATTATGGGCATGCGTTAGATCCGCCTCATCGAGGCGGTTCTAACGAGTACCCACCATCTATATTTTTATATATTGTGGGCATTCGTTAGATCCGCCTCATCGAGGCGGCTCTAACGAGTACCCTACATCTATATTTTAGAGCATGAGACGGTTCTAACGAGTACCCACAATCTATATTTTAGAGCAGAAATAAGAAAAATAAGGTATACCCCCGGAAACCCCAGTTTTATTATATAGAGGGGGGGTGGGGTTCCATGGGGTCAAAATTATATAGACATGTTTTCGTGATGGTATTCTGGGTTTATATGAAGTTGACTTTGCTCCCGTAATGTAGAACATCATTTGTTGCTTCTTTTTTTTTTTTTTTTTTTTTTGTGGTTTTTTTTGTATGTAAGACGGCAAGCTGGAATTACGATTATTTTCTTTGAAAATTTGTGCCGGTTATTCTTTTTCATTTTTACTGGCACACTAAAACAACATAAGCCAGAAAAATTGTGTCATTTTTTTGTTTGTTAAGCATTGACTTAAGTATTTTATAAAAGCTTATACTTGTGTTTTGTTTGCATCACAATTAAGCTTGAGGTCTATGGAAGCCGCATAGCATGTGTTGATCTTCTTTTTGTTTTTGGAGTTGAAGGTCCGGTCAATGCTATTTAGGTCATACTAGGTCATACTGAGCCGGCACGTCTACAAAAGCGCACTTCCTGGTCGGGCAATGTTGTCGACCCAGTAGTTACCGAACCGCGCGACCTTCTGATCACCAGTCAGATGCGCACACTACCGAGGCCTGCAGATGTGACTGGAATATCAAATTTGTATTATGTCGGTAGATAACCTTGAATTCGGCAGCAAACAGAAACCAAAACACATAACGATAACACATCCGTGCGACAAAGTGCATTTTCACTCTGCAAAATAGCTAATTTTCTGATGAAAATCCGTGATATTGCACGACCCGCAGAAAAAGCGACCGACTGAAGTCGGTTGATTTTCTAAGAGTGTCCTTAAATCACCGTGTCATTCTGTCAGTCTGTCCGTCCGTAACCCGTTTGTGAAAATTGGTGATAGTAACTTAACCGCTTGGAATATTTAAACAATTTTTGGCATACTGATAGATATCAATGAGATCTAACCAATGAACTTGCGAAATATTACATTCCATTTAGTATAGCCTCGCCAAGGCAAAAAATGTGAAAATTTTCGAACTGCTTCTCCTCGGAAACCGTTGGGCCGATTGAAGTCAAACTTCATATGTAGCCTCTATGGGATGGGGGAAACCAAAATTTGCTCATGGGGTCCAGGTCACATGACCAAAATGGCCGCCAAGCCATATATGGTCTGTCTGTCCGTCCGTAACCCGTTTGTGAAAATTGGTGATAGTGATTTAGCCGCTTGGAATATTTAAACAATTTTTGGCATACTGATAGATATCAATGGGATCTAACCAATGAACTTGCTAAATAATACATTCCATTTAGTATAGCCTCGCCGAGGCGAAAAATGTGAAAATTTTCGAACTGCTTCTCCTCGGAAACCGTTGGGCCGATTAAAGTCAAATTTCATATGGAGTCTCTATGTGATGAGGGAAACCATATTTGCTCATGGGGTCCAGGTCACGTGACCAAAATGGCCGCCAAGCCATATATGGTAAAAACCCTTAAAAATAGTCTTCTCCAGAACCACTGGGCAGATTTCCACGAAACTTAATAAATAGCATCTGGGACGTAGGCCCATCATAAATTGCTAAAATGGTGACCCTGGGTTGACCTTGACCTTCTTTGTGCCTAGGTCAAACTTTGACACATATGCTTTTTTATTGGAAAAGTGAGAATGCATTTTATCCTGCAAACGATTCAGAATACAGTACTAAACTATAAGATATATTTTTACTCCTTACGATAAGGCGCATTTATTGGGGGAACCATTTTAGGTCCAGGTCACATGACCAAAATTGCCGCCATACCCATATATGGTAACACTCATAAAGCTAAAAGCATCCGGCGGGTCGTGCACTTCAGCTGAAGCACTGTTTTTTTCTTATAATTACTCCAAACATAGGTTGTGGACTTGGAGCAGAAACAGGAAAAATAATGTATAGCCCCAAAAACGCCAGTTTTCTCTATATAAAGTGGGTTGTGGCCTTTTCACGTAATGAAACCCAAACCAAAACAAATGCAATGATTTCCAAGCTAATTTTTTTTACGATAAAATCGTCAGGACCACAAAAACGTTTTACAAAGTCAATTCTTTCATGTTTCACAAAATGAAAGTTTTGAACGTTTTTTATTTATTTTTTTTTTTCTTATTGCATCCGCAAACAGGCTTCGGTAGCTGGGATCGCCTAGTGTTAATGTTTATGAGAAATAGCGGGTTTCAGGTAATGCGAGGAATGCCATTACAGGAACAAATGCGCGTTTCAAAGGAATCTCCTTATGAGAGTGAGGCAGTCCTAGCAGGCACGCACAAATCATGTTTGCCCGAACAAAACATTACAAAGTGAAAATCACATGGGCCGCGCCTAGCAAAAATGTGTCTTTGGGTATGTGTCTGCCTGTGCATCCGCGCATCTTGGTAAGCAGAGAAATTCCGCTGTTAAGACCACCTATAGTTAAGACTACATGTGTGATTCTGCTTTAAAATGTTCATTAAGAAGAGTGCAGTTATTCTTTCTTCACGTTTTCTGCATACGATGGCCTCTACTAAAGGACCACCTTTGAACAGTCCCAAATGTGGTCTTATTATAGGAATTTTGCTGTATTTGCTTTGTGCGTTTGGGTGCCCGTAGGACCAATAGCATAAAATAAAAATAAAAAAATGAGTTCCTTTAAGAGCAATGAAACTATTCATAAGAAAGAAGATGGGCCATACTACGTTGTTTTGGCTAATAAAGCCTCATCAGTGACCCTGTAATGATCCGGCAAATAAAGCCAGAGGAAACATACTGCAATTTTGCGAATTTCGAATAGGCAGTCGATTCAAAGACTGATATAAATCAAAATGGGGTCCAACTTATTAAAAACCTGTCTAGAATATGAGTCTAAACCATTAATTAATTTTTGATTTCTCAGAATATTAACGCTGACCTCAAAGGACCAGAAGTAAAATATAAACTGCACTATGGTTGATGTACGGGGAGACGTTTTACGGCCGCCACACGGCACAACACCAGCTGCAGTGAAGGCAAATAAAAATCAAAAAATGAGTTCCTTTAAGAGCAATGAAACTATTCATAAGAAAGAAGATGGGCCATACTACGTAGTTTCGGCTAATAAAGCCTCATCAGTGACCCTGTAATGATCCGGCAAAGAAAGCCAGAGGACTGCATTCAACTGGAATACGTATGTCTGTCTCATCTTTGAATACCATTACGAAAACACGCCTATACCAATACATTGTAACCTTTATCGCCGAAAAAATGAAGATTTTAAGATGAAAAATTGTGACATTTTTCTTATTTCTGCTCAAAATATAGATTTTGGGTACTCGTTCGAGGCGGTTCTAACGAGTACCCACAATCTTTATTTTCGAGCAGAAATAAGAAAAATAAGGTTTACCCCATGTAAACCCGAGTTTCACTACATAAAAGTGGGGTTCGAGGGGGTCAAAATTATATAGGCGTGCTTTCGTGATGGATGTCTCAACTTTGAATTCACGTTTAAACACAATTTTCCAATTTTCACCATTGTTTCAACACTGACTCAACGTTGAGTACCTGCTGGGAAGACTTTTTTTGTTGTTGATGTTGTTGTTTTTTGTCTTTACTTTGCGCCCCTGTCCGGGACGTGCTTTTGCATGATGCGACACTTTAATATACCAATATCATTATGCAACCCCTTGTCATAGTGCATTCTTTCATAACTGAAAAAATAAACGGTTATTTTTCTCATGAATATTTGCGATAATTTTGTTAATACTGTCCAAAACATTGTTTGTGGATCCCCGATAACAGAACCGCCTCATTAAGGTAGTTTTAACGAGCTCCCACATTTGTGGATGCTCGTTAGAACTGCCATTTTGAGGCAGCTTTAAAGAGAACCCACAATCTATGTAAAGGAGCAAATATAAGAAAAATAATGTATACCCTGTAAATGCCAGTTTTCTCTATATAAAGTGCTTTGTTTGTTTGTTTGATTTGAGGTTTAACGTCCCCGCCCAATGAAACCAAATTGGTTTAAAAGCATGGACAGTCCGACTTGCACCGCTTTGCCCGGGCAAGCTTAGATCCTCTAAGCGGTTTACCCGTAGTCGCGTGCGGGTCGGTTCAGCTCTGCGTGGAAGCATCATGCAGCCACTTTATTTCTTCAAGCCCCGATGGACGGGGGCCGATATAAAGTACTGCTTACAGTGATATGTGTATACGAACTTGTTAAGGGGAATGGGAACACCTTTTGGGTAGGCAACTCCTGCAAAAGTAGTTTTGGCTCCCATGTCAATAGGGGTCAACTCTTAAAGACATGAATTTGTTCCTAAGGAACAATTTCTTTCCTTTAAGAGTAGACCTCTTTTTCAGTGGGACATGGTTTATAGAAAAGCGATCAGGAAATCTCCAAAGCTGGCTCCCTTTGAAAAATGGCGGAAAAATCTGCCAGGTGTTCCCATTCCCATTAATGTGGTGCATGTGATGTATGAGAAACCTTTTGCTACTTCACAATGTGAATCCAGGAAGACTGTGACTTCAGCTGTGCATTTGTGAAAGCCCAATATTTTAGCTCGGATTAGTCCCATTCGTTCAGTTGCCCTTACAATCTGTACTTTGGGATGTTTATCGATATAATCTTGCAGCGGTTGTTTTAGGTGTTCTGAAATAAAGAAATGTAAATAAATAAATAAAAATAACAACTGAAATTAACGTAACCCGATGTATAGAGTAATGGAGTTTTTTTCGGTTTATAAGAAAAGACTTAAGTAAATAACTCAATCGATTGAGATAATTCTAAAGAAGCCTACCTATGGTACAAACATCCTGGTGGACCATTTGGTCGAGTAAGATAGCATTTTTATTCAAAACTGCTGATACATGTGACTCCTACGAGCACACCTACGTGTAGTTAATGTAAATGGGCGTTCCGCGTGCGTACCAAGACGACATTTTCACGTAACAAGAGGGCCATGATGGCCCTGAATCGCTCACCTGAATCCAAGATGTTTCAAAGCTTATGGAAATGAAGGCGATGTGGACCAAAGATTTTTCTTTGGAGGTTATTTTTCATTGTAGTGGAATTTGAAGGTTTTTCTATTTTTAGCTCTGGTGTCCATTTTGTTAAACAGAGCGGAACAGTTTAGGCAATTTTGAAAGAGGGCCATTCAAGGAACATTCCTGTGAATTTTTTTTCAAATCCGACTCTTTGCCTAGGAGAAGATGTCATTTAAAGATTTTTCTATATTTAGCTCTGGTGGCCATTTTGTTTAACGAGCGAAACGATTTAGACAATTTTGAAAAAGGGTCACTCGACGAACGTTCCTGTGAAATTATTTCCTAATCGTGCCTTTTGCCTTGGAGGAGATGTCATTTAAAGGTTTTTTTCTATTTTTAGCTCTGGTGGAAAATTGTTTAACAGAGTGGAACAATTTAGGCAATTTTGAAAGAGGGTCACTCAAGGAACATTCCTGTGAAGTTATTTTCAAATCGGGCCATTTGCGTAGGAGGAGATGTCATTTGAAGGTTTTTCTATTTTTATCTCTGGTGGCCATTTTGTTTAACGGAGCGGAACGATTTAGGCAAGTTTGAAAGAGGGACACTCAAGCAACATTCCTGTGAAACTATTTTCAAATCGGGCCATTTGCCTAGGAGGAGATGTCATTTAAAGGTTTTTCTATTTATGGCTCTGGCGGCCATTTTGTTTAACGGAGCAGAATCATTAAGGCAATTTTGAAAGAGGCTCTCTCAAGGAACGTTCCTGTGAAATTATTTTCAAATTGGGCCATTTGCCTAGGAGGAGATGTCATTTAAAGGTTTTTCTATTTTTAGCTCTGGCGGCCATTTTGTTTAACGGAGCAGAACGATTTAGGCAATTTTGAAAGAGGGTCACTCAAGGAACATTCCTGTGAAGTTATTTTCAAATCGAGCCATTTGCCTAGAAGAAGATGTCATTTAAACGTTTTTCTATTTTTAGCTCTGGCAGCCATTTTGTTTAACGGAGCAGAACGATTTAGGCAATTTTGAAAGAGGCTCACTCAAGGAACGTTCCTGTGAAATTATTTTCAAATCGGGCCATTTGCCTAGGAAAAGATGTCATTTAAAGGTTTTTCTATTTTTAGCTCTGGCGGCCATTTTGTTTAACGGAGCGGAACGATTTAGGTAATTTTGAAAGAGGGTCACTCAAGCAACATTCCTGTGAAATTATTTTCAATTCAGGCCATTTGCCTAGGAGGAGATGTCATTTAAAGGTTTTTCTATTTTTGGCTCTGGCGGCCATTTTGTTTAACGGAGCAGAATGATTAAGGCAATTTTGAAAGAGGCTCACTCAAGGAACGTTCCTGTGAAATTATTTTCAAATTTGGCCATTTACCTAGGAGGAGATGTCATTTAAAGGTTTTTCTATTTTTAGATTTGGCGGCCATTTTGTTTAACGGAGCGGAACGATTTAGGCAATTTTGAAAGAGGGACTCTCAAGGAACATTCCTGTGAAGTTATTTTCAAATCGAGCCATTTGCCTAGAAGAAGATGTCATTTAAAGGTTTTACTATTTTTAGCTCTGGCGGCCATTTTGTTTAACGGAGCGGAACGATTTAGGCAATTTTGAAAGAGGGTCACTCAAGGAACGTTCCTGTGAAATTATTTTCCAATCGGGCCATTTTCCTAGGAAGAGATGTCATTTAAAGGTTTTTCTATTTTTAGCTCTGGCGGCCATTTTGTTTAACGGAGCGGAACGATTTAGGTAATTTTGAAAGAGGGTCACTCAAGCAATATTCCTGTGAAATTATTTTCAAATCGGGCCATTTGCCTAGGAGGAGATGTCATTTAAAGGTTTTTCTATTTTTGGCTCTGGCGGCCATTTTGTTTAACGGAGCAGAATGATTAAGGCAATTTTGAAAGAGGGTCACTCAAGGAACATTCCTGAGAAGTTATTTTCAAATCGAGCCATTTGCCTAGAACAGGATGTCATTTAAACGTTTTTCTATTTTTAGCTCTTGTGGCCATTTTGTTTAACGGAGCGGAACGATTTAGTCAATTTTGAAAGAGGGTCACTCAAGGAACGCTCCTGTGAAATTATTTTCAAATCGGGCCATTTGCCTAGGAAGAGATGTCATTTAAAGGTTTTTGTATTTTTAGCTCTGGTGGCCATTTTGTTTAACGGAGCGGAACGATTTAGGTAATTTTGAAAGAGGGTCACTCAAGCAACATTCCTGTGTAATTATTTTCAAATCGGGCCATTTGCCTAGAAGAAGATGCCATTTAAAGGTTTTTCTATTTTTAGCTCTGGCGGCCATTTTGTTAAACCGAGCGGAACGATTTAGGCAATTTTGAAAGAGAGTCACTCAAGGAACGTTCCTGTGAAATTATTTTCAAATCGGGCCATTTGCCTAGGAAGAGATGTCATTTAAAGGTTTTTCTATTTTTAGCTCTGGCGGCCATTTTGTTTAACGGAGCGGAACGATTTAAGTAATTTTGAAAGAGGGTAACAAAAGCAACATTCCTGAGAAATTATATCAAAATCCATTCACTGGTTTAGGAGCAGATGTCATTTAAGTAAATTGTTGACAGACGCACGACGCACGACGCACAACGCACGACGCACGACGGACATTGACCGATCACAATAGCTCACCTTGAGCCTTCGGCTCAGGTGAGCTAAAAATGGTACCCAGGGTCCAAGAAAAATTCATGTGGGTCAAAACTGTTACTATATTGTTCATTACGAGAACACACCTATATAATTTTGACCCCCTCATACCACACTTTTATACAGTATAACTGGGCTTTCAGGCGGTATACATTATTTTTCTTATTTCTGCTCAAAAACATAGATTGTGGGTACTCGATAGAACCGCCTCGTCAAGGCGGTTCTATCGAGTCCCCGCAATCTATGTTTTGAGCAGAAATAAGAAATATATCACAATTTTTCATCTTAAAATTTCTAATTTTTTGCAAAAGAAATGGCAATGTATTTGTATAGGTATGTTTTCGTAATGTCATGCTGGAATTTGTTCTGCTCTTCATTACGAAAACACGCCTACACAAATGCATTGTAAACTTTACGGCCGAAAAAAAAAACGAACATTTTAAGACGAAAAATTGTGATATTTTTCTTATAGCTGCTCAAACTATAAATTGTGGGTACTCGTTAGAACCGCCTCATCGAGGCGATTCTAACGAGTGCCCACAACCTATATTTTAGAGCAGAAACAAGAAAAAAAACTTTTACCCCTGCAAACCCCAGTTTTACTATATAAACGTGGGGTTCGAGGGGCTCAAATTATATAGGCGGGTTTTCGTCATGTAAATATGATACCAGCGTGTTGGTAAGAGCTGGACAAAACGTATTTTCTGACAAGCTTTTAATGATCAATAAAAAATCATGCGTGCGTTGTACAGGAAGAAGGCGACTTGACTACATTAATTTTGTACAACATGATTTTTTTTTTTCAAATGAGCCATGTCAAGCGAAAATGATTCGTGGGGCATGTGAGCGATCCGGAGACACAAATAACTCCATCACTGTGTTTGTCTGAGAAAGCTTATGCGAAAGGGGAACCCAGTGAAACCTGATCAGATATACTTTCACTTGACACAACAACATGTAAAGTGACCGTTCCAGGACGGTTCTTCTGTCGCGGTTTATTTTGTTATGGTTTGTTTTTGAATGCGTGTATCGCTTATGTCTTTTAAACAATTGGCCACATTGTGGGAAAGTGACTGTCCTTTGGATTTCCGCTATTGATGTATGCATTGGGGTCTGATTGTTTCGTGTTTGTGTTTCTTTCCCTGCGGTGTCTCTGATTGGAGGTGGGGGGTTAACTGTTTCCACCAAGAAAACATGCCTCAAAGTATAATTTTGACCTCCTTGAACCCAACTTTTACATAGTAAAACTGGGGTTTACAGGGGTAAACCTTATTTTTGTCTTATTCTTGTTCTAAAATATAGATTGTGAATACTCGTTAGAACCGCCTCATACGCGTTAGAACCGCCTCAATGAGGCGGTTCTAACGAGTACCAGTAATCTATATTTAGAGCAGAAATTTGAAAAATATCACAATTTTTCACCTTAAAAATTTCGTTTTGTTTTTCGGCGGCAAAGTTTACAATGTATTTGTATAGGCGTGTTTTCTTAATGGATTCCTGATCATTGCCTTCACTTCAATATTGAGAATGCATGTTTGCAATATAGTGCAAAATGAGCTCACCGAAAATTGAGAAATCATCCACAAGGATAATTTCCTTGAGAATGTTTGGCTTTGATCTGTCCAGAACGCTGTGTATAGTGCGTAGTAATACACTCCAAGCCTCGTTATGAAACACGATGATAACACACGCTTTTGGCAAGTCTTCTCCATAATCCATAGTTCTGCATCTTGTAAATGAAAAAGGACAGTCACTGACTATAAGATATACTGAAATAACAAATATATTTGAGATCTAAAACGAAAAAGAACATCACGTGAACAAGTCCGTGAAATGAAGACCCCCTATACCCACTTTATATAGAGAAAACTGGGGTTTGCGGGGGTATACACTATTTTTTCTTATTTTTGCTCCAAGACATAGGTTGTGGGTACTCGTTTTGTTTGTTTGATTTGATGTTTAACGTCCCCGTCAACACTGTAAAGGTCATTTTGGGGACGTTGCTTCCAATTTTGTGGGATTTTTACCCGACATTGAGATGAAATGACATCTCAAGCCCTGTCGCCCAATGAAACTAATAGGGTTTATTAGCATGGACGGTCCGCCTCGCACCGCGGATCCTGGATAGGCTTAGATCCTCTAAGCGGTTTACCAGTACTAGTGTGCGGACCGGGTTCAGCTCTGCGTGGAAGCATCATGTAGCCCATATATTTCTTCACTCAATTAGGCGGTTCTAACGAGCACCCACAACCTATGTTAAGGGTATTTATAAGAAAAATATCACGGATTTTCATCAGAAAAATGGCCATTTTGGAGATGTGACAAAATGCACTATGTCGCACGTGTGAGTTATCGTAATGTGAAGAAAAGATGCCCAGGAAAAACTAGTCAAAGACATATTTAGCATGTAGCAACGACAAGTGGTCACCTACATAAATCCTGCTAATCATGCCCCTAGTGTCCAAATGGACAACGCCCCGGGGCCCCTTAGCTCCCAAAGACTCATAATGGAAAACAAAAACATCAAAAATCTTCTACTCCGACACCACAGGTCCATGAGCTTAGATATTTAGCATGTAGCAATGGCAAGTGGTCACCTACATAAATCCTGCCAATCATGACCCTGGGGTCCAAATGGACCACGTTCCGGGGCCCCTTAGCTCCCATAGACTCATAATGGGGAAAAAAGCTTCAAAACTCTTCTTCCCTGAAACCACAGGGCCCAGAGCTTAGATATTTAGCATGTAGCAACGGCAAGTGGTCACCTACATAATTCCTGCCAATCATGCCCCTGGGGTCCAAATGGGCCACGCCCCGGGGGGGGCCCTTAGCTCCCATAGACTCATAATGGAAAAAAGCTTCAAAAATCTTCTTCTCTGAAACCACAGGGCCAAGAGCTTAGATATTTAGCATGAAGCAACAGCAAGTCGACAGCTACATAAATCCTGCCAATCATGCCCCTTGGTTCCAAATGGAACACGCCCCGGAGCCCCTTAACTCCCGTAGACTCATAATGGAAAAAAACTTCAAAAAAAACTTCAAAAAAATCTTCTTCTCCGAAACCACATGGCCGAGAGCTTAGATATTTAGCATGTAGCAATGGCAAGTGGTCACCTACATAAATCCTGCCAATCATGCCCCTGGGGTCCAAATGGGCCTCGCCCTGGGGGCCCCTTAGCTCCCATAGACTCATAATGGAAAAAAAGCTTCAAAAATCTTCTTCTCTGAAACCACAGGGCCAAGAGCTTAGATATTTAGCATGTAGCAACAGCAAGTCGTCAGTTACATAAATCCTGCCAATCATGACCCTGGGGTCCAAATGGACCTCGCCCCGGGGCCCCTTAGCTCCCATAGACTCATAATGGAAAAAAGCTTCATAAATCTTCTTCTCCGAAACCACAGGGCTCAGAGCTTAGATATTTAGCATGTTGCAATGGCAAGTGGTCACCTACATAAATCCTGTCAATCATGTCCCTGGGGCTCAAATGGACCACGGCCCGGGGCCCCTTAGCTCCCATAGACTCATATTGGAAAAAAAGCTTCAAAAATCTTCTTCAATGAAACCACAGGGCCCAGAGTTCGATATTTAGCTTGTAGCAACGGCAAGTGGTCACCTACATAAATCCTGCCAATCATGCCCCTGGGGTCCAAATGGGCCACGCCCTGGGGCCCCTTAGCTCCCATAGACTCATAATGGAAAAAAAGCTTCAAAAGTCTCCCTCTCTGAAACCACAGGGCCAAGAGCTTAGATATTTAGCATGCAGCAACGGCAAGTGGTCACCGACATAAATCATGCCAATTATACCCCTTGGGTCCAAATTGGCCACGCCCCCGGGACCCTTAGCTCCCAGAGACTCATAATGGAGAAAAGCTTACAAAAATCTTCTTTTCTCGGATATTGTAAAGCACAGAGCTAAGATATTTAGTATCTAGCAACATTAAATAGTCACCTACATAAATCCTGCAAACCCTGTCCCTTGGGTCTAAATGGGCCACACCCTGGGGCCCCTTAGCTCCTGTAGACTATTAATGGAAAAAAAAATTAAAAATCTTCTTATCTGAAACCATAAGGCCCAGAGCTTAGATATTTAGTATGTATCAACGTCAAGTGGTCACCTACATAAATCCTGCCAATCATGCCCCTGGGGTCCAAATGGGTCACACCACTGGGCCCCGTAGCTCCCATAGTGGGGTCCAAATGGGCCACGCCCTGGGGCCCCTTAGCTCCCATAGACTCATAATGGAAAAAAAGCTTCAAAAGTCTCCCTCTCTGAAACCACAGGGCCAAGAGCTTAGATATTTAGCATGCAGCAACGGCAAGTGGTCACCGACATAAATCATGCCAATTATACCCCTTGGGTCCAAATTGGCCACGCCCCCGGGACCCTTAGCTCCCAGAGACTCATAATGGAGAAAAGCTTACAAAAATCTTCTTTTCTCGGATATTGTAAAGCACAGAGCTAAGATATTTAGTATCTAGCAACATTAAATAGTCACCTACATAAATCCTGCAAACCCTGTCCCTTGGGTCTAAATGGGCCACACCCTGGGGCCCCTTAGCTCCTGTAGACTATTAATGGAAAAAAAAATTAAAAATCTTCTTATCTGAAACCATAAGGCCCAGAGCTTAGATATTTAGTATGTATCAACGTCAAGTGGTCACCTACATAAATCCTGCCAATCATGCCCCTGGGGTCCAAATGGGTCACACCACTGGGCCCCGTAGCTCCCATAGACTCACAATGGAACAAAAAGCTTCAAAAATCTTCTCATCTGAAATTACAGCGCCAAGAGCTAAGATATTTAGCACATAGCAACGGCAAGTGGTCGCCTACATAAATCCTGCCAATCATGCCCCTGGGGTCCAAATGGGCAACGCCCCGGGGCCTCTTACATGTAGCCCCGATAGACCAATAATGGAAAAAACTTCAAAAATCTTCTTCTCTGAAACCACAGGGCCTAGAGCTTAGATATTTAGCATGTAGCAACGATAAGTGGTCATCTACATAAATCCTGCCAACCATGTCCCTAGGGTCCAAATGGGCCACGCCCTTGGGGTCCCTTAGCTCCCATAGACTCATAATGGAAATTTTTTCAAAAATCTTCTTCTCTGAAACCACGGGGCCCAGAGATGAGATATTTAGCATGTAGCAACGGCAAGTGGTAACCTACACAAATCCTGCCAATCATGCCCTTGGGGTCCTAATTGGCCAAATCCTGTGGTCCCTTAACGCCAATTAACTTACAATGTAAAAAAGCTTCAAAAATCTTTTTCTCTGAAACCATGAAGTACAGACCTTAGATATTTAGTATAAAGCAACAAAAAATGGTCGCCTACATAAATCCTGCCAACCATGCCCTTTGGGTCAAAATTGGCCATGCCCCAGGGGTCATTAGCTCCTATAGACTTATACTGGAAAAACATCACAAATCATCTTCTCCGAAACCATAAGTCTCAGAGCTTAGATATTTAGTATGTAGCAATGTCAAGTGGTCTCCTACACCAATGATTTTCGGTACACAGGTGAGCGATATAGGGCCATTGGGCCCTCTTGTTTCGTTTTTAACCTTAATCGAATTTGACCAATATTATATGACTTGATATGTATACCAATGTATAAAATATGAATTCAATACAATTAACCTTTTCAAAGTAAAAGTATAACGAACAGTTCAACGGAAACATTTTTTCGTACATACGGTTGGGACGATGGTGTTAAAGAAGGGCCAAAACTCTATTATTATGTTGATTGTAACCTAAATCGACCGGGACCTATATTTTATTATTATTATACCCGCTTTTTTGAAAAAAACGGGTATATTATTTTCGACACGGGTGTCCGTCCGGACGTCCGTCCTTCCGTCTGTCACGTTTCTTGTGAATGCAACTCCTTTTTTATTTCTTTACCTACAGTGACCAAACTTGGTACATACATTGCTTGGGGACTGCAGATATGCATGAAGGTGACGAAATTTTCATCTGACCCCCTGGGGTCATGGGGTGAGGTCAAAGGTCAAATTTCTAAGAAAAGGCTTGTTCATAGGAAAAGCGGGTATTTGCGGTGGTATACCATCGACTGCTGCTCTAGTTTACCTAGTATGTATTGCGTAAATAAAAAGAAACATGACAAGAACTGGAAAGAACACATCTTTATCATATGACGTCACGTCCGAGAGTGTATTAACGCCATGTAATATTTTCGATAACCCACTAATGAATAAAAAATGCAAATTATCTAGATACGTCCCATGTTTCGTCCCATGACGTTACATGAACGACGTCCTTAACGACGTCGCGTTTACTGATGGCGGAGTATTAATATTTTCGTAAACAATCGTGAATAAAATGCGTTTTAAATGTCATATGATAAATAGAATCCTACTATCGTGCTCATGTATTATTGAATTTATTGAACTCGTTGAGGAAAATTGATAAAATGCTCGGCAAAGCCTCGCATTGTATCCCTTTTCCTCAATTCGTTTAATAAATTCAATAATACATGAACACTCATGTAAGATCCTCTATAGTGTAATGAATAGGTGTGCTGACGTAATGGAATTTATTAAACACGTTGAGGAAAAGGTCTAAAATGCTCGGCAAAGCCTCGCATTTTATCCCCTTTCCTCAACTCGTTTAATAAATTCAATAATGCATGAACACTCATGTAAGACCCTCTATATATTACATGGTTCTTCGTCCGCAATAATACCAGTATAAAAAGACAATACCCGATTCGTGTTTTTGATATAAAATTTATCAGGCGAGGCTTCGAGAATGCTGGTAGAATCGCGGGGCCGAATCGCCATTCTATACGCGTTCTTATAGCCGATCATCAAATGACCCGATTCTGTTCTTCTATTTATAAGTTTATGCCCTTGTGCTCTCTTAAATTGGCATTTTACGATCAGTTATCATTTCTCCTCAGTACGTTCCAACATTCCGGTGCGCAATAATCGGTCAATATATTCAGTATCAACTGACCGTATGTTTTCCTGTGGTATTTTTCAAGGATTTTTTTCAATAATAATAACATTTTTTTCCAGTAGTCCAGTACATTCATTAAAGTGCTATGTCACGTTGATCTGATAAATCTCACTTGACCTAAGATAGCATATCTTTATCAGGTCAAGGTGTTACAATGCAAATAATATATGGGGTTACTGACAAAAATGAATCATTCTGCGATTATCATACTACCTACTCAGGTACCCTTGGATCAGGTAAGGTACGATGTACCGAAATCATGTCACTGGCATAACTGTTAAACGCATAATCTCGCCAACCTCTGTCATATAGCTGCCTTTCTTTCGGAGATAGGTTTTTCTCGTATATCACAACTGGCTTGCCCATTTCACCTGTAACAATTTCGAAGTGACATTAAGGAGTCAGATCAAAGATGGAAAGTCATCTTAGGAAAAACACGATAGAAGAAACAATCATCTTAAGGGGAATGGGAACACTTTCAAGGGAGGTAACATTTTGTCTCCCATGTAAATAGGGGTCAACTCCTAAAGGAAAGAATTTGCTCCTGGGGAGCAAATTCTTTCCTTTAAGAATAGACCGCTTTTTCAGTGGGAAAGGGCGTATACAAAAGCGAACAGGAAGTCCGGAAAGTTATCTCCCTTTGAAAAATGGCGGAAAAATCTGCCAGGTGTTCCCATTCCCCTTAAAGAATAATAGGGGTTTTCTCTTTCCTCCGCATTTCACATAAACTGTTCCTTTTTGGTGAAAGGACGAAAAACATTTTAGTAACGTGCAATCGTTGGATTGAAGTTCCATCTCATGCGAGACTATCAGAATCTTATATTGGTGTTAGGGGTGGATGGAAAAATCCGTCCCGAGGGTCACTGTCTGATACATGTAACGTGCTGTGACGTCAACCTTAACGACGGCGCATATGAGGTCGTATTCAACCAGTGCATCGATCAAACACGCGATTATATTCGATTTTGGGTAGGAATACCAAGGTCAGAACATAAGTTTCTATCCCAGGGTTAAATCACGGATTTGCTTGTCTGGTGTGCAAGAAAGATGGGATCTCAGATGTAATTTTACAGAGTCCGTGCCCATAGATGACTATTGTTTCATACTTTGAATTTCGCTTTTGATCGTATGAGCAGCTGTTAACCATACAGTTTCAACTACTCAGCTGTCTGGTGATAAAATTGCTGGTTATAAGTACTTTTGAATAAAAGTTGATAACTACGTCTCGAGTTATGGTCATTTTTAAAATAGAAGTGAAGGCAGTTATCAGGAATCGATAAATTAACCATCAGAGACATCAAATTGTAACTTGAGGCATTTCTACCTTGTCAGCAAAATATCAAAAAAAAAACAACAACATTAAAACTTGATATTTAGTAACAAAGTTGCAAAGAAAAAAAGGTACACCTGATTTACTTCTTGAATTATGGATAAAACTAATCGTGTTCTACAATAGAAGTGAAAGCAATGGTCAGGAATTGATATAATCAACCCATACATATCAGAGACACCAAAGGGAAAGAAACAAGAGCATGAAATAACTAGACCCTAATGGAAACATCACCAGCGGAAAGCCAAAATGACAGCCCCCATCCCCTTCCACACACACACACACACACACACACACACACACACAAACACACACACACACACACACACACACACACACACACACACACACACACATATATATATATATATATATATATATATATATATATATATATATATATATATATATATATATATATATATATATATATATATATATATATATATATATATATATATATATACTAAGAAAGTTGCCAGATACGGGGTGTTTTTCTATATAAAACCTTTTTTGTGGGGTGTGAAAAAATTGCGGGGTGTTCATACCACCCCGCATTTTCTCATGCCCTGCAGTGGATTCAGGGCATCGAGTTTACTTTCCCTAGGTTGTTGGCTAGCAACACGGTTTTGTAGCGATTATATATATATGGGGGTTCACGGTAGTCTCCCTTTTGTCGGTTAGCACAAGAGCGTATTTAACTTCAAGATAAGAATATATATCACCTCGTAAACGTACCTGTAGTATATATAACACCCGACAACAAAACTCATTTAGCTGTGGGTGGTATCGATTTCTTGTTCTGACGGCCACATTACGCAGCAAAAGATAACAGTTTGGAAAATGTTCTCCTTCGAAACGTAATTATGTAGTGCGTTTACAACTTTTGTGGTGGTTTTGGATTTTCGGCATTTTTATACTATTTGACTTGTTTGAGCTGATCATTAATTGGAGTTGGCCGCAAACCGGAGTATTGGAGAAAAAAATACTTGCCAATCCGTTGCAGAACTTGTCATCCTACCTCAAAATATTACAGTGTCTCCGAAAAATGAAAACAAGAACAGGGAAATAGACCGTTACATCGATCATAATTATTATTTGCATTAGCCCCTTTTAGTACCCAATGGAATCTTCCTCCTTATATATAGCAGGAGTCCATTTCAAAATTTAGGGGTGACGGGTTGTGTTTTCTTCAAAAAATATTTTGAAAATGACTGAACTTTAAGCAAACTGCGGAGGCCCTGATCAGACGCCGCGTTCTGTGACGTCTGATCTGGGCCTGCACTGTTTGCCAGGATAACCGTTTTGGGGTTTCTGGTACAAATGGGTTAAATTTTACTCAAAATAATTACATGTACCCTGCGTTTATTTCAATTTCATATCTGATTATTATCTTTCTTCAATTCTAAATCCACTTAAATCTTTATATGGCCTGTGAGTTTCCTTGTTTGTGCTCTGAAGCGTTGGTTTTTGGGTACTAACTGAGGCGGTTATAACGAGGATACACATTTGAAATAAGGAAATACATAATGAATCGTCTGAATGATCTAACAATGGTGGTTGTACAGGTATGAACGGTACCATTGTGGTCCATGACAGGGGCAGTTGGGGGGGGGGGGGGGGCAAGTTCTGTATCGGAAGTTAAGGTTGTTTTTCTCCAGGCATCCGGTTTTCGCCCACCTTTGATGAAGATTCGGGTAGAAAAAGTGAAATAGTCTTGAAAGGACCGTAAAAGCAAGGCTATAGATAGAAATAACGAAGTAAACGTTTTTTTTTTTTTTTTTTGTTTTTTTTTTTTTAATCGAAATGTTAAATTTATGTGCAGGCTCACTCGAACTTTACTAACTATTAAGGGGAATTATAAAAATATACACAACGAACACACGCCTAATATTTAAATACATTGGCAAAATTTAACCACCATTTTGTTTCAGATAAAATCCTGCGATTCCTCACAATGTGTAAAATAATGTTTGTTTTGTTTGATGTGTGGTTTAACGTCCCCGTCAACACTGTATAGGTCATTTTGGAGACGTTGCTTCCAATTTTGTGGGATTTTACCCGACATTGAGATGAAATGACGTCTCAAGCCCTGTCGCCCAATGAAACCAATAGGATTTATAAGCATGGACGGTCCGACTCGCACCACTTTACCTGGGCAGGCTTAGATCCTCTAAGCGGTTTGCCAGTACTCATGTGCGGGTCAGTTTCAGCTCTGCGTGGAAGCATCGTGCAGCCCATCTATCTCTTCAAGCCCCGATGGGCGGGGGGCCGTGTAAAATAATGTATACCACTGTAAACTCAGTTTGAGTATATAAAAGTGGGGTTTAAGGGGATCAAAATTTTATAGGCGTGTCTGCATGATGGGCCGTCGGCGTGACATGTCATCCACATTCGCTTTGTACTTAGTTTAAATTGTAAATTGAAATGTACACTTGCCCCCCCCCCCCCCTCCTCGCGCCCCTCGGAGCTTGAAGAAATATATGGGCTGCATGATGCTTCAACGCAGAGCTGATTCCGACCCGCGCACGAGTACTGGTTAACCGCCGCTTGGGGGTCTAAGCCTGCCCGGGCAAAGCGTTGCGTACGAGTCGGACCGTCCATGCTTATAAACCCTATTGGTTTCATTGGGCGACAGGGCTTGAAATGTCATTTCATTTCAATGTCGGTAAAAGTCCCACTAAATTGGAAGCAATGTCTCCAAAATGACCTTTACGGTGTTGACGGGGACGTTTTACCTCAAATCAACAAACAATCAAATCAAAACATGTACACTTATACCAGACCCACATATATACACTTTTATCAGACCCATATATCTATAAGCGGTCTCGAAGACCGAACTATTAGCGTAATGCAACCTACCTTAGGTGGGAGAGCACATTCCCCGCATAATCAAAGAACTCGCAGAACTGTCGGGTGAACTGATGGGGATTTAAAACTTGTCAAAATTTGAACATAATTGTTACGTTTCTGTAATTTTGCTCTTAGTATCTGCAAAAGTGACGCCTCACGGTTGAGATCATCGCTTGGAACAAAGAAGGGAAATAACATTTTCACTTGTAAATTCCATCTTTCATTTTAGCTGATGCTTCTAGTTCTAGTATTGACATTCCTAACACATAACTAAGGGATATAAAGCAAACTCTCTCTCTCTCTCTCTCTCTCTCTCTCTCTCTCTCTCTCTCTCTCTCTCTCTTACGATAATACATCCGTGCGACGTAGTGCATTCTTTAATCACTCGAAAATGGTGACTTTTCTGATAAAAAGCGTGATATTTTTCTTTCTTTTTTTCTCCAAACATAGATTATATGCTCGTTATAATCGCGTCATAATGATGCATATCCTTGTATACCCCAGTTTTCTCAATATGATGGGGTGTTTAGAGAGGTACTTACTACACGGACATGTTCTCTCTCATGCTCTCTCTCTCTCTCTCTCTCTCTCTCTCTCTCTCTCTCTCTCTCTCTTGTAACGATAACAAATCCTGCATAGTTCAAAAACGTTTTTCTGGTGAAATATTGAGATACTTTCCTTTTACTCTAACAAAAGTTGTAGGTGCTGGACCTGCTTGTATGAGCCGCCTTACTGAGTACTCACAATTAACAATTGGTAGAAATAGAAAATATATCCTCTTGTACTCAGTATACAGTGGGATAATACTTATTTATGTTCCTAGCATATATTGTGGGTGCTCGCCAAGTTAGAACCATCTCATTGAGTACTGACAATACTCAGTATACAGTGGGATAAACACGGCCATTTATACGCACTCGTTTACGTTCTCTCTCTCTCTCTCTCTCTCTCTCTCTCTCTCTCTCTCTCTCTCTCTCTCTCTCTCTCTCTCTCTCTCTCTCTCTCTCTGCGAGAATGCCTAAGCTAGAAACACTGAACGACCGGGAATAATTGCTCGGGATCAGTCGAATGCGGCGGCTGATCAGGTTCTAATATGTTCGCATAAAGTAAAGCTTTAGAAGGGTTCAACGAAATGGGTTCAAGCTCTTGCTAAACTCGGGGACAATCGACCAACCAGTGCGTTAAGTAATTTGACTTCACATGAAGAAGAAGAAGAGTGTGAGTGAGTTTTAGTTTTACGTCCCACCAACAGCTAAGGTCATACGGAGACGGGACCTCGGTTTAAAGACTCATCCGAAAGTCTGGAGAAGCCCGGGATCGATCCTGCGATCCCTGGTTTACAAGGCGAGTAGCGTAACCACTGCACCACGGAGGCTTCTAAGAAGAAGAAGAAGAAGAAGAAGAAGAAGAAGAAAAAAAAGAAAAAGAAGAAGAAAACACAGCATTTTTTGTAGCATCGCAAACATATGCACTTCTCGGATTTCATGGTAATCTCAGATCATGTCATTGTAACTTATTTGTAGGTAACTGATGGGATAATTGCCATTTGGGAGACGTTATCGCTGCACCTGATCATTACATGTAGCTGAGAACTGCACTACCGACCGATATCAGAAAAGAACCTAAGTATAAGACAACTAATCCATTAATCTCTATCGCACATCAGTATAAAGGAAATCTGTTCTGGATACCAATGCAATCCATAACGACATTCGTAGCTATGATGTTGCATTTCATATCTCTTCAAACGAATCGCTTTAGTTTTCTTTTTCTTTTCTGGATATAGACGTTTGCCTCAATGAGGCGGTTCTAACAACTACCCACGCTCAATATTTTTAGAACGAAACGGATACTATTGATACCCATTTTATCGAAAGATTTACCTATATAAAGTGGTGTTTATAAGATAGTTCATCGTATGGGCTTGTAAAGACGATGAGAGCTTTGGGATTCTTCAGGAAAGTAAAGCTTCATTTTTTTCTACCATAACGAAAGCAGGCTTGTCCAAATATTTTTCCACGCAAAATAAAATTTTCAGATACAAATTTTCTGATATTTTTCACATTTGTCTAGGGTAACGAATAATTCATCCATTTGAGACACTGCTGCCCTTTTAGGCCTTTATAAAGCCCTGGTAAATCCAACTTTATCTACATGATGGGGTTTATCGACAGAAATACGAGCAATACTGTAGATCTTCGTAAACTCCGCTATTCCCTATATAATAGTTGTAGGTCCGCGTAAGAATTGCCTCAGTTGTGAACGACCTTATAAATCCCACTTGTGTTTGATTTGGTTTTATGGCCCTTTCAATATATTTCATTTATTGCGAAGCCATCGTTTATCAGAAGTGGGCAAAAACCGGAGTACCCGTAGAAACACCACCTGACCTTCCGTTGACATTTCACGTGACTAGGATCGAACCGCAGAGTTATGAGACTCCGACATTAGGAGTTATCGCTTTTACCCCAAAGACTATGGGGCCCGTTGTTAAACCCACTTTAAGTACAAGGAGAGTTTGCATGGGAATACCAATACCTTATTTTCCTTATTTTTGGTCTCAAACATAGGATGTGGGTGACTACACCTTAGCGGGCGGGCAAGATTTTTCAAATGCTGTCTTCCTCTCTAATATTAAAGGGTATAATTTCAAATGGCATGCCAATTCATCTGTCCTTTACTGTACGAATTTACGGGAAAGAAATATGAGGTTTCAAATGTTGGTTTATCCCCTTTAACTGCCAATCAGGACGTTTGCCGGCGTCAGTTTCAAATATATTTTATTTTCTTTCTTTTTATTACTATTTCTCAGAGAAAATAAGTTTTGACGTTGCATGTGAACAGTCTGTTTGGGCAGCAGCGCTCGAGAAGTCATTTCATCCCAATATCCGGTGAGTCCTACGAAATTGGAAGAGCGTCTCAAAAAGACCTAACTAGTGTTGGGAGGTTAAAGCTCAACCGAAACAAACAAAACACCATAGAACTGAAATATGTGAAGTTTTCATTTTTATTTTATTTTATTTTATGATTATTATTTTTTTTGTGTGTGAGGGCGGGGGAGGGGTAGACTAGCTACTTTACGCTTCATCAGCACACCTAAACGACTATGAAATATATATAATGTATGTACAGTATGACAAAAGCCTGCTCAGGAAGAAGGTGACCTGGCCCCCAGGTTATAAAACTTTTTTATGCTCAACTCAGCTGAGCATGAAACTTGTGGTGCTCATAAAAATTAAAATACTAAGAAGTTGAGCGATTTTCCTTTCTCAGATAGCAAAGAAAGACATGTGTCCTGCTCACAAATTTTAAAATGCCAACATTGTTGGCATTTTAAAATTTGTGAGCAGGACCAATTTCATGCTCAGGTGAGATAAAAAAATTATAACCTCGGATCCTGGATAGTGTTGTCTAGGCTATTGATATCCAAAAAGAAACAAACATGCCATGTCGTCCAATCTAAATTTGCATTAACATTTTACGAGACTTTAAACCGAGGTCCAGTCTCCGTATGACCTTAGATGTTTTTGGACATAAACCCCACACATCACATGACTTAGAAGAACAAAGCCTTCCCAGGCTTTCCTTTATGCACATGTTCATTGCATGTCTGAACTGTGTTACAAGTTTCAGTGTCCTGCATCAAATACTGTAGGAGGAGTTGCGGAGACACGAACTTTACTATTTAACCTCCCAGTCTACAAAATGATTAAGTTTTTCAAGGGAACATAATTCTAAAATAAGGGGCTGGATCGGGATCCTGTTTCCTTTATGCACATGTCCAATGTGTCTTAAAAGTGTTGCAAGTTTCAATGCCCTGCATCAAATACTGTAGGAGGAGTTGCGGAAGCAGGAATATTACTACAAAATGTGACGTACCGACGTACGTACGTACGTATATAATACGGACAAGGGCAAACCTATATGCCCCTCCCCACTTTGTGATTGGGGTATAAAAATGGTGAAATTGAAACACCCCGTATCTTATATAAATTGTAGATCCACCGTTTCAGGATGATATAAAGCAAAAGTAGTTCACTGTTTTAAGACTTTAACTAAAATATCCAACTCTTCTCACCTCACATTTTATATTCACATGCATCGTTATGTATGGGTTGATTTTAGTCATCCCGTATCAATTCAAAACACATATTTTTAGTAAAAAGAAAAATAAGAGTTGACTGCCTTCTCCCTTTTTATACGTAGATTAATATCTGTTTTATAATATATTTTACGAAGATCGCGTATGAGAAGGTGATGGTGAAAAATATTACCACATACAGTGGCGATTTAGTTTTTGTTGTCCACGGAAACGGATGCAAAACTCTTTTCAACGATTTGAAAACGCAGCGTTTAGACCACGCTTAAACGATCGTTTACATTTTCAGCCAATCAGATCATCGTTTCTGAAACGTTTCAAGCGTTTCGTTTATCAACCAATCACATTAGCGTTCGGAAAACGCTGTCATGGAAACCGTTTCTGGTTTCATATGTTCTTTTTCGGTAACCAATAAAAATCCCGCAGACTCACTTTAATGATAAAAATAATAATGATAATTAATAATAATGAATAAAAATAATAATAATTATTGTTATTATTATTTATTATTATTTTTATTATGAAACAGAAAATAGATAAAAAAATAATAGCGAAATGATTTTAAGGTGAAGATGATCTCCTGCAATAAACAGGAAATTGTGTTTGACAGAAAGAAAATGTTTCCGGATTCTGAAGCTCAGTCGGATGCGCGTTTAACTGTTGATCCAGATTCGCGGGTCCAATGCTTGCCGGTGAAAAACAAACTACATAAGAACCTTTCATACATGGACAAAACATTAACCGAGAAGACTCTGTTTTCTATAGTTTTCGAATGCTTTTTGTGAGGGAATTTACTGTTCTCACCCATTACGTACGGCCGCTTTATTTTAGGAAACAAAAAAAAAAAAAAAAAAAAATAAAAAATAAAAAAATTAAAAATAACAAATTTATACAATTAATTTGACATTTAACATGATTTTTCAGTATATGTGATCTCAATAATTATCCGTCATCAAATTAACATTCGATGACAGATGTCTTCTTCAATCATCACGAAAACACGCCTTTATAAATTTGACTCTTTTGTATTGAAAAACTTGACTTGACAGGGTTAATTATTTTACATTATTTCTACTCAAATATAGACTGTGGGTAAACGTTAAACCCGCATCGCCAAGGCGGTTCTAATGAGTACCCACAATCTATGTTTTGAGTAGAAATTTGGACAAAATATCAGAACTTTTATCCCAAAATTTACAATTTTGTTTTAGAGTAGAAGTTTTCAATTTATTTGATTAGATTTGTTTTCGTACTGGAACAAAAGTAAATTGTATTTGAACTGTCAGAATCAGACACACGTTAATATTTTTTCTTTTTTTATATTTCGGCGGTGAAAATATTTCATTTATAATTTTATAATATACTAAGCCGCGAAATCAATTTATATCTGAAACAAATAAAAATGATCGCTTCACCTCATTACAAAAACACGCACTTTCGTATTTTAAAAATTTTACCAAAAATCTAAGAAAAGTATTATATTTTTATATTTCTGCTCAAAGCATAGATTGTGAGAACTCGTTAGAGTCGCCTCGGTGAGGCGGTTCTAATGAGTAACCACCATCTATGTTATAAGCAGAATTAAGAAGAAATATCACAATAACACACCCGTGCGACATAGTGGATTTTTTTTTTCAGATCTCCAAAATGGCTACTTTTCTAATGAAAATCCGTGATATTTTTCATTTATGCTGAAAATATAGGTTGTGGGTGCTCGTTAGAACCGCCTCAATGCGAAGGTTCTAACGAGTACCCACAACCTATGTCTTGGAGCAGAAATCAGAAAAAATAATGTATACCCCCGTTCACCCCCATTTTCTCGATATAAAGTGAGGTTTAAGGGGGTGTTCATTTCACGGACTTTTTCACGCGATGATGTACACCCTTGTAAATTCCAGTTATATTATATAAAGGCTTGGTTTAAGGGCTCAAAATAATATAGGCTTGTTTTCATGATGTCGTGGAAACACGATATGTTCATATTGTGAACAATTAATATGATCGCGATATCTTCACATTGGCAGCCTGGACTACTTTTTCAATATTCTCTTTTCATAAATGCCAGACACATTTTGTCTAAAACATAAGAATTTTCACTCACGCTTCGCACTCGTGAAAATTCTGATATTTTGAATCTACGCCACCTTAAACACTATTTTATTTTTGAGGCATTGATTCTAATTTTGAGTGTGTGTGTGTGTTTTTTACCATACATTGAGATGAAATGACATCTCAAGCCCTGTCGCCCAAACAAACAAAAATGGTTTATATGTTGGGACGGCCAGCCTCGAACCACTTTGGCTGGTCAGGCATAGATCCTGTAAGCGGTTTTTCACATTTCAGTACTGGTCATTGAAGAAATATATGAGCTGCATGATGCTTCCACGCAGAGCTGAATCCGGTCCGCACACTAGTACCGGTAAACCACTTAGAGGATCTAAGCCTGTCCAGGAACCACGGTGCGAGGCGGACCGCCCATGCTAATAAACCCTATTGGGCGACAGGGCTAGAGATGACATTTCATCTCAATGTCGGGTAAAAGTCCCACAAAATTGGACGCAACGTCTCCAAAATGACATTTACAGTGTTGACGGGGACGTTTAACCTCAAATCAAACAAACAAATCAGTACTGGTCACGAACAGACTCAGTAAAACCGAGTCTGCTATTTTCGTTTATTTCGACTCGTAGACATATATTGCATTATGACATGCAGAACTCTAGTTAATGTGAGATTGAGGGGTAGTGATTTGAATTGCCTCGGTGAGGCAAAACCTATTAATATCCACAGCATTTTTTTCGGAGAAATGAAGACGTTTATCCTAAATTGTCATCAACTACCTTCTATCCCCCCCCCCCACACACACACACTCTCTCTTCATCGTGTATGACATATGATAATTCTCGTGCTGTTCATAGAGGCGGATCTAACGTAGAGTCTCAATACGGTTTGTGCGTTGTTTTTTGTGGAAATCATGAATTGTGTAATGTCGATAGCATCGCCTTAATAACATAGATTATGGGTGGTCCTTAGCATCCTACATCGTTGAGATAAAGGTTGGGGGTTACAGGCATCTACAATATTTTCTTTATTTTTGCAAATTTAGAAATTAAAACATAGATTGTGGGTACTCGTTACCGAACACCAAACACAATGTTTGATAAAATATCACACAAATATCATAGTTTTTTATCGTCGGAAAACTGTCCTTTTTTTTTGTTTCATTCACTATGTCAACCGGTCTGATTATGTCCACTTACATTTTTAGGATGCAAAATTGTCACAGTTTCCAGAGATTGCAGGTTCTGGTATAACTGCATCAGTCAGACGGTTCTAACGAGTGCCCACAATCTATGTTTTTGGAAAAGGAGTAAGAATGTTGCCCGGCTGGCAGAACTTGCGACCCCTGATCACAAGCTAGACGCGCATCAGACTGAGCTATAGATCCTCGAATTAATGTCGCCCGACCGGCAGCTACCGAACCCGCGACACCTGATCAACAGTCTGGTAAAACTGCAACAGTCAGACGGTTCTAACGAGTGCCCACAGTCTATGTTTTTGGAAAAGGAGTAAGAATGCTGCCCGGCTGGCAGAACTTGCGACCCCTGATCACCAGCTAGACGCGCATCAGACTGAGCTACAGATCTTCGAATTAATGTCGCCCTACCGGCAGCTACCGAACCCGCGACACCTGATCAACAGTCAGACGTAGATCAGACTGTACTACAGGTCCCCGAATTAACGTTGCCCGACCAGCAGCTACCGAACCCGCGACACCTGATCAACAGTCAGACGTACACCAGAATGTTCTACAGGTCCCCGAATTAACGTTGTCCGACAGGAAGGTACCAACCCGCGACTCCTGATCACCAGCAAGACGCACACCAGACTGTGCGACAGATCCAAGAATTAATGTTGCCCGACCAGCGGGTACCGATCCTGCGACATCTGATCACCAGTCAGATGCGCATCAGACTGTGCTACATACCCACGAATTAATGTTGCCCGGTCGGCAGGTACCGAACTCGCAACCTGTGATCACCAGTCAGACGCGCATCAGACTGCTACAGACCCACGAATTAATATTGCCCGGCCGGCAGGTACCGAACTCGCAACCCCTGATCACCAGTCAGACGCGCGTCAGACTGCTACAGACCCACGAATTAATGTTGCCCGGCCGGCAGGTACCGAACTCGCAAACCCTGATCACCAGTCAGACGCGCATCAGACTATGCTTCCGAGGCCTGCATTAAGCAAGCGTTCCAGTTTGTTTTAGGGAAAACTAATATCAGAGTGCGTATTCCTAGGCTTTCGCATGCTTCGCTGTTACCGTCCAGTCAGCTATGTTAAGGTCATATCGAGCCGGCTAGTCAGTTTCTAAGCCACTTATTGTTTCCTGGACCAACACCATTTGATCAGCACATTACACATTATATCACCAGAAAGTTGCATCTTGCCCTTAGAATCGGTGGAAGCGAGGGATATTTCAGGATCAATCACCACGAAAGAAGTTTACTGGGCCCATCGGGGATAGAACCCACTGCTCTGTGATCATCAGATCGGGTCACCGAGACCGACCACATGTGTAACCAATGATTCCTTAGTAGAATTTGTATATATGTGCGTAGTTTAGGCTTTTTCCTCGCTGGTCACACATGATGATGACGACGATGATGATGATGATGATGATGATGATGATGATAATACGTACGTCATATATGATGATGATGATGCTGTTGATGATGACGGTGGTCACACATGATGATGATGATGATGATGACGATGATACATACGTCATATATGTTTACCACTGCGAGTTGCATATGCGAATGATTTAACACCCACCCCACCCCACCCCCGGCCCCCACCCCCCTCACACACGTGGGGTGTTGCGTAGTTAAAAATATTATTAAAACATGGTGTATTTTGATTTTATAATACATTATTATTCAACTCAACAACGTTACTATGGTTATTTCCTGCTTATTTTTCCCACAAACGTATTGATGAGGAACTTGTATATTGAACAAGGCAGCCCTTTGATATCGGATTACACGGGGCGGTATTCAGAAGATGTGCGGTTACCTGCAGGGCATTAGGTTAGCAGCGGAATGACAGGTACATACTGAGACGCGTCACGGCAGAAGAAACCTATAGGGAAATGTCGGTATTTGTGTTGTCCGATTTCGATAAAGTGGTTTTTCCGTTGTACTAAATGTTTTATTTATTTATTTATTTATATTTATTTATTTGTCGCGGCAAATTTTATTGTCACCCGAGTGCTAAATATTCAACTGTCACATCATTAGAACGTAGTTTTCAGATGAAATGTAATGTTTTCATCTCAATCCAAATTTAGATTGTAGGTGTTCGTTACAACCGCCCAAGTGAGACAGATCTAACGAGTGGCCACAAACTACGTTTATGGGCAGAAAAATGAAAAATAATGTATATTTCTGTAAATTCCAATTTACTATATAAAGTGCGCGACCGCGTGTGTGTTATTTCCTTACATATTTTTTTATTATCTTCACTTGTCACTATTCCACCCCTTAATGGTCTTCACTATTTCCATATACATGTACATCCACCCCAGCTTTGGATGATGATGAGTGTCATTATTATTATTATTATTATTATTATTATTACAGAATCCGACAGAAAACAAAATCGGGAATGCCATACGTTATGTAGCGTATGTCCAGTGTTATATTTTTCAAACAGTTGATTGAGGGCAAAAATCGAAAATAGCTTAACAGCTTGGACTAGGATAGTCTTTGAAACCGAATTACGTAAGATGTGCATTGTTTGTTGAGGTTTAACGTCCCCGTCAACACTGTAAATGTCATTTTGGAGACGTTGCTTCCAATTTTGTGGGACTTTTACCCGACATAGAGATGAAATGACATCTCAAGCCCTGTCGCCCAATGAAACCAATAGGGTTTATTAGCATGGACGGTCCGCCCTGCACAGCTGTTCCTGGACAGGCTTAGATCTTCTAAGCGGTTACCAGTACTAGTATGCGGGCTGGATTCAGCTCTGCGTGGAAGCATCATGCAGCCCATATATTTCTTCAAATATTTTGCCGCGTCACAGTATAACGAACCAACGTCGTTACCTAGATTCTTTCTTCTATTTCGAAAAACTGAGCGTTTACGTTTACTTTTCTGTGGTATTAATTTATTTATGGCTAATTTGGATACACTTACCAAACACACTCGTGGGATGAAATTGCTTCTTTCATATAATCTGGCCCCTAAGTAATAAAAATGTTTCATGCTCAACTATGCTGAGCATGAAATCGATAATACTCGCAAATATTACAGTAATGGGACCAAACAAATAATGTTTGTGCTCGTTACAACCATTCAATGGAGGCGGATCTAACGAGTACCCACAATCCACGCTTTTGAGGAGAAATATATAACTGTTACAGCAAATTGTATATATAAAGAGTTTTGTTATTTCCATAAAACGCACTTGTTACTTTATTACCCGGCAGTTGCATCAGAAGCAAATAAAATCATTTGTCTTCATCTTTCATTACGATGAAACATCTGTGTGACATAGGGCATTTTTAGCATGTTTACTGATGAACATCTGTGACACTATTCTTATGCATATTCAAAAGATAGGCTGATGGTGCTTGTTCGAACAGGTTCATTGAGGCGGTGCAAATGAGTACCCACGACCGATGTCTTTGAACAGAAATAAGAAAAAAAAAATCAATCGATCAATATTCAAACGATATGCTGATGGTGCTCGTCCGAACTGGGCCATTGCGGCGGTGCCAATGTGCACCCACGACCGACGTCTTTGATTTGTTTGTTTGATTTGAGGTTTAACGTCCCCATCAACACTGTAAAGGTCATTATGAAGACGTTGCTTCCAATTCCAACTTTTACCCGACATTGAGATGAAATGACATCTCATGCCCTACCGCCCAATGAAACCAATAGGGTTTATAAGCATGGACGGTCCGACACACACACCGCTTTGCCTGGGCAGGCTTAGATCCTCTAAGCAGTTTACCAGTACTCGTGTGTGGGTCGGATTCAGCTCCTCGTGGAAGCATCATGCAGCCCATATATTTCTTCAAGCCCCGATGAGCGGGGCCGTACCGTCGTCTTTGAATAGAAATAAGAAAGATAATCAATCAATCAATCAATCAATCAATCAATCAATCAATCAATTAATCAATCAATCAGTCAAATTTTATTCGCTTAAGCTTATGCAGCTCATCATAATCAAACATATATAGACAGACAAATAAGTGAAGAATAGCATAAAAGTGAATTACTGGATGGGGCATTGTCTTACACAATACAAGTTATCAGGCTACATGTAGGCGACATACCTGTTAGAAGCTACCAAAATTCCAGCAGATTAACGTCGCACGAGCGTCAAAACAAGATGTTGCGTCGACGCCCATGCGACACCGACTAGACGTCGTTTATTTGTTTGTTTGATTTGAGGTGTTACGCACCCGTCAATACTGTGTAGGTCATTTTGGAGACGTTGTTCCGACATTGTGGGACTTATACCTGACATTTAGATATGACATCTCAAGCCCTGCCGCCTAATAAATCCAATATGGTTTATATGCATGGACGGTCCAACTCGCACCACTTTTCCTGGGCACGCTTAGTACTCACGTGCGGTTGGTTTCAGCTCTGCGTGGAACATCATGCAGCCATCTATTTCTTCAAGCCCCAATGGACGGGGCTGGACTAGACGTCGTATGGACGCTAGGTCACCTACGATACAGGTATGTGACTTCTGTGGTTGCTAAGATTTTGGAAAAGGTCTGCCTGCATGTCAGCAGACAATAATAATAATAATAATAATAATAATAATAATAATAATAATGGATTCCCCCGTCAACTCCAGTTTTTTCTTGATAAAGGGGGATCTAGTGGGGATCTTCATTTCACGGACTTATTAACATGATGGTTATGTTTCTTTCCATTTTATCTTCTCGTGCATGTCATGAGCATGGCCATAAGGGATATTTTAGTCTGTTATATTACTTCATGCAACAAACACTCACGTAAACCTTCCTTAAGCGCAAAATTTGGGTTTACAGTCATGAATACCCGCCACCGTATTTTAAACACACACACACACACACACACACACACACACACACACACACACACACACACACACACACACACACACACACACACACACACACACACAAACGCACGCACGCACGCACGCACGCACGCACGCGCGCGCGCATGCACGCGCGCGAGAACACACAAACGCACACAGGTTAACAGCCGCGATTTGGATAAATCGCCAATGTCAGATTATTTTCTTAAAATCATCATTAAAAGTGTATATATAATGTTGACCCCCTTGAACCCCATTTTCATAAGGTACAACTGGGGTTAACGGTTTCCTATTTCTGCTCGAAGCGGTTCTAACGAGGACCAGCAATCTATGTTTAGGTTCACGTTCGGTGAAGATCAGCAATCCATGTTTAGAGCAGAAAAATGCAAGATATCGGATATTTTGTCAGAAAATTTTCATTTTTGATGACAAAACTTTCAATATATTTGAATAGGCGTGGTTTCGTAAAGTACCATTGAAGATGAAATCTCCAAAAAAGTTATTCTTAGTTTCGAGTGAAAACTTATCAATTTTATGCTCGGAACATAGATTCAACAAAGCTCGTTATAACCGCCGTGTACTTTGTTTTTAAAAAAAGTTGGGTTGCAGGGGTATTAATTAACAAATACTGATTAACGCGTTCTAGGAAAATAGAGGCACGAGACAAGCTGCATTCTTCCATAATATTCAGACGAAAAATAAAAATAATAAAAAATAATTATCATTCGCGCTTATATCTGCATCAAACCATTATGATTACGCTCCCGTGCGCTAAATGTCTCTAAAACTAACGTTTCTCAGCTGATTTTTTTTTAATTCTGCCATATTTATAGATTTATGACTGCTCATTAGAACCACCTTGGTAATACGGTTTTAACGAGTATCCGCAATCTATGTTTCAGAACAAAAATAAAAAAATAATAATAATGAATTCCCCGTAAATCCCATTTTCTCAAAAAAAAGTGCTCATTAGAACCGCCCTGTCCAGACAGTTTTAAGGAGTACCCGTAATCTATGTTTTGGAGCAAAAATAAGGAAAAAAGGAATACCTCGTAAACCCAATGTGCTCTATATACTGTGGGGATTAGACGGGCCTTCTAGTCACGGACTTGTTATCTTGATGCATGAGCTGTAAGGTGCTTGTTAAAACCGCTTCAACAAATCGGTTCAAACAAAAACCCACATTCAATGCTCTTGAGATAATGTGGGATCTAGTTGGACATGCTGGAGTGTTTATTTAACGGACTTTTTGTTGAGGTGATGATGAATAATTTAGAAATTCTGAATTAACATATAAAAAATATCGACTAATGTATAACAGTTTCCGGAAATCAGATATTACACACGCGTGTAAACACATTACCTGGCATTGCATGGCAACGTAAGTGAAGTGTGGTCAGTGACAAATCTCGCCAATACTATTATATGACCCTAATGTCTTGGGAAATACGGTCATCTGTAATTGCAAGAATATACAGGGATTCTAATAATTTTGGCCTCAGTGTGGCACAAATATTTCCTTAACATTTAAACAAACAAAGAACATTTCTCAGCTAATGCATTTTCTTAACCCGTATTTGACAAAGATGGAATCTCCCACCTAGTAAGTTTGGATTGGTCCATTTCCAATTATTGGTCTGCCAGGTTTGTTTTATTAGCGACACATTTTGCAACAATGTTTGTACTTTCAGCAAACAGTGTAGAACCAGGTCAGACGTCGCGTTTTGTGGCGTCTGATCTGGGTCTGCACTATTTGCTAATGTCCCACAAAAGGGCCGCTAGGCATATATGGGTTAAATCTTCGATACACTTATTTGTTTGTTTTTCTTTCTTTCTTTTTTTTGGTTCTTTTGTTCTTAGAAAAAAATCCATAAAGATTTTTAGGATGATACGTCTGAAAATTTATCATGCAATAAGCTGAGGTTTTATCCATGTCACTCTCGATTGTTCTTTATATATGTATAGTTTAGTTAATATTGATCTTTGTACTCCGTATTTTAAGTCAATGATCATGTCATTTCTTAAGCAATGGCATACATGTACTTACAGAATATTCATTTTTTCTCAAAGATAACTTTAATTTAAATGACGTGATTGTAGTGAATATATATGTTAAGCTGTTGAAGATAATCGTAAATAAACATGGCCATGTATTTAAGTCAATTAAAGCGATTGCGCATGCGCGCTAAATGCATAAATTCGATTGGCTCAGTCATAAAACGGTTTCAAACGGTCATACTGTTGGCCAAAACGGGAAAGCGTTTTCAATAGCGTTTTGATCTTTTCAGAGCGCATGCGCAAATTCACCGTTTGTCTGAAACGATTCGCCTTGACTTTTGATTGGTCAAAACGATATGAAACGCTCGAACCGTTGTCGAAACGCAAACGTTTTGCAACGGTTTCAAAACGGACCCTAAACGCAAAAACGGGTAGGTCGAACGTTATCGCCACTGTACGAATATCAACCGCGGCACACAATCGGGATATAACTATCAACCAGGATTTTTTTTTTTTATTATTCAAAAACGAACTATACTGACTTTAATAAACCACGACAGAAGAACCTCCCAGGAAACCCTTTAGGGGACAAAATGATTCGGACACATTGCAATTTTGATATTCGACCATAAAGCGATATTTCAACCCTATAATGCGTATGAACGAAGAAATCCATACTTAAACCCCGAGAAAACACCGATTTTCAATGTTTATTGTTTAAAAAGCCCCGAGGAACCAAAGACCATGATTAAAGATATTATCTTGTACAAACAAGCTAATAAGTTGTGTTCACAAAATATAATGCTGTCCGCACAAGATCTTGTGCGCTCGAGATATTAAGTTGTGCGTAGAAGATATTATCTTGTTCGCACATCGCATGTCCCTTCTAGACATTAGTATCCATACAACTTCTACCCGCATGATATTTCAGTCTGGTAAGAGACGTAAAAGCTCGCACATATGTCTGCTAACTTCGGAACAGAACTGCAGTTAAACAATGAAAAGAAAAAAAACATGTGTTCTGTGTTCTTATGCATTTAATTAGTAATACCTTAGTCTATAAATAGGTTAATTGGATTTCTTTCAAATCAGTAATAGTAACTTGGTCTGTGCTTATTATAATTTTGGGTCAGTGTTTATTTTAACCTTAAAAATATGTTGCTTTATGCAATTAGTGTATATCTTGATCAAATGCCGCGTTCTGTGGCGTCTGGGCTTGGTCTACATTTTTTGCCAAGCCAAACCTTTGATTCCAATATAACTATCTTACTCAACACTCTGATCTCACTGCGAATATTTTCGATAAAATAGTTATTCCGACAAGACTGTGATAGCCACGTGTACTTTAGCACGGAAAAGCTTTTCGGCTTAGCAACTTAGGGTCGATTGACAATCCAATCGACCTAAAACAAGCCGTGTTATGTGTTCCACTATGACGTCAGATGGCTGCGTACATGTAAGAGAGTTATCTGTAAAATCTGGACTGGAATCATGTGTTTGGTTTGGCAAACAGTGTAGACCAGATCAGACGTCACATAATGTGGCGTCTGATCAGGGTCTACACTGTCTGCATTAGGAACAAGAACCGAAGGGTATACCGAAAAAGTCCAAGTCCACGGCCATTTTACACAACCAGCGCTCTGAGTCAATCGGTCAAACAGTGCTGCCAATGCTTTGATTTCTTTACCCTCAAATCCGCCCACCCGTGAGATTCACGAGTGCACTCTTCCATCAATGAAGTTGGATGGGTACGCCCATTTTATGGTACGCAATATATATCCCGATTAGATTGCTCAGAGCCATCACGTCAGGATTTACACTGTTTGCATAAGTATCTGGTCCGGGTTTCAGGGTTGTAAGGGATTACTTTTTTTTTTTTTTTTTTTTGGTTTGGGTTTTACGGCCCTTTCAAGATTATTTCACTCATATCGAGCCGATCGTTAATCAGAGGTGGGCGAAAACCGGAGTACCCGGAGAAAAACCACCTGACCTTCCGTTGCAGAACTTGGCGTCTCACACTTGGCCCGAGCGAGGCTCGAACCTACGGCGGTGAGAGACCTAATGACTAAGAGTCAGCGCTCTTATCCACTAGGCCACGGAGGCCCGTAGGGAAAACTTTTCTTGCTGTTCCGAGAGGCAAGATATAACATGGACTGGAATCAAAACGGATAATTTAAAACAGAAGATTGTATATTCTGTGTAGGAATATTGTCATCGATTTCAAACAACCATAGACATACCGTCATCTATTTCAAAAACTGAATTTTAATTTTTAGACCATTCCAAAATGAAATTCCAGGACTGTACTAACTGCAATCAAAACAATCATTAATAAATAGAAGTGAGTGAGTGTTTGAGTTTTACGTCCCACCAACAGCTAAGGTCATACGGAGACGGGACCTCGGTTTTAAACACTCATTCGAAAGTCTGGAGAAGCCCGGGATGGATCCTGCAATCCCTGGTTTACAAGGCGAGTAGCGTAACCACTGCACCACGGAGGCTTCTATTAAATAGAAGTGAAGGCAGTGATCAGGAATCGATGCAATTAACCCACAGATCCCTTGAAAAATAAAAAAAAACAACATGTAATAACTAGACCCTAATGGAAACACCAATAGCGGAAAGCCAAAAGGACAGTCACTTTCCCACAAAATAGCCAATTGGCTAACCAAAAAAAAAAAAAAAAAAAAAAAAACATGCATGCGAAACACACACTCAAAGACAAACCATAACAAAAAGTAAACCGCGACAGAAGAACCGTATGGGAACGGTCAGTGAACAGAATGCCACTGCGGGGCTTAAATGCCGCAATCCTCGCCCTTACTTCTGTCATGGTTTATGCTTTGGTCACAATCCCTTCCGATTAGGCTTAGGATGTACACCCGGATTGATTTTTAGCCATTTTGGCCTGGTCCCCGGCCGGACTCCAGACATGGCCGGCCGGTGGCGGGGCTCTCAGGCAGCATCGGAGAGGTGCCCGAAGAGTTTTAACTCGAAGTTAAAATTTCTCCGGTGTCCCGTACATTTTCATAATTGGCCACATATCCTTCACACATCGTTTAAGTATCGTCCGATATCCGGTCGGGAATCGAGGGGTAATCGGCCGGTGTATGTAGCCTCAGAGGAGAAATTTTTGGGACCGGACATGGGCCGATATCCGGCCGATGTCTGTTTACACATTGGAAAGTAACCCATCGATGTCCGATCGGCTTGAACCGGTGTGGACCAGATATGTTACAAACATCGTCCGGTCACCGGCCGGCTAGAACCGGACATCGGGCGGAATATATAAACCCCCCATCAGTCGCCGTGTACATCATTATAGCGCGTTTCCATCACACCGCCCGGCAATCGCCCGACATTCGGCCAGGCCTGGTACAAGCATCGTTCGTTGTCCGTAGGATACTCGGGCGATATTCGTACGATGTCCGGTGAATAGGCCGGTTATCACTCGGACATCATAGGATAATCTGCCGATTAGTATTAGGTGTTCGGTCGGTATTCACTGCCTCGCCGGCCCCCAAAAGATTTCTCTTTGGAAACAGATGCCGTACGATTACGAGGCGGTTTTCGGACGGCCTCCGCACGGCCTCCGGACGGTGCCATTTATGTAAATGATGTGTAACAAAGTTTTTGACCGGTGTTGTCCGATGTCAGAAAAAAAAATGCCAAAACCAGCGGTGTACTCACGATTACCCCCTATCCCCGGATACCGGCCGATCTTTGTGACCACAGCATTAGTCAAATACAGCACAGAACAACTGAAATATTAACCAACGGACGAACTCCGGTTGGCCGGCTGTGAACAAGGGCAATCAGCTATCCAAAACCAAAACGACACCAGCGACATACACATGCCGATGAAGTATAAGAACAAAACAGACGCACCGCGGGGCCTTAAATCGATTTTACGCGCCCGCAATGCGATTTAACAATCCGCATGAATGCCACCTAACGCATCAGTGCAACATCTCCGAGAACAACCACAGAGATGAAACAACGTTGAGTACTCAACAGCAAGAAGAAACTGAAATGCTGGAGCAAAAGAAAAACTACATTTAGACTCCGATGGGCCCGACCAGAGACAGAGCATCAGGCACCAACAAGCATTACATAAAATTAAATTCTCTAAAATCTTAAGTTAGAAACACTGTAAGACCAGGGTGGGAACTATTCTCACAAAAGCTGGGATCAGTCGCAATCGAATACGGCGGTTCATCAGAATCTCCTCTGATCGAATTAAGGGTTCAGCGAATTGGGTTCAAGCTTAGGATCCCTTTTCCAGCCTAGACGCAGGGACAATCGACCATCCAGTGCGTTTAGTAATTTGACTTCAAAAGCGGGAGAAGAAGAAGAAGAAGAAGAAGAAGAAGAAGAAGAAGAAGAAGAAGAAGAAGAAGAAGAAGAAGCACGTTGTGCACTCAATGTTTAAGCCTAATGCTTATAAACGTCGAGAATCTGGACTGAAGAATCGGCCCCGCCCATAGGGGCGCGAACAAGTATTTGGGCTGCATGATACTTCAACCTAGAGCTTAAACCGACCCGCACACGAGTTGTGGTAAACCGCTTAGAGGAACTAAGCCTACCCAGGCAAAGCGGTGCGAATCGGCCCGTCCATGCTTATTAACCCTATTGGTTTCATTGGGCGGCAGGGCTTGAGATGCCATTTCATCTCAATGGCAGGTAAAAATCCCACAAAATGGGGAGCAACGTCTCCAAAATGACCTTTATAGTGTTGACCGAGACGTTAACCTCTAATCAAACAAAACAAATCAAACAGACTGAAGAAAAATAACCGTAGAATTACGATGCAGTCTATCATAAATATTTTTTGTTGTCTCACAAACATACATGTACTTCTCGAATTTTGCGGTATTTTGGACAAAGTTCGGAATGCTACTCTCAGGTCATTATTATTTATACATGTAACATATTTGCAGGTTGGAAGGGGGTCAGATTACGGTAAACGTGGCGTAATTGCCATTTGGGAGACGTTATCGCTGCGTGAAAACTACATAACCGACAAATATCAGATGTCTAATAAAATCTGAATAGAAGCAAATTTACAGATGCAAACCACTACTGTAATATTGTATTTCATATCTCTTCAAATAATTTGTTTCATTTTCTTTCTTTTTTTCTTTTTTTTTCTTTTCTAGATATAGACTTTAGGTGTGCCTTTGTTCATGTACATGTACCGCCTCGTTGAGGCGGTTCTAATGACTACCCACGCACTAAATATTAAGACGGAAACCATTGTACTCATTAAAACAGACATTTCCCTTACAAGAATGCTCATTATATGGACTTGTAAACATGATGAAAGTTTTGGTCGGGTTCGATCCCGGGCCGCGACATACCAAAGTCGTTAAAAATGGTATTAGCTGCTCCTCGCTTGGCACTCAGATTTACTGGGTAGAGCTAGGACTGGTCGACCCAGTGTCAGGATAATGTGACTGGGTGTGGTATCATTTAATGTGTCTGGGACATGATACTTCGGTGAGGCAGCACTATAAAAGTGAGCATTGAGCTCCCTCTCGCAACCAGACGACGTCGTGATATGACTGAAAAATTGTTGAAAGCGACGTTAAACCCGAATTCACACACACACAAATGAAAGTTTTTGTCTTCAAAACACGCCTATTCAAATATATTGTTTGGTTGTTTGTTTGATTTGAGGTTTAACGTCCCCGTCAACACAGTATAGGTCATTTTGGAGACGTTGCTTCCAATTTTGTGCGCCATTTATCCGACATTGAGATGAAATGATATCTCAAGTCCTGTCGCCCAATGAAACCAGTAGGGTTTATAAGCATGGACAGACCGACTCACACCGCTTTGCCTGGGCAGGCTTAGATCGTCAAAGCGGTTTACCAGTACTCGTGTGCGGTCGGTTTCAGCTCTGCGTGGAAGCATCATGGCACCTTTCTATTTCTTCAAGCCCCGATGGGCCGGGGCCTTCAAATATATTGAGATTTTAATACCAAATCTTAAAATTTCCAAATACAAAATTCTGATATTTTTCACATTTGTGCTAAAACAGACATTGTGGGTACTCTTTAGAACTGCCGTGCCAAGGCGGTTCCAATGAGTACCAATATTCTATGTTTTGAGCGCAAATAAGAAAAATAATGTACACTACATAAAAGTGGGGTTTAAGGGGCCCAACATTATATAGGCTTGTTTGGGATGAATGTCATTTTTCAGGCGAAAAGTCGTGACGTTTTAATGTTTCTGAGGGTTACGAGCATATCATTAATTTCAGACACTGTTACCCTTTTAAGGCTCTGAAAAAGACACACATCTAGCCACGGACCTAATTTACATTTACTTGGTCCCAGATCTAGCGAAAAATTGTGATTAGTGTCTTAGTTTAATTAACTGACAGCCACAGTTACTATTTTGAGCAGAAATGTGGAAATACCTGGTAAACACAATCTTTTCTGTTGAAAGTGAGGTTTACTTGGTTTACCCACAGTCTGTGACTCGGAGCAGAAGCACAGTCAACACTGTAGATCTTTGTAAGCCACGCTATTCCCTGTATAATGGTTATTATTCGTTAGAATCGCTTGTTATGAACGGTCTTGTAATCCCCACTTTATGCGTTGGTTTTACGGCCCGTTCAATATATTTTCACTTATTTCGAGCTGATTGTTAATCAGAAGTGGGTGAAAACGGTAGTACCCGGAGAAACACCACCTGACCTTCCGCTGCAGAACTTCGCATTTCACATGTGACCCGAGTAGGCTCGAACCACAGCGGTGAGAGACTTCATGATTAAGAGTCAGCGCTCTTAACAAATAGGCCATGGAGGCCCGTTGTAAACTCCACTTTAAATACAAAGAGAGTTACGTAGGAAAACCTTATTTTCCTGATTAGGATATGGATATTTCAAACGAGCACCCATATACTTGTTACATTTTACTCACTGAGTTTGTTGTGTATTATTTATTTTTATTTTTTCATCATGTAAGAGCCACCGAATTTTTTATCTTTAGTGGCGGTTTGTACGCCCCACCTTTCTGGTTTAAGGCGAAGGCGTATTCAAAGATGTAAATGCAAGTTCTTTTGCACCATCAGTTTGGTGGATATAGATTGTCATGTCGATTTTACTTTCTATATACAATAATTTGTAAGCGTCATTTATTACATAAATAACATACTTACGAAAATATAATGAAACGACCCAATGTACTTGTAAACCTCAACGCAAGGCACACATCTGTCATAACGTTTGTTGGATTTGATGTTTAATGTTCCCGTCAACACTGTAAAGGTCAGTTTGGAGACGTTGCTTCCAATTGTGTGGGACTTTTACCCGACATTGAGATGAAATGACATCTCAAGCCCTGTCGCCCAATGAAACCAATAGGGTTTATTAGCATGGACGGTCCCGCCTCGCACCGCGGTTCCTTGGCAGGCTTAGATCCTCTAAGCGGTTTACCAGTACTAGTGTGCGGGCCGGGTCGATTCAGCTCTGCGTGGAAGCATCATGCAGCCCATATATTTCTTCAAGCCCATATGGGCGGGGGCCGACATCTGTCATAACGTCACAGTGGATAATGACTCTTAATCATTGGGACTCTCACCGCTGTGGTTCGAGCCTGGCCCGGGTCACATGTTAGACGCCAAGTTCTGCAACCGACGGTAATGTGGAGTTTTTTCTCCTGGAACTCGGTTTTTCGCCCACCTCTGAGTAACGATCGGCTCGATGTAAGTTAAATTATCTTGAAAGGGCCGTAAAACAAAAACAATAATAATATTAAACAAACAAACAAAAACAAAGTATATAACGCCACTGATAAAGTGATAAATGGGGGACCAAATGGCTTGGTTTTTTGGCAAATTTTGAACCAATAATAATAATGAAAAAAAAAAAAAAAAAGAATCAGTATATATTTTGTATAAGTGTATAAGTTGTAGCAGTCTGTAGTAGCTGTATGTTCACCGACGTAGGTCTTGTGTACAGAATTAAAGGAAATACATAGAAAACGTAGAAATTGTCGTTTTTATGAACCAAAAGCTCAGCATGATAACAGGACCGTGTAATGGACACCCCTTTATATCTCATTCTGTAGTGAAAATTAAGGGGTTTATAGGTATATACATTATGTTTCTTTATCATAAGTTGTGGATACTCGTTATAATCCTGCCCCCGCCCATCGGGGCTTGAAGAAATAGATGGGCTGCATGATGCTTCCACGCAGAGCTGAAACTGGCCGCACATGAGTACTGGTAAACAGCCTAGAGGATCTAAGCCTGCCCAGGCAAAGCGGTGCGTGTAGGACCGTCCATGTTTTTAAACTCTATTGGTTTCATTGTGCGACAGGGCTTGAGATGTAATTTCATCTCAATGTCGGGTAAAAGTCCCACAAAACGAAAACACATCCGTGTGCTATATTGCATTTTCAAATCTCGATAAGGCAATTTTTTTCTGATGAAAATTTGTGACATTTTTCTTATTTATACTCAAAACATAGGTTTTGGGTGCTTGTTAGAACCGCCCCATCGAGCCGGTTCTAACGAGTACCCACAACCTGTCTTGGAGCAGAAATAAGGAAAATAATGTTTAACCCCGTAAACCCCCGTTTTCTCTATATGAAGTGGGGTTGGGGGCGTCTTTATATCACGGACTTGTTCAAGTGATGAACGTCTCAAAAATGACGTGTGCAGTGTTGACGGGGACGTTAAACCTCAAACCAGACACACAAAAACTCGTTATAATCGCCGTACGAGCAACCACAACATATGTTTGGAAGATAAAAAGAAGAAGAATATCACACATTTTCGTTTGAAATGTAACTATTTTTGGAGATAGCAAAGAAATCGCTGTGTCAAACGGTGGATGCCATATACAAATGACATTGCGGGGCTTTATATATGCAATATATGCGCCTGATATTTCGGTTAAAATACCACTTAACTAGGTTGTATATCGACACCTCATATCTTGTAAATACATGTATATATTCGATGACGCATTCCTCATTTTTTTAATTTGATGGGAAGAGTTTTATTTCTGACTTTGACATTTTTGAGCTTGCAATCTGTTTGATGGAACCAGTTGCTAAATATAATAGAAGGACCAATTTTATTCCAGTTTTGCCATCATTCACCTTTAATGCAATCCACTAATTATGAAAAAAAAAAAAAAAATCGTCCCTAATATTTTCCGTGGATATTTTTAATGTTAGAATAATGTATATGTCTATTCAGATCATAACTGTAAACTCACGATCTTGTCATATTTTATTGTCGTTGTTGTTGTTGATGGACTAGATAACAGTCCAACAACTTTTGCTCGTTAATTTCTCTAAACTCGTGGATTTACAAAGGATATAAAATACGGGGTGTATACCTAAGTCTGTATAGCACTTCAAATTTGTACAATTAAATATCAGACAGTTTAATTTGAGGTTTAACGTCCCCGTCAACACTGTAAAGGTCATTTTGGAGACGTTGCTTCCAATTTTGTGGGACTTTTACCCGACATGGAGATGAAATGACATCTCAAGCCCTGTCGCCTGGACGGTCCGCCTCGCACCGCGGTTCCTGGACAGGCTTAGATCCTCCAAGCGGTTTACCAGTACTAGTGTGCGGGCCGGATTCAGCTCTGCGTGAAAGCATCATGCAGCCCATATATTTCTTCAAGCCCCTATGGGCGGGGGCTTAAATATCAGACAGAATAAGCGGTGATATATGGACACCCCGTTTTTCATATAAATTGTGGCTTTACAGATTAGGGTGTTCAGAAGACACCGTGGTGTAGTGGCCTCACAAACCAAGGGTCGTGGGGTCTCCAGACAATAATAATAACAATATAATCATAATAATAACAAAACAAAAACAGAAGAACCGCCTTGGAACTGTCAGTTAGAAAAAAAAATACTGGGTGGGGGGCTTTGGCACGGAACTAGCTGACCAATAAAATTAACTAATGGTCAATTCTGAGTACCTGTGCAATAAAATCAACTGTGATGCATAAACACTACGCCCATGATTAATTACAGACACGCATTGTAACATGGGTACGCGCAGTTCTGCAAGCAAAAGGATTTATTTATTATTTTGACTTATAACGTATAGGGTGCATTCGGAGGAATGCCACATCTTGTTATATTTCATAAAAAATATTCTTATTTTCAATATATTTTAAAGATGTACAATTTTAAGCAAACTGCATTGCACTTATTATGAACAAAAAAAAAACAAAAAAACCTTAATTCGTCACTCATCAATGGTACAGTCTTCACTGTACAAGGTTGCATGTGTAAAAGACTTTATTTATTAGTTTCTTCTCCTGACTTTAAGACTTTGTATGTGCCTGAGCACTATGTCACGCTTCATAGCATTACGAAAACGCGCCTATTCAAATATATTGACAGTTTAGCCACCAAAAATGAACATTTTCAGATAAAAAAAAATCCGATATTTCGTCTCAAAACATAGATTGTGGGTACTCGTTAGAACCGCATCGACGAGGCAGTTCTAAGGAGTATCCACAATCTAAGAAATTAGAAAAAGAATATTTACCCCTGTAAACCTCAGTTTTAATATATAAAAAAATGGTTAAGGGGGGTCAAAATTATATAGGCATGTTCGTGATGGCAGTGCAAATCTATGAAATTGAACTTAAACTTTTCTTTCGGTTTTTTTTTTCTCAAGCACCTGCTATTGGCAGGGCGCGACAAAGGAGACCGGTTTTCCGTCCGTTCGTTCGTCCGTTGGACAATCCCTCAACATTTGCGCTAACCCAAATGTTCAAGTCCACTTCTCAAGAACTAATATCTCAGACTGAACATAGCCTGTGGTGAAATTCTTGTTATTTTTGTTTTTTATTATTATTTAAAATAATCTTGAAGGGCCGTAACGCACCCCTACTCCCACAAAAAAGAACTTAATTAACTAAGGCGAATCTCATTTTCAACTCATTTTGGGTCACTTTTCCGTAAACAAAGTAACTCTGTGGTCGGTTTGTGTGTATATGTTGTATTATGGTCCGGAGACCTACAGTACCAAATAAAATATATTCTGTTCTATTCTGTAGCAAAATTTAATCATTAAGATCACCTTTAGAACTGTTCGGATATTGTCAAAATCGCCTTACTTATGTTTCTGCAAACTGAAAGACATGCATACCCCCGTATATACATTCTTGGTATAAAAGAGGTAAGAATATTCTTGACCACTCTATGACTGTTCAGTTTTTATGAACTTTTCGGAAAGCAAATGAACACTTTCCGCAACAATTTAACTACTCTCCTTAAACTAGAAATTTTGGAAGAAATATAAAACTTTAACGCATGTATGACTAGCGGTCCTTTTTGGGTCATTTGCAAACAGTGTGGAACCAGATCAGATGCCGCACAACGCGGCGTCTGATCTCAGTCTACACTCTTTGCTTAACGTACTTACATTTTTGTTAAACTTTCTACACACAAAAAAACCCTGACACCCCTATAATTGGAAATGGACCACTCCAAACTTATGGGTACACAATAACTGCTGAGATATTGTTTACAATGAAAATTAAGCATTATCAATTTCAATTGCCATACAATTTGCACACTCAATAAAGGCTTTTAACGATTGCTTTTCTCCGATCATAAATCGTCTCCAACCTAAGGAGTTTATGCTGCTTTTCCTAACACTAGCATTGGCTGGTCAAATTATCTATGGTCTAATCTCACCAGTAGTGATCCTCCGCTGGACAGTAGGGTCATTTAACTAACATGCTTATAATTGAGTACCGGGTCTGTAAGACTTTCATTGGTTGAAATGCATTATTTAGTTATTTTTCACGATATTCAATTTCGACCCCCGCCCATCCGGACTTGAAGAAATAGATGGACTGCATGATGCTTCCACGCAGAGCGTTAACTGACTGCACATTAATACTGTAAAACCGCTTAGAGGATCTAAGCCTGCCCAGGCAAAGCGCGTATAAACCCTATTGGCTTCATTGGGCGACAGGGCTTGAGATGTCTTTCATCTCAACGTACGGTCGGGTGAAATCCCACACAATTGGAAGTATCGTCTTCAAAATGACATATTCAGTGTTGACGGGGACGTTAAACCTCAAATCAAACAAACAAACGATATTCAGTTTTACTCATAAATTATTGTAGGAATGCACATTGCTAATTGTTCAGACATAACGATAACACATCTGTGTGAAATAGAAGAGCTCTCTTTCAGCTCTCTAAAATGTTAATATTTCTGAGGGAAATTTGTGATATTTTTGCAACCCCCCCCCCCCCCCCAACGACTGAGATTCTCGGGGGCATATAGTTTTTGCCCTGTCTGTCTGTTTGTCTGTCCGTCACAAAAACTTTAACCGACATAAAAACTGTCCCCGCGGGGGGCATTGGTCGCTTACAGTGACAGCTCTTGTTTTCTTATTTTAACTCGAAAACATGGGTTGTGCGTGCTCGCTAGAACCGCCTCATTGTGGCGGCTATAACGAGTACCCACAACCTATGTCCTGGAGCCGAAATAAGCAAAATAGTGAATACCCCTATAAATCCCAGTTTGCTCTATGTAATGTGGTGTTTAGAGAGATGAAGCAGATATACCCGGAAGGAATGAAACAGCGTCTATTTTAGCCCACCTGGGTATTCAAAACATTTTGGAAGGAATTAAGTTCCTTTACTTAATGGCCAAATTATATGACAAAGATATCATTAAAACAAATTAGCCTTACCTTCAATTTATTATTGAGGCATTTTTTCAGTGTATTAAACGATGGTGCGAATAGCAGTTAAAAACCGTCACCCTCATTCGATGGGGACTTTAAGGCGTCTCTTCTCCTTTAAAGAAGGCAAAAACACCACAAACGTTCTACTCTTCCTTATGTAAAGGTTTTGACAAGTTAACACTTGTAAACTCCGATTTACGTTTCATAAGGGTGTTATCATGTTATCATATCGAAGTGCAGTTTTTTTTTTTTTTTTGTTTTTTGTTTTTATTTTGAGGGGGGGGGGGGGGACAGTTCTTGGCAAGAGACCTACTTTATTCTATAACAAAGTTAGGTTTATAATGTATTTTACGCGAGTTTTCTATGTTGATCTGCGTCAGCAATCATAATCAAAGCACTGAGAGTGCTGATGGAGCGTAGCTTTAATAATTTGATTTAGCGTCTGATTGGTATTTTAATTCAGGCTCACATTGATCCAGTGAACATAGCTGTTTGAAGCTATTCTGGGCCAGAAGTCGTGTCAAAGCAACAAGACGTATATTGAAATAAACTGACGCTAAGGTGTAGACCCCGCAACAACCATCATGAAAACACGCCTGTACAAATACATTTTCAATTTTTCGGCAAAAAATGGAAATTTTAAGATACAAAATTGTGATATTTTCTTATCTCTGCTCAAAACATTGATTGCGGGGACTTGATTGAACCGCCTTGACGAGGCAGTTTTATCAAGTACCCACAATCACTGTTTTTGAGCAATACAGCAACCATGCAGTTCTACTGTTTACTTGAAGATTTCTGCTGAGCTATAGTTCGTGCAATAACTGCGGCTTGCGCAATTGTTTGGCGGCTTTATTAGCCGAAACTACGTAGTATGGCCCATCTTCTTTCTTATGAATGTTTTCATTGCTCTTAAAGGAACTCATTTTTGATTTTTATTTAAAGTTATTCTATGTAATCAGTTTTTGAAAAATTACCTTGGGGAGGTTATTTATCATGCATTAGCATTCTCCTTGGTTACGTCTTGATGATGTTTATCTTCATGTGAAAAATTATCATAATTTTTCCAGCAGTTTATAAGTTATACATCCGTAATCAGTCTTTAAAAATTGCCTCGGTGAGGCTATTTATAAAGCTATCTGGCATTAGACAATATCATTAGCTTGATCTTGTCAGTTTACATCTGCATGCAAAACATTATAAAAATATACCCGTCGGTTTGGAAGTTATACGATCGTGTCAGTGGGTGAATTTTTACCTTGCCGAGGCTAAAATAAAGAAATTGGGCATTCAGGAATCGCGTTGGTTAGATCTGTACATTATCTATCTGTATGCTAACAGTTGTCAAAAATATTCCAAGTAGATTAGAAGTTACACTTCGAAATAATTTTTCAGTTTGCCTAGGCGAGGCCGTTTGTAAAGTAATTTGGCATAAGGCAATTTTGAAGGTTATGTATTGTCAATATCAACCTGAATGCCGAAAATGATCAAAGCCGGGTTTAGCTGTTATACTCCGTATTCATTTTTATATTATTTTGCCTCGGCGATGCCATTCATAAAGTAATCTTGCATAAAACAGCCTCATGGGTTAGGTATTGTCAATATCAATCCGAATGCCAAAAATGATCGGAATATTCAGAGAGGTTTGAACATTATGCTCTGTTAACATTTTTCTAAATATATATTGCATCGGTGAGGCCATTTATGAAGTGATCTTGCATACGACAGTTTCTTGGGTTAGTTATTGTCAATATCAATCCATAGGAATATCTGAAGAGGTTTAGACATTATACTCAGTTATTATTATATAAAAATTAATTGTCTCGACGAGGCCATTTATGAATATCTGGCATTAAGACAATTTCTTTGGTTAGGTATTGTCAATACAGCACAGTGCACAGTCTTTTACCGGAAACCAACAACTGCCCTTCTTGAATCAGTGAAAGGGATAGAATCACCGTGGAACAGAATTCACGATCAATCTCCTGGAAAGAATGTTGCCGAACCCGGCAGGTATCGAACTCGCGTCTGAGCTGATAATTTGCTTTATTTATGGTCACATGCCTAGGACGCAGATAGGTCGCTTTAAAAAAGTAACATGCCCCCCCCCCACACACACACACAAATTAACCCACACTCTGAGTATATGTCTTTTTAGGGACAAACATAGCAGACCCAGATCAGACGCTACAACAAGTGGCGTCTCATCTGTGTCTAAACTGCAAAATTTACTGCTTACAATATAAGCATTGACGTGCACCTGTCCAAACTCATTCCAACTGTCTTATTTTGGCAATACATTATCGACCAACACTGTGTACTTTTAACCCATTTTAAACGAATGGAATCCTCAACACCTTTTATCAGTATGGAATGAGTTCATTTTAAAATCAGGGATGTCAGGTTGTGGCTTCCACGAAATATTTGGCAAAAATGGCTGAACCTTTTTGTAAATATGCAGTGAAGGTCATTATGAGACTCCGCGTTCTGTGGTATCTGATCTGGGTTTGTCCTGTTTGCAAGTTGCCAGGTTTGGGATATTATGGTACAAATGGGCTGTAAACGGGATTATATGAACTGAACTAAAAATGATTAGACTGCTACACAGTTCATCTATTAAAATATTCATCTATTCCGTTTGAAATAGGTGGTATGTGAAGCAGTCTATAAGAAGATACCGCATGGCGTAATAATCTACTATGTTAACACGGGGTACTATGTTCTCACTGGTGATTGGGTCATTTGCAGTAACACCGAAAGTAGTGCCGAAATCACTTCTCATTCCACTGGAGCTACGCTGCAACAGCTACGCTCCAAAAATCAATGTATCGTTCACCATGTTCTTTATTAGATTCGGCTGCTGTTGCTTCCGCGCAGAGCTGAAACTGCTGAGAAACGGCTCACGACTAAGCATGCCCAGAAAAAGTGGTGCGAGTCAGACCGCTCTTTAAACCCCAGCGGTTTCTCTGAGTGGTAGGGCTGCTGCTGCTGCTACTCCTACAACTACCACTGCTACTTCTACTCTAATTTACGTCCCCGCCCATCGAGGCTTGGAGAAATAGATTGGGCTGCACGGTGCTTCCACGTCGAGCTTAAACAGACGTACTGGTAAACCACAAAGTGCATATAAACGATTTTGGTAGCATTTGGTGGCAGGGCTTGAGATGTCATTTTATCTATTGACGGGTAAAAGTCCTTCACAATCAGAAGCAACGTCTCCAAAATGACCTAAACAGTGTTGACGGGGACGTAAAATCTCAGCACAAACAAACTTTGCTCTTTTCAAAATCGGATCAACAAGGATTTGCCTTGCATGGATCTTTAAGTAATGAACACGGCAGTCTGCTGGGTCACTGGTTTCATATTTTGTGCCATTTATACTAGTTAACGAAAACCGCACTTTTTTATGTATTCGGACTTGGTCCCCGCACATCGGGGCTTCGAGAAATAGATTGGGCTGCATGATGCTTCCACGCAGAGCTGAACCCGACCGCACATGAGTATTGGTAAACCTCTTAGAAGGTCTAAGGCAAAGTTGTGTGAGTCGGAATGTTCCATCAATAAAAACCATGTAGGTTTCACTGGGTGGGAGGGCTTGAGATGTAATTCCATCACAATGTCTTGTAAAAGACCCCCAAAATAGGAAGCAGCCCCTCCAAAATAACCTAAATAGTGTTGACGGGAACGTTTCGGACTGCGCTATGTGAAAATGTTTTTGAGTGTATGCAGCTCAGATCAGCCAGTGCATTCATGTATTCCGAAAAGGCTTTGCTATGTGTTGTATGGGTACCGGGAGATCTTGATCAGATGGCAACTTCGAAAGCCATCTGATCTGGATAATGCACTGTTTTCAAGATAGAGGTTGTCATTTTCCGCAGGATAAGGGTTAGAGGCTATTTTGCCAAGGTGATCCAAGCTATATATATATTTTTTTTCTAGATATTGATGCGAATATTGAGCAACTACTTAAGTCTTTCACTTATTGCTCATTTTCCTCCATTTTGTTTTGTCAAATTTTATTGTATTTAAGTTTCCAATTATATGTATGGACTAGTACCTCAGACTACGTAACTTGGGAAGAGACATGTATTTCTTTTATTATGTTTAGCGAACACGATATTAAGTTGTGCGAACAAGATATTATCTTGTTCCCACAAGATAATATGTTATTCGCACAACTAAATATCATGTGCGCACAGTATACTATCTTGTTCGCACAGTATATTATCTTGTTTACACAACATAGATCTTGTGCGGACAACATAGTATCTTATGCGCCTGATTAAATTGTGCTAACTAAGTTGTGCGAACAAGACAATATCTTGTACGCACGAGATATTATGTTGTCTGCACAAGATCTATGTTGTGCAAACAAGATAATATGCGAACAATTTAATAACTTGTGAGCGCAAGATAATATCTTGTGCGATAGTATGTTGTCCACACAAGATATTAAGTGGGGACGCCTATATGTCCTAGGGTAGGCGTCTCTTGCATGATGCCTCCAGTTGACCTGTCTCATGAGGTACGTTGGTCGGTGTGTGCTCAAAGGGTGTGTGTGTGGGGGGGGGGTGCTGTGTTTGCCGGGTCTTGTCCATCATCCGTTTCGGTTTCAGAACTTTGGGGCTGAGACACACTGATGAACTGATGAAGATTAAATATCAGAAAGGCCTCTGTGTCACTACATGTGGTATAGTTACGCCTTAATTATACTCAGAACACAGGTTGTGATGCTCGTTAGAACCGCCTCATTGAGGCGATTGTAACGAATACCCACAACCTAGGTCTTGGAGCAGAAATAAGCAAGATAGTGTATACCCCTGTAAAGCCCCGTTTTCTCTACATAAAGTGGGGTATAGAGGGTATTAATTTCACGGACTAGTTAACATAATTAATAAAGAAAACCCTTGTGAAAACCTGTTGTTGCAGTTTGCGACCAGGTACGACACAGACAGTCTAGAAAGAGTCTTGGAAACTTTTAGGTACCTTGCATTCTTAAACGCAACGCCAAATAATGATAAATCAGTATATTACATGCATAACAGGTCCTATACTATGATTTCTACCATGATGACTTAACTTTGCTAAGCAGAAATATTTCCTCTGAGCCCTTTAGCTGGAACTACTTTATATGAAAGATACAAGATACCGCTTTTGCGGTGAAATCGGTATATACAAACGCGGGAAAGTTTCAGTCCCGTCGACGTTATTCATTGCGTCATTGCAATGACGTCTGAAACGATATCAACATACGTTCATAATACGTGGCGTTTGAGTCGGATGCAACGCTGAAAAAAAGAAAACAGGGATATGGTCATTGAATAGGATGTTTGATCTCACAATTAATTTGTTGTATTACTAAAGCCCTTTATTATTTGTTTGGTTGGAGGTTTAACGTCTCCGTCAACACTTTAAAGGTCATTTATGAGACGTTGCTTCAAATTTTGTGGGACTTTTTCCCGACATTGAGATGAAATGACATCTCAAGCCCTGCCGCCCTATGAAACAAATAGGGTTTACAAGCATGGACTGTCCAACACTCGCAGCACTTTGCCCGGGCAGGCTTAGATCCTCAAAGCGGCTTACCAGTACTCCTAGGCTGATTGGTTTTAGCTCTGCGTGGAAGCATCATGCAGCCAATCTATTTCTTCAAATCCCGATGGGCGGGGGCTTTGTTTCTTCTTTTTTGGTTCAAAACTGTATAAAGCGCTTTCATAATGGCGCCCATCCAGTTTTTTCCCTCCCAGCTTCTGTAACACTATGCTGATTGAACCGTTAACCTGAGCTGTAAACAGTCAATTGAACGGAAATTCAGATCCAAAATTCAAGATCCAAACTGTCCTAAAAGTCTATGGAAGTGCATGTAAAATACATATTATTCATTTTTCCTGTTTTAAAATATGGGATGTTTAAACCTCTGGAGGTAAAACAATCCGGTAAAGAAACTCGTGCTTCGCACTCGTTTCTTTATCGGATTGGTTTATCCCCAGAGGTTTATAAATTCTATATTTCGAATAGGAGAATGAATGATCTGTATTTATCATATGACGTCGCGTCTAAGAGTGTAATAACGCCATGTAATAAATTCCGTAATCCACTAGTGGATTACGAGTAAATATGCAAATTAGTAAGATGAGCCCCGTTACGTTGCGTGTACGACGTCCTTAACGACGTCGCGTTTACTAATAGCGGAATATTCATATCTTTGTAAAACAATCGTGAATAAAATGCGTTTTAAATGGCATATGATAAATAGAAGCGTGCATTCGTGCTCATGTATTACTGAATTCTTTAAACTCGTTGAGGAAAAGGGATAAATGCTCGGCAAGCCTCGCATTTTATCCCTTTTCTCAATTCATTTAATAAATTCAATAATACATGAACATTCATGTAAGATCCTCTTTTATCATATGACGTCGTTGATTAGCAGTGGATAACGTCGTGTAATAAAAATCGTATGACCACACGTGTAATAACACTTTGGAGGGATTAAGTAACGTCATGACGACGTCCATGTCAACAATGCATTTTTCGTAGAAAACTTGTCAAATTTAAAGGCGATAAAATCCAATTTAAAGTAGTCACATGATAAAGAGAATCTTACACTCGTGGTCATTTCATATGAAATTTATGAAACTCGCCGAAGGCTCGTTTCATAAATTTCATATGAAATGACCACTCGTATAAGATCCCCTATTTATCCTATGACGAAGTTGATAAGCAGTGGATAACGTCGTGTAATAAAAATCGTATGACCACACGTGAAACAACACTTTAGCGGTAACGCTTTAGCGGTAACGCCAGGACGACGTCCATGTCAGCCATGCATTTATGTGGATTTTTTTGTCAAATTTAAGGGCGATGAAATCCAATTTAAAGTGTCCATATGATAAAAAGAACCTTACATGAGCGGTCATTTTATATGAAATGTATGAAACTCGCCAAAGGCTCGTTTATAAATTTCATATGAAATGACCACTCATGTAATATCCTCTTTTTAACATACGTTTGTGTTATCGAATTAAATAATGAAAAAAATGCATCTGTGTGAGACCTAGTTTTCATATGAAGTGGGGTCTACAAGAGAAGTTATTACACGGACTTGGTACTTGATACGAGGGTAGGCTGAAAAGTTCTGAGCCTGACCAAGATCCAATGGTTTGTCCATGCTGAAAGTGCCTTATTTTTCAACATAGTCTCCCTTCCTGTCCACACACTTCCTCCAGCGATGCTGGAGTCCTTGGATCCCAGTGGTATAGAAGGTCTCATCTTGGTCCCTGAAAAACTCCTCCACAGAAGCTATCACCTCCTCGCCTGACCGATAATGCTGCCAAGCCAAGTGCTTTTTCATGTTTGGAAACAGGAAATAATCTGATGGAGCTAGATCAGGTGAATACGGAGGGTGATCGACAAGTGTGAAGCCACAGTCATGCGCAGCAGCCATTGCGACAACCGATTTATGAGCAGGCGCAATGTCATGATGGAACAAGACCCCTTATGTCAATTTTCCGGGTCGTTTAGCCTTAATTGCTTTTCGCAATTGTTTTAGCAGATCTGCATAATACTCCCCATTAATTGTTCTGCCCTTTTGAAAGTAATCTATGAATATTATGCCCTTGGCATCCAAGAACACTGATGCCATCACCTTCCCTGCAGAGGAGACGACCTTTGCCTTCCTTGGAGGGGGTGAGCCAGGGTGCTTCCATTGCATGGATTGTCTTTCGGTCTGTGGCTCAAAGTGATGAACCCAACACTCATCCTGAGTGAAAAAACGGTCAAGAAAACCATCTTGGTCTGCTTCAAAAATAGCCAAGTTGGCTTGTGACAGGTTCAGTCTGGTCAACTTTTGGTCAGGCGTCAAAAGCCGTGGCACCCATCTGGCGGAAACCTTCGACATTCCTAATTCACTGTGTAGAATGTTCTCTACTCGTTCACGGGAGATGCCAACAGTGTTAGCTAACTGATTCATAGTTAAATGCCTGTCATCCATCACGACCCTGTGCACTTGGCTGATGGTTTCCTCAGTTGTTGCCGTTGTGGGTCGTCCACACCAGTCATCATCTTCAATGCTGTCCTTGCCATCTTAAAATTTGCTGCCCACCTTTTCACGGTTGCATACGAAGGAGCATCATCCCCTAATGTAGCAACCATATCGGCATGAATGCCCTTAGGAGCTAACCCATTTTTATGGAGGTACTTGATGACACCACGATGCCAGATTTTGTCCATTTCCTCAAAAACGTGCTAGTATCAATTTTCAAGGTCTAGAATTTCTATGTTATTGCAGGTAAACTTGAACTCATTTGAGTCAAATCAAGTAATAAAGGTTTGAATTTAATGAATACAAAATTTCATGGCTGTTCGATGCCTGCTTCTTGGTCAGGCTCAGAACTTTTCAGCCTACCCTCTTAGTTTAAACGTCTGTGTCAAAATATCGTCGCCTGCGATACTCGCACTACGTTAACATACTTCGTTCTTATTTCTGCTCAAAACATAGTATCTCATGTGTCCTCACCCCACCCATTGGAGCTGGAAGAAATAGATTAAGACTGGACTGCTCAGAGCTGAAACCGACTGAACATTCGAGTTTTCGTAAACCGCGTAGAAGGTCAAAGTAGAAGTAAAACAAAGATCAGGAATTGATACAATTAACTTACTCCACCCATAAAAGACACCAAAGGGAAAGAAATACAAACATTAAGCGACCAGACCATAATGGAAACCTAAACAAAGAGGGGCCATAAGGACAGTTACTTTCCCACAAAATGGTCATATGGCCATCCAAAACCAAAAGACACAAGTGATACATACAGTAAGTAACAAACAACAACATAAATAAATCGCCACAGAAGAGCCGCACTGGAACGGTCAGTGGAAGATTTCCAATGTGGGGCTTAAATCGATTTTACGTGGCCACAATCCTCGCCCTTACTTCCGTCGCGATTTAGACAAATAATTTGTTCAGTCCGCATGAAGGCCTCCTAACTCATCAGTGTAACATCTCCTGCCCAGACATATTGGTGCGAATCTGACCGAGCCTTAAACCTCTGCAGTTTCTTTGGGATGTTAAAAATTTCCACATAATCGGAAACAACGTCTCCAAAATGACCTAAATAGTATTGACTCGGATGTATGTGTGACAGCAGCATGAATAAAAATATATAACATTGCAAAACTCACTTTGCCTACATAAAGTGGGTTTGTGAGGGGTTCAGTACGTGAACTGGATAAAGTTTACAAATCGTGTAAACAAGAGCAACAATTCTGGCTGCGTTATAGTTCTGAGGTAATCTGTTCCTGATATATCTGAAACATGGATTTAAGTGAGACTGCTTTTTGTGGAATGTCGTCATATAGCATTATGATGATGACGACGACCATAACGGCAACGAGGACGACGATGATGATGAACCGTCATGTAATTTGAAAATCCCGCTTTTCACAGCTCATGTATATGCAGCGACAATCTACGTTTATTATGCAGCAGGAAGGAATAAAGGAGCGAAAGGCACAAGAAAAAAGTAACGGAAAAAAGTCACAGGTTTGGGTAGGAAATAAATAATGGAAGAAAAGTCACAGAAATGGTTTTTATCTTGTTTTTCTTAGAATTGTTGGTGATAATCACAACCATTCATAATGTTAACAAGTCCGAGCAATGAACACCCCACTAACCCCCATTTTATGAAGAGACTAGAAATGCGTCCAAAGGACACGGATGCCCCCGCGTGAAAATATGCCTATGTTCGTATTAATCCATAGAAAGTTATTGACGGTGTTTAAGTTTTGGACCCTTTTTTCCACATTCGACCTCTAAGTATGACATTGACCTTGGCGGTAAGGACCTTGGTTTTGTGTCAGACAGATTGTCTCATGATGTCCAACATTTCTGCCAAGTAATTTCAAAATCCATCCAGAATAAGAAAGTTATTGACTGCGTTTAAGTTTCGGACCCTTTTTGGAACTTTTACCTCTAAGTATGTCCTTGACCTTGGCGGAACTGACCTGGGTCTTGCACGTGACACATCGTCTCATAATAATTAACAATTCTACAAAGTAATTTCAAAATCCATCCCAAAATAGGTTATTGACTTCGTTTAAGCCGGTGTAGCGTGAGATCTTTAAACCCGTGAGAACCTTAATACCAAGGTATATCTGCGCATGCGCAAGAAGGCCGTGAGAAATGTCATCCATTTCCTGTTAGCCCCTGCCCCTTTCAACTTGAGCCTATGTTTAAAATGTCTAAAGAAATCTGCTTACATAACGAACTTTAAATAGAATACTATTCATTACAGGCTTTATTTATTTATTTATTTATTCGAAAGATACCTGTATTAAATATGCAATAAATAGGTGTCCATGTGTTCAAAAAGAACAAAATATATACAGATACATGTATTTTCGTGGAATTATTACGAAACCACGCCTATATTTTAAACCCCATTAAACCCCACTTTTATACAGTAAAACAGGGGTTTCCAGCGGTGTATATTATTTTCATATTTCCGCTGGTAAACATAGATCGTAGGGACTCGTTAGAACCGTCGCGGCGAGGCGATTCTAATGAGTACCTACAATCTATGTTTTCCAGCGGAAATATGAAAAATATCAGAATATTTTATTTAAAAAATGATGATAAATTTCATAATATTTTTAATAGGCTTGTTCTCGCCATTAATACTTTAAAAGCAGTTAGAAATTTTAAATTTATTATTCTGCATAAATGGATTTGTTTAAAAACACTGTAGCATAAGCCTCTATATAAGTGCCCTTTAACAATAATGACAATAATAATAATAACAATTATAATAAATAATAATGATAATATTAATCATAATCAGAGGCTTAGAGAAAACATGTACACTCTTACCTTTTCAGTTCTACAATGTATTCCTAGCTTCCAAAGGATATTGAACGCTTTTAAACATGGGTTTCATGGAATTTAAATTTTGTTATATACCAACGTGATTAACATGTGTGATTTATGGTTTGACATTTCCTGTTGTCCCCATGCTTATCAAAACACACTGACTAATTTTCACACCTTTTCTGCCTATATGGGGTAATAATGCCTAATGTTAACCGAACAGGTTTTCTCTTAACCGTTTCAATAATAATAATAATAATAATAATAATAATAATAATAATAATAAAAACAAAACAGAAGTAATTACCGAACCCACTGCTCACCAATCAAACTCGACCCCACCAACCGTGGCTTGAAGAAACAGATGCGCTGCATGGTCGTTAGGTAGGCAGGTACGTAGGTATGCAGGTAGGGTGAATGGTCTGGTGGGTGCGTGGCTGGATGGGCAGGTAGGTAGGTAGGTTAGGCTTACTTTTAACTTCTTCATTCGACGTTGTTTGTTTGTTTGTTTTGTTTGATTTAAGATTTAACGTCTCCGTCAACACGGTAAAGGTCATTTTGGAGACGCTACTTCCAATTTTGTGGGACTTTTTCCCGACATTAAGATGAAATGACTTCTCAAGCCCTGTCGCCCAATGAAACCAATAGGGTTTATAAGCGTGAACGGCCCGACTCTGGCCGCTTTGCCTGGAAAGGCTTAAAGCCTCTGTGCGGTTTTCCAGTACTCGTGTGCGGTCGGTTCAGCTCATCGTGGGTTTATAAGCATGGACGGGCCGACTCACACCGCTTTGTCTGGGCAGGGTTAGATCCTCTAAGCGGTTTACCAGTACTCCTGTGCGGTCAGTTTCAGCTTTGCGAGGAAGCATCATGCAGTCCATTTATTTCTTCAAGCCCCGATGAGCGGGGGCCGTAGGTCGTAGGTTCGAAAAAAAAGATTCTGAACGGGGTTTTAGATTGTTGCTTTTAACCCTTCAATTCATCATGCAGCCAATCTATTTCTTCAAGCCCCGATGGGCGGGGGCCAACATTCGACGTTGTAGGTAGGAAGTTAGGTGGATAGACTTTGTTTGTTTGTTGTTTGATTTGAGGTTTAACGTCCCCGTCATCACGGTACTGGTCATTTTGGAGACGTTGCTTTCATTTTTGTGTGACTAATGCCCGACATTGAGATGAAATGACACATCAAGCCCTGTCGCCCAATGAAACTAATAGGGTTTATAAGTATGAACGGTCCGACTCCGACCGCTTTGCCTGGACAGGCTTAGAGCCTCTATGCGGTTTACCAGTACTCGTGTGCGGTCGGTTTCAGCTTTGCATGGAAGCATCGTGCAGCCCATCTATTTCTTGAAGCCCCGATGGGCGGGGGCCAACCTTCGACGTTGTAGGTATGTAGAAAGTTAGGTAGATAGACTTTGTTTGTTTGGTTGATTTGATGTTTAACGTCCCCGTCATCACGGTACAGGTCAATTTGGAGACGTTGCTTTCATTTTTGTGTGACGTATGCCCGACATTGAGATGAAATGACATTTCAAGACCTGTCGCCCAATGAAACTAAAAGGGTTTATAAGTATGAACGGTCCGACTCCGACCACTTTGCCTGGACAGTCTTAGAGCCTCTATGTGGTTTACCAGTACTCGTGTGCGGTCGGTTTCATCTTTGCGTGGAAGCATCATGCAGCCCATCTATTTCTTGAAGCGCCGATGGTCGGGGGGCAACCTTCGACGTTGTAGGTAGGTAAGAAGTTAGGTAGATAGACTTTGTTTGTTTGTTTGATTTGAGGTTTAACGTCCCCGTCATCACGGTACTGGTCATTTTGGAGACGTTGCTTTCATTTTTGTGTGACTTATGCCCGACATTGAGATGAAATGACATCTCAAGCTCTATCGCCCAATGAAACCAATAGGGTTTATAAGCATGAACGGTCCGACTCCGGCCGCTTTGCCTTGACAGGCTTAGAGCCTCTGTGCGGTTTACCAGTACTCGTGTGCGGTCGGTTTCAGCTCTTCGTGGAGACATCATGCAACCCATATATTTCTTGAAGCCCCGATGGGCGGGTGCGACAGGTAGGTAGAGTGGAGGTATGCATGTAGGTAGGTATATCACGAAAACACGCCTATTCAAATATATTGACAAAATTTTACAACCAAAAAACGAAATTTTTCAGATAAAACTCCTTATATTTTTTCCTATTTCTGCACAAAACATAGATTGTGGGTACTCGTTAGAACCGCCTCGGCGCGTCGGTTCTAACGAGTACCCATAATCTATGTTTCTGGGCAAAAATAAGACAAATAATAAATATCCCTGTAAACACCAGTTTTAGTATCTAAAAGTGGGTTTAAGGGGATCAAAAATATACAGGCCTGTTTGCGTGATTAGGTAGGAATGGTAGGTTTGGGCTGGTGGCGATGGGTAGGTAGGTAGATCTATAGGAAGGTCGTAGATAGGATTGTAGATGTTTTGTTAGGTAGGTAGGCAGGTAGGAATGTAGGTATGTAGGTATTACGTACGTATATCGATAGGAAGGCATGTAGACGTATAGGTGGAGGAATATAACTAAGTAGGTATGTTTTTGTTTGAATTGGGGGTTTAATGTTCCCGTCAACACTATTTAGGTCATTTTGGAGACGTTGCTTCCAATTTTGTGGGACCTTTACCCGACATTGAAATAACTGCTCCAGCCTTGCCGCACAATGAAACCAAAGGCTTTGGTCAGACTGACTCATACCACTTTGCCTGGGCTGCCCTACATCATAGTGTAGTTTCTATTTTCTTGTCCTTTGGGATCATTGATTCCGTTGCGGAATTTTGAAAATATTTGAGGGTCACTGATGAGGCCTTAATGGCCAAAACTAGCTAGTCTCGCCAAGAAAACACGTCTTCTCCATATTTTCCAGTTCTGTGGTGTATTCCTTGCTTCCAAAGGATAACCCTTTCTAGAACATATTAAGTCCTTCAGTACTCATGTGTGGTCAGTTTCAGCCCTGCGTGGAAGCACCATGAGGAATGTAGGTAGGTACGTAGGTAGGTACGTAGGAATGCAGGTAGGTAGGTAGGTAGGTAGGTAGGTAGGTAGGTGGGTGGAGGAGGTAGGTAGTTATAGGTAGGAATGACAGGTTTAGGTTGGTGGTGAGGAAGGTAGGTAGGTACGTAGATAGGTAGGTAGGAATGCAGGTAGGTAGGTAGATAGGTGCGGGATGGTAATGTGGTAGGTAGGTAGGTAGGTAGGTAGGTAGGTAGGTGGGTAGGTAGCGAGGGACAGAGGTAGGAAGGCCGTAGGTAGGTAGGCAGGTAGGATCGTAGGTAGCTAGGGTCGTAGGTATGTATGTTTTGGTAAGTAGGTAGGTCAGTATGCAGGTATGTAGGTAGGTGTGGGGTTGTTATAATGTAGGTAGGTAGGTGTGGAATGATGATGATGTAGGTAGGTAGGACGGTCGTAGGTAGGTTCGTAGGTAGGTAAGATCGTAGTTATATATGTTTTGGTAGGTAGGAATATAGGTAAGTGGGTATGTACGTACGTATATCGATAGGAGATAGGTGTATATATGGGTAGGTAGGAATGTAGCTAAGTAGGTAGGTAGGTAAATAGGGTGGTATGTATGTAGAGTTGTAGAGTGGCTTAGTATAGGTAAAAAGGAGGGTAGGTCCGGACTGACGGCCGGACGGACAGACAGACAGACAGACAGACAGACATTAATTTTCTTATTTCGAACTTCTTATTTCTAGCTTCTACTTTTTATTCTTTTCGCTAACGTCAAACCTTCTGTCTTCTAACTTCGATGTCGTAGGTAGGTACGTACGTACGTACGCACGTACATACGTAGAAGGAAGGTAGGTGTGGTGTGTGTGTGGCTGGGTGGGTGGGGAGAAAGGTATCCATATGTATAGGTAGGTAGGTAGGTAGGTAGGTAGGTGTTGGTTGTTGGCGAGGTAGGTAGGAATGTAGATAGGTTCGTAGGTAGGTAGGTATGTAGGCAGGATCGCAGGTAGGTAGGGAAGTTGGTATATATGTTTCGATAGGTAGGTGTGGGATGGTGGTGATGTTGGCAGGCAGGCCGGTAGGTGGGTAGGTAGGTAGGATCGTACGTAAAATAGAAGTGAAGGCAATGGTCAGGAATCTAGCAGAAAGCCAAAAGGACAGTTACTTTCCTACAAAATGGTCAATTAACTAGCCAAAACAAAATAATATAAGCGGTACACACACTCAGAGACAAGGCATAACAAAAATAAACCGCGACAGAAGAACCGCCGGGGGGGGTGGGGTGGGGGGGGCTTGAATCGATTTTACGTGGTCACAGTCCTCGCCCTTACTTCTGTCGCGATTCAGACAAATTTGTTCAGTCTGCATAAAGGCCTCCTAACTCGTCAGTGCAACACAAAAGTCAATCCACAGCGATGAAACAACGGTAAGGTATCGACAGCAAGAGTTTGACGCTAAGTTTTACGTCCTATTTACGGAGACGAGACCTCGGTTAAAAGACTCGTCCGAATGACTGTGAAAACCCGGGATCGAATATGTGACCCCGGGTCTATGAGGCCAGTAACATAACAACTACACCGCGGAGGCTTCTTTCTGTATAGAACGGACGGCCAGACATACATTTACTTATTTCTACCTACCTACCAGCCTACCTACATACCTAAGTACCCTATTGGTTTCATAAGGCGATAGGACTTGAGATGTCATTTCATCTCAATGTCGGGTAAAAGTCCAACAAATTGTTCGCAATTGGTCGCAATGCGTCCGAAGTGAAAAAAAAAAAAACCAACAACAAACAAACAAACATCTACTTACCTTCCCACCAAGATACCCCCTTACCTGCCTACCTAAATCTATCCCACCCAACGGGACTTTAACTAGATGGGCTGCATGATTCTCTACCACACCTGAATACTGGGAAACCGCAAAAGTCTGCCCAGGCGAGTGATGCGTGTCGAACGGTCCATGAATAAAAACCCTTTTGGTTCCATTTGGCGGCAGGTCTTGAGATGTCTTTTCATCGCAAAGTCGGGTCCCACGAAATTGGAAGCATCGTCTCCAAATGACCTATATAGTATTGACGGGGACGTTATACCTCAAATCAAACATACCTACCTACCTACCAACCCACCAAGACACATCTCCTTACCTACCTACTAAAATCTACGCCGCCCATCGGGACTTGAAGAAATAGATGGGCTGCATGAAGCCTGACCGCACATGAGTACTGGTAAACCGCTTACGCCTGCACAGGCAAAGTGATGCGAGTCGGACCGGACCGTCCATGCAGATAAACTCTATTAGTTTCATTGGGCCGCAGGTCTTGAGATGTCCTTTTATCTCAAAGTCGGGTCCCACGAAATTGGAAGCATCGTCTCCGAATGACATTAATAGTATTGACGGGGACGTTTAACATCAAACCCAACCTATCTACCTAACCAGCCATCAATCTTCCTACCTATCTAGCCACCAAACCGCATACCTACTTACTTACCTACCTAAACAAGGTCAAAGCAGAAGTTAGAAGAACGAAGTCAGCTTGCCCCCGCCCATCTTGGCGTGAAGAAATAGATGGGCTGCACGAGGCTTCCACGCAGAGCTGAAACCGACTGCACACGAGTACTGGTAAACCGCTTATTTGATCTAAGCCTGTCCAGGCAAAGCGGTGCGAGTCGGACCGACTATGCTCATAAACCCTATTGGTTTCATTGGGCGACAGGGCTTGAAATCTCATTTCATCTCATTGTCGGGAAAAATTGGAAGCAACGTCTCCAAAATGACCTTATACAGTGTTGACGGGGACGTTAAACGTCAAATCAAACAACACCAACAAAAAAAAAAAAAAAAAAAACAAAAAAAAAAAAAAAAACAAAAAAAAAAAAGAAATGTCCCTACAGTTTTTCTTTTCTTTTTTCTTTTTCTTTTATTATTATTATTATTTTTTTTTTGTAATTCGATAATCAGCACCACTATGAATACGGACCATTTTAACCCTAAGTCCAGTCGCCCTGAGTGATCTCGGGCGTTGCAGTTTGGCTTTGATCAAGTCGGACACCAATATAAGTTCAGCTTGACATAGTTGTCTTTATTCCTACATTCTATAATATCTGTTTGTCATTGGGCTCCCGCCAATCGGGGCTTGGTGAATAAATAAATAAATAAATAAATACATAAATAAAATCACTAGTAACACAGTTTCTAATTTGCTTAGATAGGCTTCTCCAGTAGAAAATTAAAGTTTAACTAGAATCGCGCAGTCGATGGCACACAATCGCATATCCCCGTGCTTCACCGCGGGCCCCACCCCCTGGGCCCACCACTAGGGGTGTGATCAAAATTCCGAAAGTGTCATGCACTCCCTAGACCAAAGGTGTAACAGTTCCCAAAGTTTCAAGTTTCTATCTTTAACGGTCTAGGGGAAGTTATCCGGTAACAGCAATGTGTGTGGGTAAAGTGGTCAAAATCAGTTTTTGACCTCTGGTGACCTCAAAATTGACCCCAGGGGTCAACTTTTGGTTGTAATGTTTTCTGCTCATCATGCCGTTCGCTTTGATGTATTACACGACAATGTTCTGGAAATTTTGATTTTTGACACCCCCCCCCCCCCCCCCGCGGGCCCCACCCCCTGGTCCCACCCCTAGGTGTGTGATCAAAATTCCGAAAGAGTCATGCACTCCCCAGACCAAAGATCTATCAGTTCCCAAAGTTTGAAGTTTCTATCTATAAACGTCTAGGTGGTGTTATCCGGTAAGGCGGACGGACGGACGAACGTACCTACGTACGGCGGACGGACGACGAAGACCATTCGAAAAAAGTGGGGTTTATTAATGTGCCAGCATAATTTATCATTTAATATACTAAGAGAGTTTCGATACCCCAGTCTCTGATAGAGTTATCGTATTACAATTCTCACGGCTGAATTCTCTCACACCCCTCCGTGAGGGATTTCAGCCACTTCCGGTGCGACTGAAGAATCTCACGGGTTCAATAATCTCACGCTACACCGGCCCCCGCCCATAGGGGCTTGAAGAAATCTATTGGATGCATGATGCTTCCACGCAGAGCTGAATTCGGCCCGCATACTACTACTGGTTAACCGCTTAGAGGATCTAAGCCTGTCCAGGGAGCGCGGTGCGATGCGGACCGTCCATGCTAATAAACCCTATTCGTTTCATTGGGCGACAGGTCTTGAGATGCCATTTCATCTCAATGTCGGGTAAAAGTCCCACAAAATATGAAGCAACGTCTCCAAAATGGCCTTTACAGTGTGGACGGGGACGTTAAACCACAAATCAACCAACCAACTTCGCCTTTTTAAGTTTCGGACGGACGAACGGACTGACGGACAGTGGCAATGCTATATGCCCTTCCACCATTTTTCGAAAGGCGGGGGCATAAAAAGTAGGGCTTACAGGGGGTATTCGTATTTTTCATATTTTGCTCCTCTTCGTGAAGCAATCTGATCTGGGTCTACAATGTTTACTGTTTGCCAAAAAAAAGTATTTTTAAAAAAGTTTGTAAGAAGATGCAGCAGAGTGAATAAACAGTGATAAATAGGCAACAATTTCCAATTCAGGTTTTCTTGGTATCTTTAGGCCAAAGGGTTTGACACCGGGAAATGTCGGGTTTGCAGGTGTTGACATTACTTTTATTTACTCATTATATATTTTGAAAATGGATGATTTCTATTTTTTCTATTTGTGACTTTTTTTTTAAGTTTTATCTGTGACTTTATTTCCATTAGCCTTTTCCAGTGCCTTTCTTTCCGAACAGCATCGCCAACCCCGACACAAGAAGGGACATTTCCTGTCCGATATTTACGAGGATTAAAACCAGAAAAGAAGACAAGAAAATTAAAACAATAAAACAAAATTAGTAAGAACAGAATGAAAAACATCATTGAATGTGTGTGCTCACTCATGTATTTGCTTTTGATAAATGCTTTAGCCAAAACAAGTGCATCAGGTTTATGAAAAAAAACACAAACAAACAAACAAAAAACAAGAAGCATTTTGCATTGTTATATACAGTTTAATGCCTTAGTACAAAGGTCATTGTCTGCGTCGCGTGTTCGAGACGTTCGGAATAGTCTTGTCTCCGTATGACCTTAGCTGTTGATGAGACGTAAAACTCAAAATACACAAAAGGTCGATTGATAGGAAAGAATTATAGCATGACACGTTTGCGGTAGAGTGTCAAAACCTCAGCAACGCTCGTTATACACACGATTACGAAACTGACACCTGCTTTATCGACGATAATCATCACTAATCAGCCTGAACACAGCAAGGTCTACATTCGCGATGCGCATTATGGGTAGTTTTTTTTTTTATTTTGTTTATTTTTTTTAATGAATTGAGATTGAACGTCCCCGTAAACTCTAAAAGGGTCATTTTGGAGACGTTCCTTCATAGGGGCTTGAATCATGAAAAAAAAAAAAAAAAAAAATTTTTTTTTTTTTTTTTTTGGTACTATATTAGAGACAAGGGGGGAAACTTCGGCTCCATTTTTTGGGGGGTTACCTCATTTTACCCAGTGTATCTTTTTCGCAAATGCAGTTTTTCACCTGCTTATTATGAATTATACAAGTTAAATATGTCCACTTTGCAACAATAATCCGCCTCTGTCTGTCACTTGCAGGAAACATGTTTTTCTCGCATGGATTAACTCAGCAAAGCTAAATTCGGCATAAACGTGTGACAAAAATTTTCAGGTTTTCATCAATCACAAGCGAACTATTGTTACGGAGGAAACTTTTTTTCGCTTTCAACTGATGTCTTTCATTAAAATGAACCTCTCTTGACCAATTTGAATCCAAAAAGATGTACTCGTTGCTCTAAATTTTTATTTTGCTTCTTTTGCTTCGCATTCTGCAGTGTTCTGTCAATGATCGGTATAGATACCCGGGCGCTTGCCATAATCGTCGTGTTTAAAAAACGGGACGTGCAGGACAGATATAATCCGGAACTTTGGAAACTACGTCCGGCAGTGGAGTAGCTGTTGTTACTGTTAAAATGTGTGTGATAGCCTTGATTTCGCCTTTGATTTATTTTTTCAATGTAACATATTTTGCTAGGACTACGTATACACGTATTACGCAGATAAGATAACTGGATGGTGTTTCTACGTATAATGGGCTGTGCTCTTGTAATTTTGTATTGTATCGCTTTGTGGTCAACTTCCAAATAGCCGCTGCAACTTTTTTGACACATGCGCAGAAAAGGACATAAAATGTTTACTGAAAAGCAGAAGACGGCCTTAGATCTGATAAAAAAACAAAAAAAAACAAGACACAACTGCTTTGTTTATATCCAGGCTGGGACGGGCATAACCCACGTTATCGAGGAGATTGCTAGAGTGCTCGTATTGAAGGGAAATGTTTGTCAGTTTCTTGCACAAGGGTATCGTATAAAATCTGTGTTTTTGGCATTTGGCAGAGTGCTAAAAAACGTGTGTACATGACGTCGTCACCTTGTGTTTAAACGCTCGTTCCCGGTACACGGCGACGGTTAGCTAAGCAAAAAAAAAAAAAAAAAAAAAAATGCAGCTGTGTTAAGCCAAACGGTTCAGAATATAAGTTAAAAGAGATACGCCTAGAAATAACTTGAAATTGTTTTACAAATTTGGGTTCATGGTGGTCGGAATGACTGACGACTTTAAGCGTGTGTTCTAATATTGTTACCTAAATCGCAATAGGCCTGTAGGACTTTTCCCTCTTTTTTTTCTTTGTGATAAGTTGAAACCAAGGAAAAACGTTTCAATATGTATTTTGTCTAATGTTTGCTGTTCTCTCTCTCTCTCTCTCTCTCTCTCTCTCTCTCTCTCTCTCTCTCTCTCTCTCTCTCTCTCTCTCTCTCTCTCTCTCTCTCTCTCTCTCTCTCTCTCTCTCAGGTTTTTGTAAGAAATGTGTATAGGTCTTAAGACTAAGTAGATGGAAATATTGTGTACTGTTCATTCCAGAGGTAGAAAGAACAGTGTACAGACATAAACTGCAACAACCTGGCCCAAGGATTATAAAACTTTTTTTTCATGCTCAACTGATAGGGCATGATATTTATCCGGCTCATAACTAAAAAAAATGTAACGTAAACACGTAGAAAACTACGGAACCCGGGAAGGGACATGATTTTTTTTTATTTTATAAGTTGTGCGCACAAGATAATATCTTGTGCGGACAAGATATTATCTTGTTCGGACAACATATTATCTTGTGCGGACAAGATATTATCTTGTGCGGACAACATATTATCTTGTGCAGACAAGATATTATCTTGTCCGCACAAGATATTAAGTTGTGCGAACAAGATATTATCTTGTCCGCACAAGATAATATCTTGTCTGCACAACAAAGATCTTGTGCAGACAAGATAATATCTTGTTCGGACAAGATAATATCTTGTGCGCACAAGATATTATCTTGTCCACACAAGATAATATCTTGTGCGCACAAGATAATATGTTGTCCGAACAAGATAATATCTTGTCCGCACAAGATAATATCTTGTTCGCACAACTTTTCAAGATATATGTTGTGCAAACAAGATAATATGTTGTGCGGACAAGATAATATCTTGTCCGCTAAAGATAATATGTTGTCCGAACAAGATAATATCTTGTCCGCTCAAGATATTATCTTGTTTGCACAACATAATAAAAATAAAAAATCATGTCCCTTCCCGGGTTCCGTAGAAAACAGTGTAGTTCATACTTCAGTGAACGCAACGAGTCTTATGATTTTCAGTGACGTCAAGTGGCGTCATTCTAAACCATTGTTCTCTACGGGCGTTGGTGAGGTCAACGCTGTTCCTCTCTTTGTAGTAAAATGGCGTGTAAATGTTTTTCAGTTTAAAAAGTTTGCCCTATAAGCATTATTTTTCGTCCAGTGATGAGGGGCAAAGAATGTAATTATAAATCAATAAACTTAATTTTCTGCTTTTCATGAAAGTATGACCGACAGCGAGTCGCTTACAAAGTTTACATGAACCCCTTTGGGGTTCACTTACTTTGCACACAACCCACTGCGTTCGTACTATCATGAACAGCAGAAAAATAAATTTCATTTCTTAAGTGTTTGTTTTCTTTGCCTCATATTGCTGCCTCACTCTAGGGTTTATTAGCTATCTCATCATGTCAATCATTGCAAAACACCCACATTGAGCCGGGGGTAATTTTGTTTTCAATCCCGTCTTCTGTAGCATGTTTTGTTATCCGTGCGATTAGGGGAGAAGCTTCTCAGTTTCTCCTTAAATGTACATTTTTAACAGTCAGAATGACATGTCCTTATCAACTTTTAATGAAATGGACATTCAATTTGTCATCAAACTGCTGTCAAGTGTCAAAGAAAGCAGGTCATGAAATGTACATGCAATGGTTTTTATTTCATGCGTAGCACTTACATGAAAACGGATGCTTTAGACACAAACTTTAGCGGGTCACTGGAAAAATGATGACGATTTTCTTCAGGAGGTATGAATATTAAAATACTAACATTTTGTTGTGATACATTTGTTTGAATGTGCTTTATCGCTTATTAATTTCTGTATATCTGTGCAGTCTTTGCATTCACAATGCATTCTTTAAAGTTTTCGGACCAGCCCATCGGGGCTTAAAGCGTGACGCATCCAAGCAGAGCTGAAACCGACCGCACGCGAGAACTGCTAAACCGCTCAGAGAATCTATGCCTGCCTAGGCAAAGCGGTGCGAGTCAGACCGTTCATGCTTATAAACCCTTTTGGTTTCGTTTCATTGGGCGACAGGGCTTGAGATGTCAATTCATTTCAATGTCGAGTAAAAGTCCCACAAAATGGATTCAACGTCTCCAAAATGACCTGTTGATGGGCACTTTAAACATCTAATCAAACAAATAAATTCCTTAAAGTGTTTGGGTGAAGAAAATCATTAATATTGCGGTCGTGGCTTCGGGCTCGTTTTCAATGAATTAAAGTCGCATGCTCGACAAAACCCCACATGATACTTAACTAAACTGAAAACTTGCTTGAAAATTCCTTGTTTCGGCCTCAATCCCATCATACATTTTATTATTCAGTTCCTATCTAAGCAGGAAACGCCCCCGCCCATCGGGGCATGAAGAAATGATGCTTCCACGCAGAGCTGAAACCGACCCGCACCTGAGTACTGTTAATCCGCTTAGAGGATCTAAGCCTGCCCAGGAAAAGCGGTGAGGGTCGGCCCGTCCGTGTTAATTAACCCTATTGGTCCATTGGGCGGCAGGGCTTGAGATGTCATTTCATCTTAAGGTCGGGTAAAGTCCCACAAAATTGGAAGCTACGTCTCCAAAATGACCTTTGCAGTGTGTTGACGGGGACGTTAAACCTCAAATCAAACAAACAAATCTAAGCAGGAAAATTGCCTGAACTGTTATTATTTAAAAATAGCGAGCATCACAAATTTAACGCTCGGCTGAATTGGGCATGAAAAACGTTGTATAACCTTTAAATAGCCTGGTCGAGAAACACTAAGATTGGATTGCCGCTTTACTCAACAGCACCAAAATTTCCTATATCTTGACAAGGCCCCATTTCTCACTTACTCTAGGCTAATACAAGTACTTTTTCAGTAGATCTATTAAAGCACTTCACAATCAAACCTTTCATAAAAGTCATCTATTTTAAGGCATTCAAGAGTTCTGCAACGGAAGGCCAGGTGTTTTTTGTTGTTTTTTTTTACCGGATACTACGGTCTTCGACCACATGTGATTAACGATCGGCTCGATATGGGTGAAATAAACTCGAAAGGACCGTAAAATGATCCGCAATCTGCACCCCCTCCCCCCCTCCACATACACACACACACACACACACACACACTCGCAAAAAATTAAGGTTGATATGCTCTAGCTGACCTTTTTTGTTTGCTGTGCTGTGGTGAGTTATGGTGCCTATTCAGATTAATACAAACTTGCTGAGCAGAAAAATTGAGCAATGTTTTTTTTACCAAAGTCCTTACATCAATGGTTTTGACCGAATTCATAAATAGAAGCGTCCACTTCAGAAACTCGCGGATGAGAGAGCATGTGTGTGCTGCACTGTAGGGGTTCTGTCCCCTTAAATCCCTGTTGGAAAAGGACCCAATGGGCCCAACCTAAATAGTGCTTATTGTCATTTACTGGCCATTAGCGACCCAGGATCAAAATTTCAAAACATAGAAAGGAATATGTTGCAATAGGGAACAAATTGTTTCCATGCTGCATCATTTTGAACATTTACCTATTGGTGGCATTTTTAACAAGCTGGCTGTTTTTTTTTTTCATTTCTGTCTACACATGCATGAGTGAAACTGCTTTGAAAATAACACAAAACGTCCACGATTTCAACAAAAAATACATTTTACTTTTTCTGAATCCTGTAAGGAGAAAACTACGGCTAATCCCTACCTTCCTAAATTTAGCCACTCACCTAGCTCAGTGGTTAGTCCATTTGCCTCAGATGCTAAAGGTCCCAGGTTCGATCCCCAGCAGCGGTGACAAAATTTCGGCGTCAGAACACGTCCCATCGGCATCATTTGCAGGTATGAATGTCAAAAAGTGCATCGCCCTTCGAATCTTGACGTTAACTGGACCCCCCCCCCCCGTGCAGGGAGAACCATCCCCTATGCAGGTTAAAGAACCCTACCGTAATTAGTACTCTTTCATCCTTCAAAACTGGAGTATATGCAGTATACAACGTCTGTGTCCCATCTTGGGGTTTAGTTGAAAATGGAAGAAAAATAGCGATAATGCTCATTTGTCACTACTTCGAACGGTTTAAAATTAAACAGCACCGGTCGTTCCGGTCGTTAGTTCATCGATAGAGAAGCCCGGAATCAGCAGAAAACCAAGCTTCGCGACGATTGTTTTATTGATCAGTTACAGAAAGCGATGTGAATGTAGCAAAAACTAAATTTAGAGCTGCAAATACACCATTTTGGATTCAAATTGGTCAAGAGAGGTTCATTTTAATGAAAGACGTCAGTTGAAAGCGAAAAAAGTTTACTCCGCAACACTAGTTCGCTTGTGATTGATGAAAACCTGAAAATTTTTGTCACACGTTTATGCCGAATTGTGCTTTGTTGAGTTAATCCATGCGAGAAAAACATGTTTCCTGCAAGTGACAGACAGAGGCGGGTTATTGTTGCAAAGTGGACATATTAAACTTGTATAAATCATAATAAGCAGGTGAAAAACTGCATTTGCGAAAAAGATACACTGGTTAAAATGAGGTAACCCCCCAAAAAATGGAGCCGAAGTTTCCCCCCTTGTCTCTAATATAGTACCACAAAAAAAAAATTTTTTTTTTTTGTTTTCATTTTTTTCATGATTCAAGCCCCTATGGTTCCTTTCAATGTTGTAGGACTTTTACCCGACAAAGCTCAAGCCCTGCCGCCAAATGAAACCAAAAGGCTAATATGCACTGGACGGTCTGACTCACACCAATTTCCTTGGGCATGCTTAGTAGGACCCATTGTTTCTTCGTGCACCTAGTGAGGACTCCGATCAGACAACCCAGATGTTTAGGCTGATATGTGTCTTTCCTGGATGTAATAAGTGTAGACAATGCATTGCCAGGACTCTTTTATACTGTCTCCAAATACATAAAAATAAATACAAAAAAAAAATAAATAAATAAATAAAAAAAAATGAAAATAATAAATATATAAAACTACAAAAGAAAATTTAATTTCGCAAATAATGTTTGATTAAAATAAGATCATTTTTACAAGGTTATTCGACGCACAGGCAAGTTAATATGAGGTAGTAAAAACTGGTCACAGGAAAAAAAAATCACGGAAAAAAATTCACAAATAAAAAATATAGAAAAAAAAATCCACTAATAAAAGAGTGTACATTAATCAATTTTTCTGATGCCATGTTAAAGATGGTTGGTTATTGTCAATTAGTTCAGTGTTTATATAACTTGCTCAAAGGTGTGAATATTGGTCCTGTCTACCTAATTTGTTGCGTATACCCCGGTAAACCCAAACCTATATATAGAAAAATGGGGTTTACGGATTATCCATTACAGTCCTCATTTTTGCTTATAAATATAGATTGTGGGTACCTGTTAGAAGCATCTAACTGAGCCGGTTCGATTCAGCACCCACGATGTATATTTGTGACAGAAATAAGAAAAAATGCGTTCATCCGAAAAATGCTACTTCTAGCTAAGTTTAATCTCACGAGCGTATCATTACGCAAACACGCCTATACAAATACATTGCCACCTTTATCGCCGAAAAAATAAAAAGTTCAAGATGAAAAATTGTGATATTTTTCTTATTTCTGCTCAAAATATAGATTGTGGGCACTCGTTAGCACCGCCTCATCGAGGTGGTTCTAACGAGTACCCACAATCTATAGAGCAGGAATAAGAAAAATAAGGTTTACCCCTGTAAACCCCAGTTTTACTATATAAAAGTGGGGTTCAATGGGGGTCAAAATTATACAGGCCTGTTTTCGTTATGTAATTGTAATGTAAAGACTCTTAAGTGTCTTAAAAGATGGGAAACTCAGTGGTCAGTCCTCGTTAGTCATTGCCAATATTCTGGATTCGAACTTATCAATAAGAACCTTATATAACACATAACAGTCATTATATGCCTTATTTTCGGTTCAAAAACATAGATTGCACCACCCCATTGAGGCTGTCCTAACAACGACCCATAGTCTATATTTAGGCTAAAATAACAAAGACTGTCAAAAGTTTCCATCTAACTTATGTTATATCTGAAATGAAAGATGACATTTTAGCAGTGGCACGGGCGTAATACAGAAATGTGAAGACTCTAAGGGATCAACAAGGATGGAATACTCCGTTGCCTGTAGTTGTTCGTCGTTGTCAACACTTAATTTTGAATCATGCTTTTCAGTAAGCTACTCACATTACACTAATGAAAACATTATTCAAACAAATTTTGTGACTTGTTTTTCCGTGACTGTTTTTCCCAAACTTTTTCCCCCCTGTGACTTTTTTTTCCTACATTCGTAAAAAACTACCACTGAACCATTGCGGATGATTCTAACGAGCACCCGCAATCTACATTTGCAGCCGAAATAATGAAAAATATCAAGCTTTTATAAATCAAAGCACTGAAGCACTTGTATCTGAGTCTAGGTTGGAAAATGATCCTGAACGGTAAGTAAACTGTTGACATTTCGCTTAACTTTTACAGTTTTACTTGTTTGATTTAAAGTTTAACGTCCCCGTCAACACTAACTTTTACAGACCTGCATTGTAAGATATTTGTATAGACCCTGATACGATATCGCGTACGTAAGCAAACACGGTAGACCATGATCAGACATCGCGTTCAACGGCGTCTGATCTGTGTCTACACTGGTTGTCAAACACAACACTTGATTCCAGTCCAAATTCTATAGATAACACTCTGACGCAATACTCTGACCTCAACGCGGCTATTTTCCTATAAATTTGTTAAAACCACGTGGACTTTAGCAAAGAAAACCTAATACCCATTATAACTTCGGGTCGTTTGACAAACAATCGACCAAAAATTGAATTTAATTGTTGAGATTTTGTTTGTTTGATCTGAGGTTTAACGTCCCCGTCAACACTGTAAAGGTCATTTTGGAGACATTGCGTCCAATTTTGTGGGACTTTTACCCGACATTGAGATGAAATGACATCTCAAGCCGTGCCACCCAATGAAACCCATAATGTGTCTAAGCATGGACGGTCCGACTCGCACCGCATTGCCTGGGCAGACTTAGATTATCTAAGCCGCTTACCAGTACTCGTTTACGGGTCGGTTTCAGCTCTGCTTTGAAGCATCATGCAGCCCATCTATTTCGTCAGGCCTGATGGGCGCGGGCAGGATTAATTTTTGTGATACAAAAGTATTCGCCGGCCTCTATAGCTCAGTCGTACGCACGTCTGACTGCTGATCAGGAGGAAGCGGGTTCGATACCTGCTGGGGTCGGCAACATTCTTTCGGTAAGATTGATCATGAAATCTAGCGGATAGCCAACAGGACAGTAACTTTCCCACAAAATTGCTATTTCGAGCGTAGTGCACACGGTTATACATGTATATGGCTAAATATGTGACCCAACTGCGTTTGCTTTAAAATTCTTAGCGTAGCGTATACCTTGCAAAAACCCGTACGAAAAGAAACGCACTAAAACGTCAATACGTATAAAAACGTAAAAAGCAGCATAGCGCGATAATACGCATAACAATCGGTTTCCTACGCCTTAATATATTTGCTACGTTTTATTCTAAGTTTTATTACGTTTCAGGTTTTTTTTTTTTTGTAGTTATTGCTTGGTATCGCTTCCCTACAAAACGGCGCAAAATTAATGTACATGTAGTAAAGCATAGCCCTCACTACGTAGCGGTGAGACTGAGGCTTTACTCCGAACCACGTAACGTAGAGGCATACACGTTTACGAAATTCGCGGATGTATGGCACTAGAGAAGACGAATAAAAACAAGGATTTTTTGTATTTTTCATGAACGTAATGTTTGTGGGGCGACATATATAAAGGGTATTGTGGGGCTTTATATATGTATAATATATACATGCCTCATATCTGGGTTGGTATTGTGGGGCTCTATATATGTTTAATATATATATGCCTCATATCTGGGTTAACATTTTCTACCACTTAGCTAGGTAAAAAATGTATAGATATAGAGATCAACGATATCTGGCTTGCGTAATGGAACTAAACAAAACACATAAAACGAAGGATTTACATTTTCGTGAACATTATGTTTGTGGGGCTTTATATATAAATTGCAATGTGGGGCTTTATATATATATAGTATATATGCCTCATATCTCGGTTAAAATTTTGCGCCACTTATCTCGGTTTAGACACGACCACCCCATATCATGACCAATTTCTCTCTCTCTCTCTCTCTCTCTCTCTCTCTCTCTCTCTCTATATATATATATATATATATATATATATATATATATATATATATATATATATATATATATATATATATACACACTAACCCACAAACACACACACAAAGCGACCATCCAAAACAAAAATACACAAGTGACAAACATTAGAGACAAACTACAACAATAAAATAAGCCACGACAGAAGAACCGCCCGGAACGCCAGCGATAAGCACCCCATTGGGGGTTCCAAATCGACCCCACGCGATCTTAAGCTTTAGAGGAATTTAAGCCATATACCGTTCCAATGCAGTGCTTCTGTTGTGGTTTATTATTGTCATTGTCTTTGTATGTATGCACTGGTAACATTTTATTTTGGATAGCCGTTTTGTCGTTCTTTGAGCAGGAAACTGTCCTGATTGGTTGCGTTGTAAAACCGATTAAAGCCAACACGCAAGACCCCAACACACACGCACACAGTAAAGCGTTTTTCTAACCATTCCAATGTGGCCCTTTTGTCTTGGTTAATTATTTATGTATATATTGCTTATGTATCTTTTTATTTTGGATAACCGTTTCGACAGTCTGTTGATATATTTAGAAGAATTATAACATTCAAGGCATATGCATATTCTTTAAAACTACACAGAGCTGAAACCGACCGCACGTGAGTACTGGCAAACAGGGTAAAAGGTCTAAAAAATGTAAAATTGAAAAGGAAAACGGTCAGGAACGGATACAATCACACCCCAAACCACCAGTCAATGCTATTTTAGGTCATTTTTGAGCCGGTCAGTTTGCCAATCCACACTTTTCCTGGGCAGGCTTAATGTAATGTCAGAAATGCATTTTTCACTTCTAAAGAGCATAAGAATTATACACTTTGGTCATGTCAGAAAGTGTGTGATGCCCTCACCTTTCTACTTGACAATATTTATATTAGATTCGGTACAAAGTTATTTAGACAAATTGTGGATATTCCGATGGGTACTAATTGCGCACCTCTTGTAGCTGATCTGTTCTTGTATTGTTATGAAAGAGACTTCATTTTGTCGCTTTCCATTGATAACCAATCTGAAATTATTGAAGCTTTTAGCTCTACTTCTAGATATTTAGATGATTTATTAAATATTGATAATACCTATTTTGATGGTTTGATCAGTCAGATTTACCCCCTAGAACTTCAGTTAAATAAAGCAAATTCTTCTGATACGGAGGCCCCGTTTTTGGATTTACATCTATCTATTGTAGATGGATTTGTTTCGTGCAAAATTTATGATAAACGCGATGACTTTGATTTTGAGACAGTAAATTTTCCTTTTTTGGATGGTGATGTTTCTCGTGCGCCATCCTATGGCGTTTATATTTCGCAATTAATTCGATTTGCTAGAGTGTGTAGTCATGTAACTGACTTCAACACTCGTAATAAATTATTAACGGCTAAACTCCTTAATCAGGGTTATCGGTACCATAAACTACGCAAAGCCTTCTCAAAATTTTATAGACGCCATTCTGATTTAATTTAAAAATTCAATATTGGACTTAAATCTCTTCTGCAACAAGGTCTATCGGAACCCGAATTTTATAGTGACTTAGTATATAAATTCAGAAAAATATATAACCGCAATGACTTCAGCACCCAATTTCGTAACATCATTCTTCGATATAAAAAGATTGGGTACAACATGGATATTATACGACAGACTGCATGCATGGTAGTTAACCCAATCACGGTTGGCAACTTTGCTTCCCTCTTTAATTGCACGCCGGTGGGTCAGGCCTCAGATTCTATGACGGCTCCAACGTAAAGGCTTATTGAAAATTTGAGAGATAATGTTGGTTGGTGCCTGATGCTCTGTCTCTGGTCGGGCTCATCGGAATCTAACTGTTGGTTTTCTTTTGCTTCAGCATTTCAGTGGTTTCTTGCTGTCGAGTCCTCACCGTTGTCTCACCTCTGTGGTTCTTTGAGTTTTGTGTTCACGGAGATGTTGCACTGATGAGTTAGGAGGCCTTCATGCGGACTGAACAAATTATTTGTCTAAATCGCGACGGAAGTAAGGGCGAGGATTGTGGCCACGTAAAATCGATTTAAGCTCCCCAGGGGAAATCTTTCACTGACCGTTCCAAGGCGGCTCTTCTGTGGCGATTTATTTATGTTGTTGTTTGTTACTTACTGTGTGTATCACTTGTGTCTTTTGGTTTTGGATGGCCATATGGCCATTTTGTGGGAAAGTAACTGTCCTTATGGCCTTCCTTTGTTTAGGTTTCCATTATGGTCTGGTCGCTTAATGTTTGTATTTCTTTCCCTTTGGTGTCTTATATGAGTGGAGTAAGTTAATTGTATTAATTCCTGATCTTTGTTTTACTTCTACTTTTTATACGTAAGCGGTTAACAAGTACAGTGCACATTCTTTCGCCAGAAACTGACAACTGTCCTTCTCGAATCAGCGGAAGGGAGAGAATGGCCGCAGAAAAGATTCCATGCTCAATTTCAACGAAAGGATGTTGCAGACCCCGGCAGGTGTCGAACCCGCGTCCTCCTGATCACCAGTATGACGACTGAGCTACCGAAGCCGGCGCAAACTGTTGGTTACTCTGATAATCCAAACATAATTTGTTTTTGTTTTTGTTTTTTTATGTTGGTGATTCTATTGTTTCTCCCATACATTAAAAAGGAAGGAACCACAGCAAAACCACCGACTTTTAACGGTCAGTTAAAATTACTGGAGGGTTTAAGTATACTTTACGGCATCCCTACCCTCACCTTCATTTTCACTGTGGCTCAGACATGTCAGATAATCCAAACGTATAGTAGTCGCAGATAAGATTGACTAGGCGGAGCTATCGTTTGTACCTGCCTTAGGAATATTCCATTAACAAAAAGGTAAACCAAGCCATCCGATTGTGTGAATTCAACTGTAACACAAGCATAGCCGTGGCGTATGTGACCAATTCGTCCGCTTGTAGAAAGCGTGCGAAAGGCACTCTACCGAATCTTTTGGTGGACTCAGCGAATTTGACATATATTGACAACACCTGGATAGCTCCGCCTAGTGAATCAAGCGACTCTATAACTACATGTAAAAAGGGAACAGCATACATAATTGGGGAAAGAATCAGAATCATCAACAAAACAAACATCCAACAGGAAGGAACCTCCGCAAAAGCACCTACTTGGAACGGTCCGTAAAAATTGCTGGTGCGTTTAAGTATAACTTTCGGGATCCAAACCCTCATCCTCACACACTGTGGTTCAAACATGTATTTGTTCGGTCCGCTGGAAAGTTTTCTAACTCATCAATGAATCAATTCGGGTAAAAGAAATCACAACTAAAGCCAAGCTGACCCAAGGATGATGACTCCAGTGCGGTGCTGCACACAGCGCCACTGGAACACTGGAGCAAACTAAACAAAAAGTTGAACCCCGTTTGACCAAGCTACAGACATAAAAGTTCCGACTCCAACCAACTAATAAATATATGTATCTTTACGCCAGCTCCATCATAGGGTCTGAACCCGATCCACCGGCTTGCAATTAAAGAGGAAAGCATACCTTTTGACCGTGATTTGGTCAAACGCAGAGCATACACACTGTTTCTTTGCATTTACATTGTAACCCATGCGCTCGTAATGTTTCTTTTCTGAAATTCTTCCGATTTGTTAGGTTTGCCTTCACGTTTTCTTAATTTATATATGTCGCCAAAAATCTCAGAGTATGACACTCCCTGCGGCAAAAGTCCATGCAATTCAACCTAAAATTTAAAAACTTATTCATAGTGTCGGCGATAAAACTTGGAAAATGCTTTGCGAAGTTTATGATTCCGATATCCCTGTAGAAGTTTAGCAGTTAAACTTTTGTTACGAGTGTTAAAATCAGTGGCATGACTTGACACTCTTGCAAGCGAATAAGTTGCAAAATATAAACCCCGTAAGATGGCGAACGAAGAACATCACTATCTAGAAATGGTAAGTGACTATATTAAAATCAAAATCATCGTCTGCCCAGGCAAAATGGCGCGAGTCGGATCGTCACTGCATATAAAGAATATTGGTTTGTTTGTACTGTTAGACTTGGGATGTCATTTCATCTCAATGTTGGGTGAAATTCCAACAAAATCAAAAGCAAAGTCTCCAAAATGACCTAAATAGTGTTGAAACCTCAATTCAAACAAACACAACATGCATTAAAGTAGATGGGTGAGCAAAGTTATCAGTGATGGGGTTGATTTGTTATTGCTATTTTGTTTGATACTGTACTGGAACTGACATCAAGGGTTGAAATTTTATAAACGCCGGAATTGATGCCCCCGGTAGTTTTACTACTGACCGTCCTAAGGCGGTCGTTCTTTTGCAGTGTCGCAACTGTTATTTGGCTTTGTGTCATTGGTTCATGTTTCGTCTGTTTTTGAATGTGCCTCGGTGTCACTTTCGATAGGTGACTTGAGACGGCTGCGTGCTTGGATTGTGGTCTTTCTTAATAGTGACAAAGAAATTTCAGATTCAGTTTCAGAACGTTTAAGTGCCATGCTTAGCATAGCCTCACATGAGACTGAAATATACTGACACCGTGGTTGAGATTTTTTGGCAATAGAGACTATTAATTTCACATGGATGCGTTATTAGGAAATCGTAACATTACGAAACATCCCTATACAAATGCATTTTAAAAGCGAAAATTTTACAAAGACAAATTTCGATATTTTTTTCTTATTTCTGTTCAAAATATAGATCGTGGGTACTCGTTTGAACCGCCTCATCGAGGCAGTTCTAATGAGTACCCACACTCTATATTTTAGAGCAGAGATAACAAAAATAAGCTTTTGTTCACGGAGATGTTGCACTAATGAGTTAGGAGGCCTTAATGCGGACTGAACAAATAATTTGTATTACTCGCGACGGAAGTAAGGGCGAGGATTGTGGGCACGTAAAATCAATTTAAGCCCCCCAGTAGAATTCATTTCCGCTGACCGTTCCAAGACGGTTCTTCTGTCGCGGTTTATCGTTTGTTTTGGTTTGTGTTTTGGTGTTTGTGTCGCTTATATTAGTTTATTTTGGATAGCCTATTGGCCATTTTGTGGGAAAACAACTGTCCTTTTGGCTTTCCGCTATTGGTGTTTCCATTAGGGTCTGTTGTTTCGTGTTTGTGTTTCTTTCCCTTTGGTGTCTCTGATGGGAGCTGTGGGTTGATTGTATCGATTCCTTATCATTGCCTCCCCTTCTATTTTACCCCTATAAACCCTAGTTTTACTGTATAAAAGTGGGATTAAAGGGGATCAAAATAATATGGTCGTGTTTTCGTGATGGATCATTTGTTTAACACACCCCGTGTGACATAGTGCATATTTTCATATCCCAAAATTATAGTGAATGCAATGATCAGATAACTGAGAACATATAATTATTATTTCTTATTTCTGCTCCAAACATAGATTGTATGTGGTCGCTAGAACCGCCTCAACGAGGCGTTTCTACAGATTCTGCTCTTAATCTATTTAGGGCAGAAAAAATAAAAATAAGGTATACATGTACCCTTGTAAACCTCTGTTTTCTCTATATCATCAAGACACCACGCCTATATAATTCCAGTTCTCCATCATTATGTTAGAAGCCTCCATGGTGTAGTGGTTACGCTACTCGCCTTGTAAACCAGGGATCGCAGGATCGATCCCGGACTTTCGGATGAGTCTTGAAACCGAGGTCCCGTCTCCGTATGACCTTAGCTATTGGTGGGACGTAAAACTGAAACACTCACTCACTCCATCAGTATGTGCATTACGAGCGATTTGATTGGTTGAAATAAAAGTTTGATTCTTTGATAAATTCCATGAGCAAGAAGCTCAGATCTGTTTCCCAAAGCGAATGTTTGGAATATAACCTGACGTCAAATAGCACGTTTATAACACGCCGGTTACTTCATTGTTTATGAAGCGATGTCAACAGATTGAAATCTATTGAAAACGTAAATGTTAGAGACTTTTTACTGAATTTAAAGACTTGTTTTTTTTTTTGTTTTTTTGTTTGTTTGTTTTTTTTTTTTTTTTTTTTTTTTTTTTTTTTTTTTGTTTCTCTAGCAAAGGGTTTCTTTCATAGATGGCAGCTTCATATTGAACAATCAGTCCACCTTGTTCGTTGGTAAGTGCATTCTGAAGCTTTGTAAAGAATTCCTTCAAAATATTTGGTGGCATGTGTAATGTTTCGATGAGAAAATGAGAAAGTTCGAATTATATGGAATGGATTATCATCTTTGTGGCTTTATACATTATAGTGTAGTTTGTATTTTCTTGTCCTTTGACATCATTGTGGAATTTTGAAAATATTTTGAGGGTCACTGATGAGGCCTTATTGGCCGAAACTAGCTTGTCTGGCCCAGAAAACATGTTCACTCCATATTTTCCAGTTCTGTGGTGTATTCCATGGTTCCAAAAGATAGCCCTTTCAAGAACATATTTATCGATGTGTAAATTCCAGCAAACCACTCACAAATTGTTTGTGAGTCATTCGCCGGAGTTTACACATGGATAAATCCACAAAAATGAAATTCATACTAAACAAAATCAGTTCAAACACTGAACATGAAAACGGAAAATTATGTTATTTTGTTACCTGGTTTGTTTGGTATCCAAACCATCTTTTCTTCGTTGTCGTCATATTCAAATGTCCCATCGGTCTGTTTCTGACTATCGTTGGATTTGTTTGTAAGATATATTTTGTCGGTGTCCATATTCTTAGCAATATTTCGAATAGTTTTTGAATTAATACCAAGAAATTTCTCAATTTTATCCTTTATATTGGAGTTCATTTTCTTAAGGCTACCGTCTTGTTCAACGTGTGCATACTTGTCCTGTGCGTTATGTTCTTTATGCGGACTTTTCATGGGATTCTTCAACAGTTTGGCTGGAAGCTCGGAATTCGATTTTGCTAAATGGCTTATTTTATGAGTGGATTTTCCTTTGTTTGAATAAAGTAGTCCTTCTAAGTAAGAACCTTCTAAAATGAATATGAACCATATTACAGGTAAAATGAATATACATCTTTTAACATATCTCTGAATTGGTCGTGGTGTACGCATGCTGCACAAGTAATTATAAGACGGTGTTTAGTATTCAGAAAAATAACTTTTACTCTCCCAGAATAAACACTGTTGAACGCATCTTCCAACAACAGATTGAACTAGAATGAATATGTTATACAATTAAACTGAACGTGATATTGATTAAAACCAAGTAAGATTTAGAAGAATGGAAAGTACATGTTGTCACAGATGCAACCCCTTTTGAAAAAACGATATTCTCATATACCGGTTTCCGAGCAATGCGTATTCTTTAGAGCGGCCCCGCCCATAGGGGCAAGAAGAAATATATGGGCTGCCAGATGCTTCCACGCAGAGCTGAATCCGACCCGCACACTAGTACTGGTTAGAGGATCTAAGCTTGTCCAGGAACCGCGGTGCGAGGCGGACCGTCCATGCTAATAAACCCTATTAGTTTTATTGTGCGACAGGGCTTGAGATGTCATTTCATCTCAATGTCGGGAAAAGTCCCACAAAATTGGAAGCAACGTCTCCAAAATGACCTTTACAGTGTTGACGGGGATGTTAAACCTCAAATCAAACAAAACAAGAATTCTTTAGAGAGAAAGAACCATGCATAAAGCAAAACATTATTCTTACGCAAGCTATACAGCCAGGAAACAAATTCTTTGTTGTAACGAATTGGTAACTGTCATTTAAGCAGACAATAAAACTAAATTGTATGTGCTCAACCTTTCAAAAAGACTAGCATCTGCAGTTAACGGGGACATCACGAAAACACGGGTATATATTTTTACCCCATTGAACCCCACTTTTGTATAGTTAAACTGGGGTTTACAGGGGTAAACCTTATTTTTCTTATTTCTGCTCCAAAATATAGATTGTGTAACTGGTTAGAACCGCCTCGATGAGGCGGTTCTAATGAGTACACACAATACATATTTTGTGCAGAAATAATACAATTTTTCGGCGGTAAAGTTTACAATGTATTTGTATAGCCGTGTTTAAGTTATGAAATTCAAAAAGAAATTGATTCGTCTAGTATAGTTTAATCTGGAGCTACGGAGAATAGACAAGGCCGAAGCTGGATTCTCAATTAACAATTATTATTATAATAATAATGATAATAATAATAACTTTATTTGAAGAGGATAACATAGTTAGCACAAGTGCCAGTCTAACATATGTTCCTCATTTAATATTTATATATGCATGTATGCATTGTTGATACATTTTCGGCACCTTATAATACAAACCGAAGTTAAAACATATACGCACATATATACATTAAACGTTAAAAGGATCTTGATTATCAAGGCTGGGGAGAGGGCACGTGACTGAAACCAATGTCCCTACTCCCATACTAATTTAAAAGTCCCTAAAATCGCAGACGTAGTGTAGAATATACATGTATGCCTTTGTTTAGCAAAAATCAGAATAGACCAAGTATTATCCAACTCCCATACTCGTTTGATAGTCCCTAAAATTGCAGACGTAGTCTAGAATATACATGTACGCTATCTTTGTGTCAGAAATCAGAATAGACCAAGTAAGTCATGGATATTTTAACATTTAAACATAACATTAGCACTTTACTTCACAGGTCGCAGGCATGTCGATTCGAGCCACCTTAAGCAAAAAGACCCGAGGCTTGGGAGTAGGGTCACACGTACATGTACTGAGGCATCGAATAAATTTCGAAAGAGTGAACGTGAATGAATGAGGCGGTATCCAATAATTCGCGCCATTCAAGGTGGTCGAGTGTGTGTACTGTCAAAGTGTTTTGTTGTCATCACGAATTTTGACCACCCCCCCCCCCCCTTGAACCCCACGTTTATATAGTCAATCTGATTGAAACCCGATCTAAGCTGAACTATGTACGCCTCGATCTGACAACGACCCATGAAGGATCACCTTCCATGGCCTCGGAATTTCCGTTTTATTCTATTTTAAACGAACCAATCAGTGCGCCTTTTACGAAACATTCCCGCCATATTTATTATTTTTTACCGTTGCTTACACCGACCTATGGAAAATGGCCGAGTAAATCCAAATTTACTTCGAGAATTTTGTAAGCTGACCATCGATTGGTTAAAATCAAAGGTCACTGAAGGTGACCTCCTACGGGTCGCTGTCAGATCCAGCTGCGGCGAGATCGGATTTTAATCAGTTTGTTATATAGTAAAACTGGGGTTTACAGGGGTAAGCCATATTTTTATGCTCCCCGAAGGGGGAGCCATATAGTTTCCGCTTTGTCCGTCCGTCCGACCGTCCGTCTGTCCGCACCAACGAAACGACATTTAGGGGGCAAAAAATTTGGACAGTTTGACACTTAAGTATATATTCGTGAGTCCAAATGGGGTTTATTCCGTTATTTGGGTACTTAAGTGGCAAAAATTCGCTCTCAGGTGGCTTGCCGCTTAAGAGAATTTGCCGCTTAAGTAGTCCATATGCCGACGCCTAGCCACATAAGTATCCGTTCGTGAGAACGTCCGTCCGTCCGTCACGCTCTATATCTCTAAAAGTATTAAAGGTATTTAAGAGAAACTTGATATACTGATAGAGGGCGATGAGAGGAATCGTAAAATACAAGAACCATAACCCTGGCACCAGTATTTATGGAGTTACTTCCCTTCTTAACTATTTCAATGAAAAGATTGTCCGGAGCATATCTCTGAAAGTATAGAAGGGATTTAAGTGAAACTTGATACATTGCTAGATGGCCATCAGAGGAAGTGCAGAGTGCAAGAACTGAAACTCTATCACAAGTAATTTCCCTTTTTAGTTTTTGCTGTATTAAGCTTGTCCGGAGCATATCTCTAAAAGTTTTAAAGGTAATTTAGTGAAACTTGATACACTAATATGAGAGAAATCGCAGAATGCAAGAAGCATAACCCTACCATCAGTATTTACGGAGTTACTTCCCTTCATAATTAGGGCCCCACACAGTATTTTGGGTGCCCCATAGTAATCTTGTCAGTCAGTTTCAAATGTAAACCAAAACATTTAACCGGTTATAACTTCAAAAGTATTATCCCTACTCCCATGAAACTTCACACTCTTACTAACAGCCACAAGACCTACATTCTGACTATCCATATTGCTTTTGTCCGTGTGTTTGTCACGCCTTAACCAAAAAATTTAACCTCGGGGGATTCTATTTTTGTCACGTACTAAAAATAGATCTAACTAGTGTGCGAAACATAGTTAGGGAATCCCTCTCAAACTCGTTTACCTGTCATCATAATTGCTCGCATTTTTGCATAAAATGCATTCATTTGTATTGTTTTAAAGAAAAATACCGGCTATATGTATTTTATTTTTGGAAGCATTTTTTCCAGATAGCTCAATAATGCACCTTTAACTAATAGACTATGTTTAGTTTATACTGATTTATTTTAGTTCGACTGCGATGAAAGCTCCAATCTTATTGAATCGCGCTCGAACACTCATTCTGGATGTTATCACGCGCGCGACAGAGAGAGGCAGTGGCTTTTACACCACTGCTACCCATTTGCACCTAATAGTTGTCATTTCTGACACCATGTTGGTCGCCATTATTTCACATAGACATATTTTCCTAATGTTTCGCGCGGTTTTTCTTTTAGATTGTTTGACGAACACCAATAAATAAAAGCTGTTGACAATATAGCCTCGGGCCGATAGATAAACAATCGACAAAAACATTCGCATAGCATTTTAAAACATGCGCAAACGCGGCGGCTGATTAGTGGCTTTTCTGCTTGTAGTAAGAAATTCACTGCAAAACGGACAATTAATAAAATATACATGTTGCCATTTAAAATGTAACGGTGCCTGTCCAAAGATATTGGTGACTAAAATTTAAAGGGAGCGAACGCCTTCTATTAAGGGGAATGGTAAGCCCTGGCTGATTTTTCCGCCAGTTTTAAAGGGAGACCACTTTCGGGACTTCCTGTTCGCTTTTCTGTAAGCCCTGTCCCACTGAAAAAGAGATCTACACTTAAGTGCATACTTTTATGTGTATTAAAATGCCATTAAATCAGTTATAGCTGGGGACATATAACTCATTTTCGAAAATTTAATTAGACAGCGGTTCGAAAGTATAAACTTACCTGAAATGGATATATCAAAGTCTAACCTTTGGCATTCTGGGTGTTGTCACATTTATAAGTGGGGACAAGGTCTTCAACACGGACCTTTTTGCCAACTACCCGAATTATGTAAAAAAAATGTTCAAAATATTGCAACGCTTTTCTTCCAAACTTCAGGAAATCCTATAAAATCTGTTCATGACCCGTAATATGGAATACATTGAGCCATTGTTCACTGCATTTTATGTCATTTAATATCAAACCATATTCTTAGAAATAATGTCTGAAAATGAACCCTCAGAATGGTAAAAAAATATGCATTGTTTTTTCTTAGGGGACATAACCATTGGATTTAAATGATTGTTTATGTCATAAAAAGGGTCTATATATCTGTAATTGACAGTAGAAAAATGGTGCGAATACGTTGAGTAATTCTTGTAAAAAATGACATTTATTAAGCATACCCCCATTCTTTCATAATTCATTATTGCGTTTTTAAAGGTTTATTAATTCGTATAGAAATTGAATAAAAGCCTTACTGGTTACAGTGACGTGGGTAGCTTGATATTTAAATGTCACAGGTGTACGGACTAAACATCCCGGTAAATAAACAGAGTGTATATAAGTAATGTCATAAATGCAGCGCTACAACTCGATATATTATGTAGTACCGTAACGACCATAAAAATGAAAGTATCGATTAAATCTTGGCTATGTCATTAATACTACGCTACAAACTGAAAAACATGAAAAATAATTATTGGTGTGCACGTGGGAATCGGTGTTGGCGTATATTCCAACATTAAAGTTTTGTAATCTGCTGAAGCAAGGTAGTAGTTTCTGCAAGCCTAGGAAACGCATTATATTGTAAAAACCCAATGTAGTTTGTTGTCTTGTCAAACTAGACTGTAATACGACATGCAAATACTGTACTTTGTAGGCACCCCTTATGTTAGTATTCTTGTCTATGAGTACTTTAACCAAATATTTCTGGCCTATATTGCGGGCCGTGTCTCTCCTATATCGGATTTCTTTCTTTTTGTTTTTCTTTTTTTTAAGATTGTTCATAATACAAACGAATCAATACATGGTTGAATGTAGGATGTTCAGGTCAACATTTTCTCACATGCAAATGTTTTACCGAAAAGGCAAGTCAAATTTTGATAGAATGTATCTGTCTCATTGTTGATTGTTAACATAACGAGTCGTAGCCCACCCAGAATCACTAGCCTGACCTTAAGAGTTAGTAATTTACTGCATATGTGCATATATATATTAAGCAATGGTATGCTCTGCCAACACCTTTGGTAGTCCGTTAAACTGTGGCCAAATAAAAAGAGGCGCAAAAGTATTGACTGGGCGAGATGTATCAGATGTCTAAAAACAGTGATGAAAAACTTAGTGACGTTCTGAATGAAAATATATAATTGAATCAATTTCGTAAAATCATTCTTCAATATAAAAGGACGAGGTACAACATCAATGTTATACGACAGACTGCATCCATAGTAGTTAACCAAATCACGAGTGACAGCTTTGCTTCCCTCTTCAATTGCACGCCGATGGGTCAGGCCTCAGATTCTATGACGGTTCCAGCGTAAAGCCTCACTGAGAGTTAGAGAGAATCTAATTCTATGTAATGTTGGTTGATGCCTCATGCTCTGTCTCTGGTTGGGCCCATCGGAGTCTAACTGTTGGTTTTTCTTTTGCTCCAGCATTTCAGTGGTTTGTTGCTGTCGAGTCATCACCGTTCTACCATCTCTGTGGTTGTTTGATTTTTGTGTTCTCGGAGATGTTGCACTGATGAGCTAGGAGGCCTTCATGCGGACTGAACAAATTATTTGTCTAAATCGCGACGAAAGTAGGGGCGAGGATTTCGGCCGTGTAAAATCGATTTAAACCCAACCCACCAGTGGAATTCGTTTCACTGCCCGTTCCAGGCGGTTCTTCTGTCGCGGTTTATTGGTGTTATGGTTTGTCTTTGAGTGTATGCATTGCTGATATTCTTTGTTTTGGATAGTCAGCTGGCCATTTTGTGGGAAAGTGACTGTCCTTTTGGATTTCCGCTATTAGTGTTTCCATTAGGGTTTGGTTATTTCATGTTTGTGTTTCTTTCCCTTTGGTGTCTTTGATTGGAACTGGTGGTTAATTGTATCGATTCCTGGTCATTGCCTTCACTTTAATGGCTTTTACCTTGGGGAGTTAAGGAGGCTTGTTACACTGGTGAGTTAGGAAGCCTTCATGCGGACTAAACAAAATTAGTGTATACCGCGACAGAGATAAGGGCGAGGATTATGGCCATGTAAAATCGATTTAAGCCCCCCCCCCACCCCCCAAGTGGAATTCTTTCCACTGACCGTTCCAAGGCGGTTCTTCTGTGGCGGTTTATTTATGTTGCTGTTTGTTACTTACTGTGTGTATCACTTATGTCTTTTTATTTTGGATGGCCATTTGGCCATTTTGTGGGAAAGTAACTGTCCTTATGACCTTCCTTTGTTTAGTTTTCCATTATGGTCTGGTCGCTTCATGTTTGTTTTTCTTTCCCTTTGATGATTTTGGTGGGTGGAGTAAGTTAATTGTATTGATTCCTGATCTTTGTTTTACGTCTACTTTGTGTGGCATCATTTTATGAAACAAACTAAAGCAGTCCAACAATTAAACCTCTATTTTAGACATAGAATTTGTTAGGGTAGGAGCATACGCATTTACGAATTACTAGCAGTCCTCAGTCTGTAGATTTTAATTTCTTGTTCGACCTTTTGTGTTCTTTTGTACAAACTGATATGAATATCTCTTTACTCTTTATATTAGACATTTCATTTATTTTTTATGAATTTTATTATATAAGCTGTAGCGCTTTAAATAGTTTCTGTCCTCCTATATTTTATCATGATAATGACACTTTTTTCAGGGAAAGGTAGGATTTTATATAGTAAAATGTATGCATTGGCAAAAAGGTATGTTTTCATGCATTGTTCCCATTATATCTTTATCAAACTAATAAAAATATGTTCACAACCTTTCTACAACATTTTATAACAACATTTATTCTTTTTCTACCATAAAGGTACAATTGTTTTAATGTTGTTATGACTTTTGCAATAATTGCTATTTATTGGGTACTGACTTATGATGCTTCCACGCAGAGCTGAATCCGGCCCGCACACTAGTACTGGTAAACCGCTAAGAGGATCTTAGCCTGTCCAGGAACCGCGGTGCAAGGCGGACCGTCCATGTTAATAAACCCTATTGGTTTCATTGGGCGACAGGGCTTGAGATGTCATTTCATCTCAATGTCGGGTAAAAGTCCCACAAAATTGAAAGCAACGTCTCCAAAATGACCTTTACAGTGTTGACGGGGACGCTAAACCTCAAATCAAACAAAAAATCTCCCTTAATTTCAACAACTTATCCCCACTTTAAGAAGCGACAACACCCTGAATCGAGACAAGAAAACAGTATTCTTTGATATAGAGGTATTTTTATCCTTTCGAATCGATTGCTAATTAAAAAGTATTTCTAGAGGGTTTCTAAGATATATGTCCCCGGCTATTAGATTTGGAGGGGAGGTCATTTTTTTAATTTCCCGCTTAATCCATTAAATTCCATTCGTCCTATGTGTTACACTATCACGTTGACAAGTCAGTGAAATGAACATAACCGTAAACCCCACTTCATACAGAGAAAATATGGGGTTAGGGGATATACGTGACTTTTGTTTCACAGATTTTCGTTAGAAAAGAAATCGTTTTGAAAGTGTGAAAAAAACATTACGTCGCACGGGGTGTCATCACGAAAACATGCCTATATAATTTTTACCCCCTTGAACCCCATTTTTATATAGTAAAACTGGGGTTTAGAGGGGTTACCCTTTTTCTTCTTATTTCTGCTCCAAAATATAGATTGTTGGTACTCGTTGGAACCGCATCGATGAGTCGGTTCTAACGGGTGCCGTCAATCTATATTTTGAGAAGAAATAAGAAAAAAGATCACAAATTTTCTCCTCAAAATGTTCGTTTTTTTCGGCTGTAAAGTTTACAATGTATTTGTATATGCGTGTTTTCGTAATGTATTGTAATATACGCCCAACACAATAGTACGGCAGTCAAACGTCCAGCTGACACCAATGCACTTGTGTCAGCTTTCAGTTTATTTTGTTTTTTATCAGCTTATGAACTGTACCATCTGAAAGCCTTTACTCATGGATTCAAGAAAATAGTACCGATGAGGAAGGGAGTGTTTGAGTTTTACGTCCCACCATTAGCTAAGGTCATACGGAAACGGGACCTCGGTTTAAAGACTCATCCAAAAGTCTGGAGAAGCCCGGGATCGATCCTGCGATCCCTTGTTTACAAGGCGAGTAGCATAGTACCGATGATACAAAGATATTGTTTAAATTTAATATGATTCCGGATGTTTTGTGATTTATTATAATAGTTTTAGGCGTTATGAACGTGATTTTTTCACCTGAGCACATTCTTTGAAATGAGTTGATTCACCTGATTTGAAATTCCTAAAAATGGCATTTTCAGTGCGAAAATACGCCTATTCAAATATATTGGAAAAATTGACCACCAAAAAAATGAAAATTATCAGACAAAATTTCTGTTATTTTCCACATGTCTGCTCCGAACATAGATTGTTGGTAATCGTTAGAACCGCCTCGGCGAAGCGGTTCTAACGAGTACCCACAATATGTGTTTTGGAGCAGAAATAAGAAAAATAATGTATATCCCTATAAACCCGAGTTTTACTATATAAAAGTGGGATTTAAAGGGTAAAATGTATATAGGCGTGTTTTCATGATGATATTCTTTTTTGCAAATTGTCTCACCGCACTGGGTATAAAATTGGCACAACAAACGGCGTCGTAGGTAAACATATTTTTAAAACAGTGATCATATAATATAGGCTATCATTTATAAAAACATGCATCTGTTGAAAATAATGTGAGTAACGTTTGAAAATGCAGTAAAAACATCTCTGTATTTGTAATGTACTAGTTCCCATTATGGTTTAGTTATTTCTTGTTCGTGTGTTTCCCCTTTGGTGCCTCTGATGGACGGTGTGGCTTTAATTGTATCGATTCCTGAATCATTGCCTTCATTACTATTTTGCTGCTGAAATAAAATGTTAGTAGCTTTTGCAAATACAAAAATAACTCACACTTTGCAGCAAAAATCCGCTTAATAAGATATAGAACTTACTAGAACAGTTAACATTTTGACAACGGATGAGCGTGTTGTCATTTCATCTCAATGTCGGGTAAAAATCTCACAAAATTGGAAGCAACTTCTCCAAAATGACCTTTACAGTGTTGACGGGGACGTTAAACCTCAAATCAAACAAACAAAGCTTGTTAAGCTTATAATGCTTTGAACAATATGGTCCTGGGCTCTGGTTGTTATTGAGTACAACCTAAGTGTTTCCTGGGCTTCCCCTAGACTTTCGGATGAGTCTTCGATGCTTTGATCAGTGAAATGTACCCCCAAAACTTCAGTTAAACAAAGCAAATTCTTACGATACCCAGGTCCCTTTTTTAGATTTACATATATCTGTTGTAGATGGGTTTGTTTTTGGCAAAATTTATGATAAACGCGATGGTTTTGATTTTGAGATTGGAAATTTTCCTTTTTTGGATGGTGATGTTCCTCGTGCGCCATCCTGTGGCGTTTATATCTTGCAATTAATTCGATTTGCCAGAGTGTGTAGTCATGTAGCTGACTTCAGTACTCGTAATAAATTGTCAACTACTAAACTTCTTAATCATACGCAAAGTATAGACGTCATTCTGATTTTTTTTTTCAAATTTCAATATTGGACTTAAATCTCGTCTGCAACAAGGTCTGTCGGAACCCAAATTTTATGATGACTGAGTATACAAATTCAGAAAAATATATAACTGTAAATTCGTAAATCATTCTTCGATATAAAAAGATTGGGTACAACATAAATGTTATGTAGTTGACCCAATCACGGTTGACAACTTTACTACCCTCTTTAATTGCACGCCGGTGGGTCAGGCCTCAGATTCTATGACGGTTCCAGCGTAAAGGCTTACTGAGAATTAGAGAGAATCTAATTCTATATAATGTTGGTTGGTGCCTGATGCTCTGTAACTGGTCGAGTCTATCGGAGTCTAACTGGTTTTCGTTAGCTCCAGCATTTCAGTGGTACTTACTGTTGAGTCCTCACCTTTGTTTCATCTCTGTGGTTGTTTGATTTTTTGTGTTCACAAAGATGTTGCACTGATGAGTTAGGAGGCCTTCACGCAGACTGAAGAAATTATTTGTCTAAATCGCTACGGAAATAAGGGCGAGGATTGTGGCTGCCTAAAATCGAGTGAAGCCCCCTCCCCCCCCCACCCCGTGGAATTCGTTTCACTGACCGTTCCAAGATGGTATTTCTGTCGCGGTTTATATTTGTTATGGTTTGTCTTTGAGTGTTTGTGGCGCTTATATCATTTGGTTTTGGATAGCCAATTGGCCATTTTGTGGGAAAGTACCCGTCCTTTTGGCTTTTCGCTATTGATGTTTCCATTAGGGTCTGTTGTTTCATGTTTGTGTTCCTTTCCCTTTGGTGTCTCTGATGGGCGCTGAGGGTTAATTCTGTCGATTTCTGATCATAGCCTTCACTTCTATTTAAGCTGAGGCTCAGACTCCGTATGGCCTTAGCTGTTGGCGGGACGAAAAACTCAAACTCACACACCCTAGTGTGAAAAATATGGTTCAAAATATAAACACGGAAAATGAAGATGATACACAGAATCAGCCATGTTATAATATAAATATGTTCTAAACATTAAAATAGAAGTGATGGTAATGACCGCGACAGAGGAACCGCATTGGAACGGCCAGTGAAAATTATTTCAATTGTGCGTGTGTGGGGGGTGGGTGGGGGCTTTAATCGATTTTACGCGACCGCATTCCTCGCACAAACGTCCGTCGCGATTTAGACAAATAATTTGTTCATTCCGCATGAAGGATTCCTAAAGCCGGCGATGACATCCCAAACGTGTTACTCTGCACTTTCAAAATGTGTCGTATTCTCTTCCCTTTATTTCAGACGGTTACTAAGGCATCAAATGAACATCTCAATCGACCTCGTGTTGACTGACATGATGTGGCGATAGATAATTGCCCCGTATTTCATCCTATTACATCTTATTTCATTTTCTTTTATTTCGTTAAACCGACCTAAGTACATTTGACAATAGAGTCATGCTTGTACGCGAAATTTGGTATAAGCATTTTACGTTGTGTAGAACCGCTTACAATACTTGACTCTTGTTTTCCGCGATAGTGTGTTCTTTATTTATGACAACTTCCATAGCTTTAACGCTTTTGTGCTGTCTGCACCCTAACCTGATAAAATTCACGAATCCATGCATGAGTAATTGAATCGAGGCCCGTTGTTCTTTCGGCGAAATCTCTTTTTCGTTTTTGACTCGCAATCAAAGTAAAACGCTATAATCACTCGATCATTGCTCATTTGAACCGCCTCAAGTAGAAACAGCAGTGATAGTACTGTCAGCTGTCTCTTGGCGTACACTTGATCAAAAATAGATCATTTCTCAAAATCAGTATTAAGAAATACTTTCCTTTACATTGTGGGCCCTTTAGTTTCATTGGAAGCTTTCATGGATATTCTGTTCAAAATATGCCTGCGGTTACTGTCCATGTCTTTGAGTATAAACAGGAAACACATATATAATTAACACTTGCAAACCTATTAGATTTTGTTTATTTCCTTTGAAATCAATGGCGACTTTAGCGATGTAGTTGTCTGTGTAATTCATTTTTTTCTGAAGAAGGCCACAGGCCGAAATATTAAAAGTGAGTGGATATGTAAAATTAATACATGTAATATTAGATTTTATATTAAGTGAAATTGCAATGGCTTTCATGACAAAAACTTAGCGCAGCAGAAGGTTTGAAACAAAAGTGAAAGTAAGGATTCTCAGGTTAATTTAATTTATCATATAACGTCACCGCTGAGAATATAATAACGCTATGTAATAAACATGGTAATCCACAAGTGGATTACATTATTGGATTACATATGCAAATAAGTAAGACATGATCCGTAACGTTACACGTGCGACGTCCATAACGCCGTCGCGTTTACAAATGGCAATACATTGACATTTATGTAATAAAAACCATGTTTGAAATGCGTCTTAAATGTCATATGATAAATAGAATCCTGCTTTCGAGTTCATGTATGGTTGAGCTTATTAAACTCGTTGAGGAAAGGGATAAAATGCCCGGCAAAGCCTCGCATTATATCTCTTTTCCTCAACTCGTTTAATAAATTCAGTAAAACATAAACTCTCGTATCCTGTATTTGCGCCGACACATGAGAAAACGGTCCTTAGCATTCGCCGATTTATTTTATTTTTTCAAAATCGCGAATGCAGCCAACATATAGGGTTAGGTTTGTGGCTTCATGCATGGCGCTCCCACCAAGCATCTCCTAGATGTTTGTAATCACCAAAGGCTCTGGCGAGCCTCTGCTATTTGTTGGTAGCACACGCGATAGGTACAATTTTGTCATGAGTTGGTCCAATTATTCTATCAATTATTCGCAAAACATATGCACACATTTATCAAACACATCTCTAATATACACAAGCAAAATACTGACATTATACATTTCATGTGTACGCATTACTTACTACAAAATTCTGGAATGCAATGCAGTTCAAACCTTTACAACTACACGAAAATATGTTGCACCACAAATAAAGTGAGATGTATGATAATTTAATTCAACAATATAATTGGCATTTAATGTTGTTTGTGTGAAGATATGTTTTTGTATTGGAATTATTGTATAAAGCTCTGGCTACTTAGTGACCAAGTCGACAATTTTACAGTAGTTGTATTTCGGGTATTTTTGTTAGTATTTGCTTACAATAAAATATTGTAAGCACAGCACAGCTTTGACTAGTTTATGAGAAGAAAACAATGCACGGTATAAGCAATTATTTTATGTGTTCTTATTTCACTATTTATTCGAGTAATGAGCAATAGCGGCCACTATCAAAGTTAAGGGGAACATTTCTTTTGCACGAGTATGCATTCTGCAGTCTTTTTGTTTGTTAGGTTTAACGTCCCCATCAACAATGTAAAGGTCATTTTGGAGACGTCGCTTCCAATTTTGTAGGACTTTACCCAACATTGAGATGAAATGACATCTCAAGCTCTGTCACCCAAATGAAACCAATAGGGTTTCATCATAGTGTAGATTATATTTTCTTGTCCTTTGGGATCATTGATTCCATTGTGGAATTTTGAAAATATCTGAGGGTCACTGATGAGGCCTAATTGGCCGAAACTAGCAAGTCTGGCCAAGAAAACATGTACACTCCATATTTTTCACTTCTGTGGTGTATTCCATGCTTCCAAAGGATATCCCTTTTATAGAACATATTTAACTTCACTACAGCTGGTGTGTGGGAATGTGTGGCGGCGGTAAAGCGTCTCCCTGCCCTACATCATAGTGTAGATTATATTTTCTTGTCGTTTTGGGATCATTGATTCCATTGTGGGATTTTGAAAATATCTGATGGTCACTGATGAGGCCTAATTGGCCGAAACTAGCTAGTATGGCCCAGAAAACATGTACATTCCATATTTTTCACTTCTGTTGTGCATTCCATGCTTCCAAAGGATAACCCTTTTATAGAAAAAATTATAAACATGGACGGTCCGACTCGTACCGCTTTGCCTGGGCAGGCTTAGATCCTCTAAGCGGTGTACCTGCAGTCCATGTTCTATAATAATCAGTAAAAAAAGTTCATTACGAAAACACGCCTATTTAATTTCGACCCCTTGAACCCCATTTTATGTCGTAAATCTGAGGTTGACAGGGGTAAACCTTATTTGTTCTTATTTCTGAGCAGGAACAAGAAAAATATCATAATTGTTCATCTTAAAATGTTCGTTTTCTCGGTAGTAAAGTTTATAATGCATTTGTAAAGGCGTGTTTTGTTAATATAATGACTGTAAGCTTAATATCAGGAACGAAATATGAAACACATAAAACAAAATCTAAAAACGAAATGTACGCATACAGGCAAAATGTTTAACAAACGTCACGTTACACAGTCCGTCTAATTAATACCCTGGAAATCCCATCTTTATATAAAGAAATTTGGGATTACAATGGTAAACAGCAGTTGTGGGTATATGTTTAAACCGCCTAAATTGGGTGGTTCTAACGGGTGCCCATAATCTCTGCTGAAAGCGTAGGTAAGAAAGCTACACATTTTAAGGTCATGTCAAAACCTCATAACTATATACAAAAAGCTTTTGAATTGATGCTATTCTGCTCATCAATATATACATTGTGACCTCATGTAAGTTGTAGGAAATGTGCCCCGGCTCAGATATTTGTGGGTTACCTGAAGCTAGCTAGTCTGGGCCCAGAAAACAACTTGTACACACCTATACAAATACATTGTAAATTTTACCGTTGAGAATCGAAAATTTGAAGATGAAAAATTGTAATATTTTTCTTATTTCTGCTCAAAATATAGACTGTGGGTACCCATCAGAACCGCCTGAAGGGGGTGGTTCTAACGAATACCCACAATCTATATTTTAGTGCGGCAATAAGAAAATTAAGGTTCATCCATGTAAACCCCAGTTTTACTGTATAAAATGTGGGTTCATGGAGGGTCAAAATTATATAGGCGTCTTTTCTTGATGAAACAACTTGTATATTCATATTTTCATGTATAAACACTCGTTATTTTCCAGTTCTGTGAGGTATTCCTTGCTTCCAGAAGATAACCCTTTCTAGAACATATTTAACGTCACTACAGCTGTTGTCTGGGACTGTGTGGCAGCCGTAATAAATCTCCCTGCCCTACATCATAGTGTAGTTTATATTTTCTTGTCCTTTGGCCAGGCAATGCGGTGCGAGTCAGCCCGTCCATGCTTATAAACCTTATTGGTTTCATTGGGCACAGGGCTTGAGATGTCATTTCATCTCAATGTCGGGTAAAAGTCCCACAAAATTGGAAGCAACGTCTCCAAAATGACCTTTACAATGTTGACGGGGACCTTAAATATCAAATCAAACAAACAAAAACATTTGGGATCATTGATTCCATTGTGGAATTTTGAAAATATTTGAGGGTCACTGATGAGGCCTTAATGGCCGAAACTAGCTAGTCTGGCCCAGAAAACATGTACACTCCATATTTTCCAGTTCTGTGGTATATTCCTTGCTTCCAAAGGATAACCCTTTCTAGAACATTGTACACGTTTTTGGATAAATAAGAACACTTTCGAACATGTGTCTGATGCATCAATAAAGTAGACAAATTTCTACTTGTATTGTTAATCTAGGCTATATTATATGCCTATTCTCTTTACTATGGCACAGGATTTGCTTCTCCTGTAAGACTGTCATCTCAACGATGATACAATGGCAAATAAATAAGTAAACCAGTCTATCCCACTTTTAATTGACCGAGACAACCAAGATTCCCATGCCTTGTTTCAATACATGTTTTAGGCATGAGGGCACAATTGCATCCTTATCGTGACATTCTCCCATAAGATATTGAACGTCAAACATGGCTAGCGATGCAAACTTTTCATCACAAATTGAGCACCGTGCTGTAATTCGGTGATTGTTTTTGAATGGGAAAACAGGTCAAGAAACATATTGCGAGTTGGCCAAATGCTTATGGGTATGTACAAGTTAAATTCTGGTTTGAGGAATTCAAACGGGGGAGGACGTCTTTAGAAGACGAAACAAGGTCACGATGTAAAAATGTGTAACAAAGTACGAAATCTGTTGTACTCTGATAGGCGAATTAAGGTGGAAGAAATAGCGAATGCATTACACATTTCGCATGGTAGCGTTTCAACAATTCACGTGATCGCTTGGGTATGCGCAACCTAACAGCCCGTAGGGTCCCAAAATCCCTTAGCGACGAGTGAATGGCAAACTGGGCATTGATGCCTATAAAAAGATTGACAGAATTGTATTTGTAAATCTTGCCCTACTTGTCAACAACGGACGCTGTGGGAATGGCGATAAGCTCTTTCTACACTAAGCCCGTCTTCGACAAAAGTGAGCACAGCGAAGACTCGGATCCGCCTGCGTATCCATGTGGATGGTCATTGACACAAAGCTTCCCCAGGCAGTCAATGAAGGTTAGATTCTGACTAAATTCATGTACACACTGACCTACGACTTCACTGAGCACACGTACTGAGATAAACACTTATTGCGTGCCGTTGACTAAATGTAAGGTACATGCCATGCCCTCTCTTCTGACTTCATTTCTGTTTGTGACCGTTGCAGAAATCCTTATGATAACATACCCGTGCGACATAGTGCAGTTTTTCGCATCTTCAATATGCCTTCTTTTCTGATGAAAATCTGTGTTTTTGTTTCTTATTTATACTGCAAACATATGCTGTATGTGCTCGTTAGATCCGCCATATTCAGGCGGTTCGAACTAGTACCCACGACCTATGTCTTGGAGCAGAAATAAGGAAAATAATTTCTTACATGCTTTTCAATGAAATATAGAGATTTATCAGTTGAATCGCAATCGATATTGTCAGTTTCAAAAAGTGAAAATATTATTTATTTTCACTGTGTGTTTGTGAATTAGATGCATAATCGGAAAAAAAAACATATATTTTCTATTCGTTAGATGTCAATTAGCTAAACGTTATAAACGTTTGTGAGAAATTACGTCGCGCATGTATTCACGTCATTCGGACGTTGATTACGTCACTTTTGACACCGACGCAACGTAAATAATTAGAGATTATCACATGGGGTTTTGGTTATCGCCCGATGTATCAACCCGAGACCCCATTATCTGCCCGAAGGCTTTAGCCTGAGGGCAGATAATGGTCGAGGGTTGATACAGAGGGCGATAACCAAAACCCCATGTTATAATTTGTTTATCACATATTCAGATCCTATTCTTACTGTGATTGACGTTCATAAAATGAAAAAAAAATGTGATAAAAAGCGTGATTCAAGCAAAAAAGCGGTTACTCACGCCTAACTATTCGCGTTACGTCATGTAATTGGCAACGTCACAATAACGTCATGAGTGGGCTGATAACCGCTGTCCGTTCAAAATACACTGTTTCCGGTTATCAGACCGGGCGGGTTGATAACCGGAAATGGAAACAAGCATTATCACACATGCAAAACATGGGTAATCGTGTTAAATATAGTACTGAATATGTGATAATGGACACGACGCCAGACGAACTAACCAATTTCGGACATTATTTGAAAGCAAATTTCAAGTGAACGAAAATGATAAAGTATCATATCAAGCTGTTTTGCAGGTGCAAACTTTCAGTTTACACCCAATATTATACCCAGTTAACACCCCGAACACCTCTAAATCGACGCGAAATCACCATGGAAAAAGTTTGTTCCCAGCGGTGATGCCTGACGTTTCACAATTACGTTAATAATTACAGTTTAAAGCATATAAGAAACAGAAAATTTGATTTTTTTTTCAATGTAAGATCTATTTTTATTTTAATCATGAACACCAAAAGAAGTATTTTTCACTCGTGACTTTGCCACTCGTGAAAATACTTCTTTTTGTGTTCATTCGGTGAAATTAAAATCGGTCTTACACTGAAAAAATAAAATTTCCTCTATGTATACCCCCGTAAACAACAAAGTGGGATTAAGGGGGGGTCATTTCATGGACTTGTTCACGTGATGCATGTTTTCATACTATCAATTTCACAAATATATATCCTCTCTTCGCAGTCAGGTACATAAAATACTGATATTTCCTGTACACCTAACAATGGAATTGTCTTAATCAATTGAGATCATTGGCTTAATCCTTGGTTGGTCCCTTCGGTGGATTTCTGTTGATTTGCCATTTCTGATTCGTTGAGTCTGAACATTCCACTAATTTCAAATTTCGTTTCCATGATAACTCAACACATTTCTTATGCAGAACACTGAATATGGTATCATCCTGTATTGAAAAAAGCACATCATAAGTCACTTGGATAGCATACACATGTGGGTCGTTTTATGCTTCAAACACAGATTGTAGGTACCCCAAAGAACCACAAAAATAAGGCAGTTCGAATGAGTACCGACAATGAATGTTTATGTAGGTTGTAAGTACCCTTTAGAACCACCCCAAATGGTACCAAAGAGTAACTGCAATTTTTTAAACGTTTGGACCCAACGTTATTGGATATGTCTGCATCCCACGTTTTTGTGAATATTACTTCACGTTAGTATGCCCGTGTGTTGGAATCCTTGTAAACCCAACTTGATATACAGACACTAGGGAATCCTTGTAAACCCAACTTGATATACTGACTAGGGAATCTTTGTAAACCCAACTTGATATACAGACATAATGGGTTTACAAAATGTGGCCGGCCTCGGTAGTTAGAAAATAATGTGGCCGGCCTCGGTAGCTCAGTCTGATGCGCGTTTAACCTGGCGATCAGGCGGACGCGGGATCGATACCTGTCGGGATTGGCAACATTCTTTCGTAGAGATTGATCAGGAAATCTTTTCTACGGTCATTCTCTCCCGTCCGCAGATTCAAGAAGGGCAGTTGTCAGTTTCTGGCGAAAGAATGTGCACTGTAATGGTTAACTGGTTAACTGAAATGGTGGAGCGTGATAGCTCAGTGGTTAGTGCACTTGCCTCTGATGCTAGAGGTCCCGGGTTCGATCCCCGGCAGCGGTGTGAAAATTTCGGTGTCCGAACACGCTCCATTGGCATCATTTGCAGGGTTGAATGTCATAAAGTGCACCGTCCTTCGGATCGGGACGTTAACTGGAGGCCCCCTGTGCAGGGAGAACCATCCCCTGTGCAGGTTAAAGAACCCTACCGTAACTAGAGCTGTCAGTGAAACTGACTAGGGCCCCGGCAGCGCTATCAGAGGAGTAGGAAAATGTTGATGTTAAAAAAGACGTTTTTTTTCCTTTCACCTCTAAGTATGACCTTGACCTTTGAGGTATGGACCTGGGCCTTGCGCGTGACACACTGTTACATAATGGTTAATATTTCTGCTAAGTAATATTTAAATCCATCCAGGTATAAGAAAGTTATAGATTGGACACAATAAAAAAGACGCTTTTTTGACCTTTTATCTCTAAGTATGACCTTGACCTTTGAGGTACGGCTGTGGGTCTTGCGTGTGACACTTCGTCACATTATGGTTAACATTTCTGCCAAGTAATATTTAAATCCATCCAGGAATAATAACAAAGTTATTAATTGGACACAGGAAAGACCCTTTTTTGACCTTTAACCTCTAAGTATGACCTTGACCTTTGAGGTACGGACCTGAGTCTTGCGCGCAACACTCCATCACATTATGGTTAACATTTCTGCCAAGTAATATTTAAATCCATCCAGGAATAAGAAAGTTATGGAGGATAAAAAAATTTGTGGACGGACAGACGGACAGACAGACAGACAGACAGACGGACGGACAGCGTGATGCCAAGTAATATTTAAATCCATCCAGGAATAATAAAAAGTTATGGAGAATAAAAAAATTTGTGGACGGACAGACGGACGGACAGAGTGATTACTATAGGGCACCCACACTTTCAGTGCGGGGCCCTAATTACATGATTACTGTGTAGGCTTTCATCCTGCAAAACTGGAGTGTATGTAATACACCGTCTGTGTCCCCTCTGGGGTTAAGGCGAAACCGGAAGAAGAAGAAGAAGAACTGCTTACGTATAAGCCTGCCAAGGAAAAGTGTGGCTAGGTAAACTGATCGGCTAAAAATTCTCTCAATAGTGTTGAGTGGGCCGTTAAACTCCAATAAAAACAATCAAACAATAATACACATAATTCCTAATGTTTTAAGATTTAACGACGATATCAGATATAAAAAAAAATAAATTAGCGCTCATTCTTCAGAAAAGGGCAATTCTGGAAAAAAATAAGAACGCAAGAAATTTGTAAGGGTATGTGTTCATATCAACATGAAGGGGTGCATACTTTTTTTCAAAAAGAAACTTAAGAGAATGTCTGGCGCCCGTAAAAAGTCTACATGTCAGTTTTTTCTTGTCCTTTGGGATCATCGATTCCATTGTGGAATTTTATAAATATTTTAGGTTCACTGATGAGGTCTAATTGACCGAAGTGAGCTATTTTGGCCCAGAAAACATGTACACTCCATACATTTTTTAGTTCTGTGGTGTATTCATTGCTTCTATAACCCTTTTATAGAACATATTTAGTTCGTCTCTGGAATACAGCACATTTTGTTTAACATATCAAATACGTAGATTGTATTAATCCATGACCTGTTGAACTAGGATACACCCTACAGTTGCAGTTTAGATCCAGATCATTTGGACTCTTCAGAAGCCATCTGATCTGAATCTTCACTGTTTGTCATTCCGTTGGTGACTTTATAGGGGCCCCGTCAAGCGATTTTGGTACTTATCGCCTATGCGAGCAGCGAAGGTTCAGGCGAGCCTGCGCATCGGTGCAGTCTCGCAAGAACCTTCGCTGCTCGCTCATACAAGCAGTGAATCAAGAGGAACCTTCAGACAGAAAGCCATATCCCTGGCTCCTCAGAATGGCTGGGCATGCGCAGTTAAAGTTTGTCATGACGGAATGCTCGACACAAATTCGCTTGCCGGGGCTCATAGGAACAAATAGCATTAAGTAATTTGATTGGTTGATAGGCCAAAATGGTTGTGGGGCCATTAAACTCCAATACAAAACAAGAGGGCCATGATGGCCCTGGGTCGCTCACCTGATGCATATTGTACAAACGGAATTGTGGGTAATATATGGTGGTGTGGAGGGTTTGAGCAATTTTGGTTGGACCCAAAGACCATTTCTGTGAAATTAATTCAAAATCAGTCTGCCTGTTTAGGAGCAGAAACCGTTTTGAGAAGTACATGTTTGTTTGTTTGATTTGAGGTTTAACGTCCCCGTCAACACTGTAAAGATCATTTTGGAGACATTGCTTCCAATTTTGTGGGACTTTTACCTGACATTGAGATGAGATGACATCTCAAGCCCTGTCGCCCAATGAAACCAATAGGGTTTATTAGCATGGACGGTCCACCTCGCACCGCCGTTCCTGGACAGGCTTAGATCCTCTAAGCAGTTTACCACTACTAGTGTGCGAACCGGATTCAGCTCTGCGAGGAAGCATCGTGCAGCCCATATATTTCTTCAAGCCCCTATGGGCGGGGGCGTTAGAGAGAAGTACATGTAGAAGTCATTTTTGATGATATGACATCTCAATCCCTGCCGCCCAATGAAACCAATGGGGTTTAAATGCACAGATGGTTCCACTCGCACCACTTTGCCTGGACAGGCTAAGACCTTCAAAGTGGTTTACCAATACTCCTGTAGAAGCACCTTGCAGCCAAGGTGGGTGGGGGCCAAAACTTTCACAAGCCATCTGTCTCTAAAAGGAAGCAATTTTATAGGAATGTTCCATGAGTGACCCTCTAACAAAATTGCTCAAAATAATTTGCTTAACTGAGCATGATGGCCACCACAGCTAAAAACCTCAAACCTCATTCCTGTCCAATAATTTCATAATCAATCCACTGGTTAAGGAGAAGAAGTCGTTTAAAGGTTTTTCTAGTTTTAGCTCTGGCAGCCAATCTTGTTCACCAGAGCGGAACGGTTTGAGCAATTTTGGTAGAGGGTCACCCAAGGAACATTCCTGTGAAGTAATTTCAAAAGCCATCCACTGGTTAAGGAGAAGAAGTCGTTGAAAGATTTTTTCTATTTTTAGCTCTGGCAGCCATCTTGTTCACCAGAGCGGAACGGTTTGAGCAATTTTGGTAAAGGGTCACCCAAGGAACATTCCAGTGAAATAATTTCAAAATCCATCCACTGGTTAAGGAGAAAAAGTTGTTTAAAGGTTATTCTATTTTTAGCTCTGGCGGCTATCTTGTTCACCCGAGCAGAACGGTTTGAGCAATTTTGGTAGAGGGTCACCCAAGGAACATTCCTGTGAAGTAATTTCAAAATCCATCAACTAGTTAAGGAGAAGAAGTCGTTTAAAGGTTTTTCTGTTTTTTAGCTCTGGCAGCCAAATTGTTCACCAGAGCGGAACATTTTGAGCAATTTTGGTAAAGGGTCACCCAAGGAACATTCCAGTGAAATAATTTCAAAATCCATCCACTGGTTAAGGTTATTCTAATTTTATCTCTGGCGGCCATCTTGTTCAACCGAGCGGAACGGTTTGAGCAATTTTGGTAGAGGGTCACCCAAGAAACATTCCTGTGAAGTAATTTAAAAATCCATCCACTAGTTAAGGAGAAGAAGTCATTTAAAGGTTTTCTATTTTTAGCTCTGGTGGCCATCTTGTTCACCCGATCGGAACATTTTGAGCAATTTTGGTAGAGGGTCACCCAAGGAACTTTCCTGTGAAGTAATTTCGAAATCCATCCACTGGTTAAGGAGAAGAAGTCGTTTAAAGGTTTTTCTATTTTTAGCTCTGGTGGCAATTTTGTTCACACGAGTGGAACGGTTTGAACAATTTTAGTAGAGGGGTACCAAAGGAACATTCCTGTGCAATAATTTCAAAATCCATCCACTGGTTAAGGAGAAGAAGTTGTTTAAAGGTTTTTCTATTTTTAGCTCTGGCGACCATCTTGTTCACCTGAGCGGAACAATTTGAGCAATTTTGGTAGAGGGTCACCCAAGGAATATTCCTGTGAAATTATTTCAAAATCTGTCCAGCAGTTTTGGAGAAGAAGTTGTTTAAAGCAAAAGTTGACGACGGACGGACGCACGCACGGACGACGGACGACAGACAAAGACCGATCACAAAAGCTCACCTTGAGCACTTCGTGCTCAGGTGAGCTAAAAATAGGTGTGGAAATATTAATGTATTGAACTGGACAAGGGTTAAATAGATACGGTATTAACGAGTTACCTCTCGATATATGTATTCTTGATTCCCTCGTTGACGATGGCAAGCATACGTTTGTAAATTTTCGCCATCTGCACTGTCCCAGCAGGCCTCATCACGGAGTATTTCACCATTTTTTGTCAGCAGCCAAAACTTGAAAAAATAATCATACTAAATGTCACTGTACATACGACAAATAAGCGTGATGGGCGAAGAGACCATTCACCATTCAACCTGCACCCCCCATTCCTCACCCCTTGTACTACCATTAGCGTTTTCACATGTTTCTCTATTCGGGATTTTGGGAAAGGGAGTTCAACATTGCTGAAAGGGATTCGAATCGCTCAGTTGCATGTAAAACAGAAGTGAAGACAATGATCAGGAATCGATACAATTAACCCACAGCTCCCAACAGTAACACCAAAGGGACAGAAACACAAACATGAAATAACAAGACCCTAATGGAAACAACAATAGCGGAAAGCCAAAAGGACAATTACTTTCCGTCGGCTATCCAAAACAAAATGATGTAAGCGAAACACAGACTCGAAGACAAACCACAACAAAAATAAACCGTGACAGAAGAACGTAAGTCTGATCTTTTAGACCTTTTCTTAAGTAGACATTTTGACGCCTATATAATTTTGACCCCATTGAGCCCCACTATTATATAGCAAAGCCCAATAATGAAACTGGGGTTTACAGGGGTAAACCTTTTTTCATATTTCTGTCAATAATTCTGCTCTAAAATATAGATTATGTGTATTCGTTCCGCCTCATTGAGGCGGTTCTAACGTGTACCCACAATCTAGGCGGTTCTAACGTGTACCCACAATCCATACTTGAGCTGAAATAAGAAAAATATCACGTTTTTTTTCACCTTAAATTTTTCGATTTTTCGGGGGTAAAGTTACAATGTACAATCTGGGCTTGTTAACGTAATGGTCATTTAGTTAATAGGCTGTTTCATACAACACAGTGAACATCACCACAGCTGATATTAAGGGAATATGTGGCGGCCATAATAAGTCTCCCAGCTTTTTATCATGGTGTAGTTTATACTAATGATTTGTCCTTAGGGATCATTGATCCAACTTTGGAATTTTGAAAATATTTTGGGTCCCTGGTGAGGAGTTAATAGTCTGACCAACACTCAAAGAATATATTTAACGTCACTACAGCTGGTGTTATTGTGGCTGCAATAAAAGTCCCTCTCCCTCATGGTAGTGTAGTTTATATTTTTTATGCTTTGAAGTCATTGATTCCAATGTGGTATTTTGAAAATATTTGCAGGTCACGCAAGAGGCCTATTTTGCCGAAACAGGCTAGTCTGTCCCAGATAATATTGTACACTCGATACTTATAAGTTTTTTTGGTGTATTCTTTGCTTCTAAAGTATTACGAAAACACGCCTATAGAAAAACATTGTAAACTTTACCGCCGTAAAAACGGACATTTTAAGACAAAAATTGTGATATTTTTCTTATTTCCGCTCAAAACATAGATTGTGGGTACTCGTTAGAACCGCCTCATTGAGGCGGTTCTAACGAGTACCCACAACCTATATTTTAGACCAGAATCAAGAAAAAAAAGGTTTACCCCTGCAAACCCCAGTTTTACTATATAAAAGCGGTGTTCGAGGGGGTCAAAATTATATAGGCGTGTTTTCGTGATGATAACCGTTACATAGAACATTTTATACCGCAATCAGCCATTCTAGTAACCTAAGAAAGGGGGTCGAATAACTGCACGCTATAATCGGTAGTGACCTATAATACCTTCTACTGACCTATAATACGTCTAGTGACCGTTTATAGACCGGACCTACTTTTCAGGTCAATAATTTACAAGTGTAAACAAAAACATGCAACCTTTTACACATGGGAAAACAACGTAACTGCAAGTTGAAATCTTTGCAATATTTATTTGAAAAGATTTTCAGAAATTTCAGCTAAATTCTTACCTTCCCGGCCGTTCCTGGTTTGAATGACCCGTTGGAATAACTGCGCACTGCTACTGCAGTTGCGTCTCGACCTCGAAAGTAATTTCTAAAGCTAAAATAAACTATTTATTTGCAGATTTTCATACAGAATGTAAACCGCTGAGAAACTTTTATTCGAGCGTCCATGTTGTTTCCTATGTCTTTCTGGCGCGGTGACGTCATAAACTTTGCACTCGTTGACGTCACGTTATACTACATGTGCGCGCCATGGCACTGAATATAGTTGAACATGCCGCACTGTCTGCTGTCTTTTTTGCTTACATTTGCTTATTTACTGCAAAACGCCTTGATTGTTTTTAATTGCGGTATAAACTAAATACATGATTAGTGTCTTTAATAATAAAATATAATCGGTTCGCCACGACAATTTTATAGGGGCTCGCTAAAGCTCGCCCCTATAAAATTGTCTAAGGCTCACCGATTATATTTCATTATTAAAGACACTAACCATGTATTTACTATATTCATTTTAAAAGTATTCTAAGGATAACAAACTGTATAGATCCTGATGAGACGGCTTATTATGAGCCCTTCGTCTGTACCTACATTGCTTGCAAAGGCATATGTATGGGTCTCATTACGCTAATACTATAATGTTATTAATCAAGTAATTTCGTATTGGCCCAGTTACAGGTCTGAGGTTTGCTTCGGCCTCGTGCCAATACAGCAAACCTCAGACCTGTAACTGGGCCAATACGAAATTACTTGATTAATTACAATTTTATTAATTGACGCAATTAAAAACATGATTTATGATTTTTGAATATTGGTTGACCTTGTGTAATATAGGATAATCAATTAATAAACCCGTGCCACATAGTTGATTTTACAAATCTCCAAAATGGCTATTTTCTGATGAAAATTCTTAATATTGTTCTTATAAATGCTCAAAACATAGGTTGGGGGTGCTCGTTAGGACCGCCTCAGTGAGGCGGTCCTAACGAGTACCAACAACATATGTCTTGGAGCAGAAACACGAAAAATAATGTATATCCCGTAAACCCCAGTTTTTTCTACATAAATTTGGGTTTAGGGGGTATTCATTTCACGGACTTGTTCAGGTGATGTGTAGGGTAGAAAGTGTCACAATCTCAATGACGATGAATAATTTGGTCACAAAACGGGGCTCGATGGAAGCCCCGGCCACTCTCCAAGTCCTTTCCTGGAAACCGGCGATGACCACTCAAATCTTTAATAAGGTGGTTCAAACAAGCACCTCGGTCTATATTCGAAGCAAAGAAGATAAAGGAGAAATCATTAAAATCGTATCCAAAATTCCGTACCAAACGTGTACAATATCCGCGTGTTATCTACACTATGCAATATTAGAACCTGTATGGACCGCAGGCCTTCAAACTTGTACACTCAGTGGAATAATCGAACCAATATGTACACAAACTTAGAATACAACCTTCTCTGAGTGCATGGATAAATCTAGTATCAATTGCCATCCTTCAGCGCACAGCGAGGACTCTTGGTGCGCAGCCTGACCAGAGTCTTTGCTTGTCGCACAAACTACATTTACGTTTGGTGGGTCCAATATCTTACATGCTTCATTTTCGTTTGGCGTTGCCCATATCTAACAGGCTTCATTTTTGTTTGGCGGGGCCCATATCAAACATGCTTCATTTTCGTTTGGCGGGCGGGGCCTATATCTGACATGTGTCATTTATAAACGAAATTACTTGTATTATTATGGTTTCTATCTTACCTGATTGCCACCCATTTTATGGCAAGGATATCCAACAATAGGCTTCCGGTATTTGTTAGGATCTGCGTCAGCATCTGCACACATTGCCGTTTCTGGGTTCCTTATCTGCAAAGTGGTATAGTCACTGTTTTTATCATGCACGTGACGTTGTTATTATGTGAAACTAACAAAAATCGTTGTATTTCAATGAGGCATATCCTCGCCTTGGAAAGGTCAGGCGTAATAACAAACTTGGGCGTATGTATCGATTTTTCAGGAGTTCAAATGTTGTTCATGACAATACAATTTTCGTCTGTGGATGTTTCCTATCTCACGATAACTAGTATATCAAATTAAAACACTGTAAAAAAAAACCAAAGATACTGACAAGCAGAGCTAATGAAATCCAGTAACAACACCACAGATTGCCGGGCATAGCATCAGGCACCAACCTTGAGATGAAAGGATTAGGTCGGAGCTGTCATAGAGTCTGAGACCCGGCTCATTATCGTGCAACCAATGAACTGACAAATTCATCAGCCATGAATGAGTTTAAAATAGGCATGTTGTGTTCTGTATAGCAACCATATTATTACATAATAGAAGTGATGGAATCGATACAATTAACCCACAGCTCCAATCAGAGACACCGAAGGGAAAGAAGCACAAACATGCAACAACTAGACCTTAATGGAAACATCAATAGCGAAAATCTAAAAGGACAGTTGCTTTCCCACAAAATGGCCAATTGGCTATCCAAAACAAAACAACTCAAGCGACACATACACACACTCAAAGACAAACCATAACAACAATAAACCGCGAAGGAAGAACCGCCTTTGAACATTTCCCATCTTCTGAATATAAACTTTTGACTGGCTCCAAACGATCTGATTTACCAACCATTTTCTCTTAATTTCTTACACCAGGTCACTATAAAACATCGATTCATTAACAATCATTCTGTGTGTCGATGACAAAATTATATAAGGGCTCCACTGTGCTTATGATACTGATAGCCTTTTTGACGCTCTTGAAGAATGGAAACATAGCATTCGGAAACTAGTGAACAAACGCATTTTTGTCTACTCTACAAATACGAACTTATTATCCCCTATACCTTAGGCGTCTTTAAGGCGGTTCTTCTGTCGCGGTTTATTTTTGTTATGGTTTGTCTTTTGGTGTTTGTGTCGCTTATATTATTTATTTTGGATAGCCTATTGGCCATTTCTTGGGAAAGTAACAGTCCTTTTGGCTTTCCGCTTTGATGTTTCCATTAGGGTCTGTTGTTTCATGTTTGTGTTTCTTTCCCTTTGGTGTCTTTGGTGGGAGCTGTGGGTTAATTGTATCGATTCCTGATCATTGCCTCCACTTCTATTTTACGTCACCTTAAACTAGGTATTCAAGAATTTCATAAGAAGTTTGTTTTGGCTCCAGCAAATAAGGCCGCTAACAATGTGGTCGTTGTTTGACGGCTCCACTATGTTAACAC